>JAMWYP010000306.1:0-492085 GCA_025563575.1 Acacia pycnantha | reverse complement strand
GCACACTGAAGTTGAATTTGACTGCCTTTCAAACTTCTCTTTTTTTAGCAGCTCTTAGTTTTTGCTTCACTTTTGAGTTTTCTCTATTTTCTATTTTGCAGGATAGTGAGCCTGACATAATCGATGGTGTGGGTACTGAAACAGGACATGTGATTAGAACCAGCATTGGTGGTCGAAATGGCCAATCTAAACAGGTAAAAAGGAAAAAAAAAAACAAACTTCTTGATTATTTGGTAACTGAAAACCCATAACAACTTCCCTAACAATTGTTTTCTTTAAGTTCACAGAATGTCAGTTATATTGCGGAGCATGTGATTGGAACAGGCTCTTTTGGTGTTGTTTCCCAAGTGAGGCGAAGCACATAGTTTTGCACTCGGTATATTTTTGAAAATGCATGATTTTGATTTACCATGTTCTGATTTTTTTAATGCTTCTATCAGGCAAAATGCAGAGAAACTGGAGAGATTGTGGCCATTAAAAAGGTTCTTCAGGACAAGCGCTACAAAAATAGGGAGTTGCAGATTATGCAAATGCTGGATCATCCAAATATTGTGGCCCTTAAGCATTATTTCTTTTCAACGACTGACAAAGAAGAGCTTTACTTGAATCTTGTGCTTGAATATGTTCCTGAAACTGTTAATCGTATTGCAAGGAATTATAGCAGAATCAACCAGCGAATGCCTTTAATATATGTTAAGCTTTACACCTACCAGGTATGGAAGTCCTAGCTTTAATAGAGGCAAGTCAGGAAAGACGCTCCCCTGCTCCCTGAATTACAAATAACTGGCTATGACGATATTGTTGCAATATATGTAATCATTCCCCGAAAAGCTATCTAATATCTTATGAGCCCTATCTTTTTAAGTTTCTTAGCCTTAGATGGCCTCATTTAAACAATTCTAATAATATTTTCATTTGAGAATTCATGTTGTGGTAATTTATTCCCGTGGAAGGGTGTGGAAATTTTCTTGTTTTTTTAAAGGAAAGACATTGTAAAAAAAGGTTTCTGAAAAATGAAAAAATTATAGTGGGCACTGATTTTGCATTTGGAAAATATTTTCACAAGAGCATATTATAAAAATGCAAGATTCAATTATGTGTTCTGCTTATTTTCAAATCTAGTAATTCTTTCTTGCCTTACTCATGTTATTGTTTTCTCCTGAACTTGGTTGCAGATTTGCAGGGCTCTTGCATTACATATATACATAATTGCATCGGAATTTGCCATCGTGGCATCAGACCTCATAATCTTCTTGTGAGACATCCATTTCAGTCTGTCTTTTATGTTGAAATTTTTGGATGATTTTATCCTCATATATCTGTGGGGAACACTCGTTAAAGATTCTTCACTTTAGATTGATCATATGGTGGTGTCTTTTAACTTTTATTCTGAAGTTTATCTTATATTGAGTGGTTTCATAACCGCAGGTTTACATTTTACAACCATTTTGATTATCCATATCACAATTTTATGAACACCAGTAATCTTGTTTCACATTTTTCTTATATGGAGGCTGGATTATTTGAATTTTGTAACTTTCATTGCCTTTAATTCTTCCTGCTCTGGCAATGTTGTTTTATCCTTAATCAAACATAGATATGGGTTTCTCCTTTGAACTTGTATCACACTTAATTAGGAAGGTATTGGATTATATAGAACAGTCATTCTGAGGATTGTTCATGGTAAATCCTTTTAAGTTTAACAACTGAATTTATTGGGGCTGATGGCCGAGGGATATCTCAATATTTTTGCTATAGCATCTGTGCCATGCTAATGTAAGTGATTGAAGGAGAGCAGCAGCGCTAAGAATGTCCTGGGGTGGGGATCACCACTATACAACAATTACCTGCTGAATTTATAATATTTCTGAAGTAAACATGCTGTGTTCTTTTGTCACCCACATGTTAAAGCCAAGTAGAAAATGTATTCCTTTGTTGCTCATTAAGTGACTGGAAGAGAGGTTTAGATGGAGCTTTACTTTAAAGGGGTATCCTTTTGGCATGTTGTTTAGGAGCCTTCTCCCCATTGGCTTCTTGAAATGATTATGAATTTATGTCGTGTCATCTAGAGAAAAGATGGTTGAAACTGTGCATATATACAACTTTTTAATGCTTGAGATGGCAGCTGTCATGTTCTTTTTTATCCCACAACTGATAGTTAAATGCATGTTGCTCATATCAGGTGAATCCACATACACATCAGCTGAAACTATGTGATTTTGGAAGTGCAAAAGTGTTGGTAAGAATTAAGATAACCCTGCTAAATGCTGATGACTGATGGAAGCTTTTTCTTTTTCATCTTAAATTTTATTCCTATTTTATTTCATCAGGTGAAAGGAGAACCAAATGTTTCTTACATCTGTTCAAGATATTATCGTGCTCCAGAACTTATTTTTGGTGCCACTGAGTATACAACTGCTATAGATATATGGTCAACTGGATGTGTAATGGCTGAATTACTTCTTGGACAGGTAATTTGATTTTGATGCTTGAATTAATGTGTGTGTGTCTGTGTGTTTCATTTGATCTTTTGGCCCTTTCCCTAAATTTAAATTGTTTTCCAGCCTTTGTTTCCTGGAGAAAGTGGAGTTGACCAACTTGTTGAAATCATTAAGGTGAGGGTTATTTTTCTTTCTTTCTTTTTTGATAGAATGATAGGGTTATTTTTCTTCAATTAGCCATAGAGAAGAGGTGGATTTGACCATCCTATAATTGTGTAATATACTAATAGTTGAATCAATAAATTGTTAATTATCTATATCTTAGACTCTTTAAGTTTAGTAAATTTAGTGACTTATCAGGAAAATGGTCTTGGTTCCGGGGATCTTGATGTACATAAAAGTTGGAGAAGAGAATTTTGTCTTGTTTGCTCTTAATTTATTTCCAATGTTGTATCTGAAGATGCATTTTATTCTTGGTTATCTCTTCGTACTTTGAGCTAGCTTTAATGAAATAGAGCAAAATGAAAACTGCCTTGATATAGGTTTGTTATTGTTCTTTTGGTGTAAGCAATTACGTAGTTCACCATGACTCAGTTGCCCCTACAAAATATAATATAACTGGATAATTCCTTTCAGGTTTTGGGGACACCAACCAGGAAGAGATAAAATGCATGAACCCGAATTATACTGAATTTAAGTTTCCACAGATTAAACCTCATCCATGGCACAAGGTACCCTTTTGTTACATATCCTATAATTTACTATGAATACTCTCTGCATTCAATTTCAATATTTAATTAAAAACTCTTCATGCTAATTCTTTTCCAAGATGAGCCGAATATTAAGTGTTTACTTTTAACAAGTAATTGTCAGAGCTATTTGATTTAGATGCTGTTAGAATGAACTTGATACTTCAATGATGAGAATTCTCTCTCGACCATGGCTGATGCTTAGCATATTGTATTCAGTCTTTTTGTTCTGTGGGGAAATGAGGGAAGGGGTTAATGTCATCACTCATTGGATAGATGGGAACAGGGAAAGCATTAACCTTGCTAATGTTTAATCCCCATAGCCGACCAACTCATTTTTTTCTTGAGTTATTGTTGGTTAGAGAAATATAAAGTATATAGCAAGAACAAGCCATGGCGGGTAAGTCTATTAGTTCCTGTTAAATGAGGCATGCTTGAAGAGGACTGAACTAATATGACTATTGCTAATGGTAAAAAGGGGGCTTTAAATGTGGGGGCTGTTCTTATTTTACTGGAGGGTTTGAATTGGCTCCCCCAATCGTATTTCTTTGAGATTAAAGAAAAATAGGTAATTTGTCTTTTCAAAGCTATCGTCCCACTAAAAAATATTCTTGTGGTAGGCCCTGTTCCTGGTCAGAAATATAATGAAATAACCTTTCCTATTCTTTCCCCCGATCCCGCTACTAAGAGAGATGTTCACTTCTTAAAATATCCAATATACGTAGGCGGGAGCAGGGGAGGGCAGCTTTATCCCAACGGGAGCAAGAGTAATAATAATGTTTATAATGCTACAGCTGCAGGTATAGTAAACAAAATCATACGAAAAGAAAAGGGGGGATATGAAATAACTAGCTAAAATGGCATCACATAGTGGGAACAAGGTCAGTGAACAGGATCAAGAAGTAAGCTGATATCCTTGTTGAATATGTGTTGTCATCCAGACAGCAGATTTACATGATTTAGCGCGGGATTGAATTTGTACTGAATTTTGATCAAAATGGTCCCATAACCAGGTTAAAATAGATATTGGGTCTTAATTACACTTCCCACTCCAAATATGTCAAGATGGAACAGTTTGTGTTTAAGTTGATAGACTTGTTAGAGGTTGAATTGTTGTAAAGTGATTGTAGTTGCATAATGGTTTAAATGTCTTTGTTGAGTCAATACTCAATATTATTATCAATTACTTGGGTTAATGTCATCTTTGGTCCCTCAAGTTTATCCTTACTTTGGTTTTGGTCCTGTAGGGGCAAAATTGTCCATGTTTTTATTGAGTTATAGGGACCAATGTTTTAAAGGAAATGAAACTTGAGGAACCAAAACCTGTAGCTTGAAATTCGAGGGATCGAAACCAAAATGACAGCAAATTTGAAGGATCAAAGATTATATTAACCCCAGTTACTTCCTTTGATGTATGTACATATGAAGTTTTGGCAAACCTTTTGTGCATGACTTAATATGCTCGTTTGGATGAGGAATTTACTCTGAATATCTTTATAATCTTACAGGTCTTTCAGAAGCGGTTACCCCCTGAAGCGGTGGACCTTGTGTGTAGGTTCTTTCAGTATTCTCCCAATTTGCGATGCACTGCTGTAAGTTTGGCCTTTCCATTTTGTTATTCTCTTCTTCTCTTCTGAGGCCTTGGAACTAGAATACTATTTTAACAGTTGTTGCTCCACATTTCATTGTACTGCAGCTGGAAGCTTGCATTCATCCTTTCTTTGACGAATTGAGAGATCCAAATACCCGCCTTCCTAATGGTCGCCCACTTCCTCCTCTTTTTAATTTTAAAGCTGCAGGTAAGCTCAATCACTGCCTGTTTGATCAGTACAGTCTAATATTGAACTTGAAGTTCTTGGGAAGAGTTATGTAGAAAGATAATACTACCTCCAATCCTTAATATAAGAGCTAGTTGGCTAATTTGAGTAGATTAAATAAATTAGTTTTGTTAGTTATTTGTAGCAAATATAGCTTGGCCTTTTTAAAATACCATCTTTCATCATGACTACCCTTGGATAAAATTCTCTTAATGTATGCAATCAATAGTGATGCTTTGAGAAAAAATTATAAATTTGGGAAACAAAGTGGATTGGGACATCGGGGCCTTATATTTAGGATAAAATCCAACCTTTAACTAGCTCTTATATTAAGGATTTGAGGTAGTATTAGAAACAGCCTGCAACATTCTCATGAGGTGTTGATAGACTATGGGAACCGGTTTCCTTGCCTATCCTTTGGATAGGCAGGGAGAGCTTGTCTCATCTGGACCGTCCAGATGAGCCAGATTTAATATTTTTTATTTAGTGATTTTTAAATTAAAAAATCATTTTTTGAAAAAATATTAGTTGAAAGATTATCTTTATTTTAGATTATCTACTCATTAAAATAATTTTTTTTGAAAAAATAAAAAGTAAAAAAAATGAAATCTGGACCGTCCAGATCTCATATGGACGGCCCAGATGATGAAATGCTCTCCCATAGACTATGACCTACTAGTAATAAATAGGAAAGAGGAAAGCAAAGAAAAGGGCTCAGGTCCCAAAATTTACGGCCAGGAACTTTTTAAGAACCATGTGTACAGTCCAAACTCTGAAAAAATACAATCTAGTACAAGTATCCTATAGAACAACCCAAGATGAGCATGAGCCTTGTAGTCCAGTTTGGTAGTCATATAAAAAAAAGGAAACAGCTTTTCTATTCTTAAAAAAAGAGATAAAAAGAATGGTAAAACCTTTGTAAGACAAACTTATTGAGACATTACTTTGGCCTCATGTTAGTTTTTCCTATTTTTTACCCGTTCCATATGTTGTTTGTGATGGTTGTGCTGGCAGAGCTCTCCGGTATACCACATGACGTCGTCAATCGGCTTATTCCAGAACATGCTCGTAAGCAGAACTTGTTTATGGCTTTGCACACCTAGCAACTATTGCCGCCGTCCTCCCACTTGTCAATTGTTAGCAGGCTGTAAAGTATGCAGTGCATCTGTGAAAATGCCACATAAAGAGTTCCAAGTGGAAAATTGTAGTCTTTGAATTCATTGGCCATGGGGATGGGGTTTGTTTTCTGTAATTCTATTTTTGAGCAAGAGACCACGTTTTCTTGTGTATTTTTATTGATTTTTTTTGTACCATAAAACATTAAAACTGATAAAGCCACTGAACTCCCTCGGCCGTGGTTTTTTTTTTTTTTTTTTTTTTTCTGAAAGATCAACTAGATAAATTGGTTGGGCTTGTTACATTTTACACTTTTCTAAAAAAAAGTAATTAAATTGTATAAAAAAGAAGTGATGAAATTCTTATTTTAGTTTATTAAAAATGCTAACCTCTCAACAAATTAAGCCTTTTTATGAATATGAAGAGTTTCGTGTGAATGCCCATTTCCTGCTTTATATCCTCATCATGCCTGAAGTAATCCTCGTTATCTCAATCATATTTCATTACTCTTAGAACTCAACTCTCATCCACATTCTTGAGCACACAAAAAAAAAAAAAAAAACTCTCATCCACATTTATGGACCTGTTATCCTTTTAGATGGGTGATAACTAATGTGAGTAATCCAAGATAAAAATATTTATTAAATTAAAAAAAATTAAAGACGAAGTTAAAACTAAGTCTAAAGTTCAAAGACTAAGCTGCATCAAATTATAGACTTACAGTTGAGGACTGAAAATAATCAATTTTTCGCTTATTTCTAATCAAGCAGCTTATTCTCAACATAACTCGTAAGTCGTAACATCACAATTATCTTGTTTATTTTAGAGTAAATACCCTTTCCGATCCCTGATAAAAAACACGAACCCCATTTTGGTCTCTGACAAAAAAACCGATCCTTATTCGTCCTTTTTATGGGACTAAAAATGACCTTTTGGAAATTTGTGAGTGATCAAAATGTCCACCAATCGACCCTTATTCGTCTTTTTTATGGACTAAAAATGACTTTTTTTTTTCAGGGACCAAAATGGGGTCCGTGTTTTTTGTCAGGGACCAGAAAAGAGTATTTACTCTTTATTTTATTATTAGTATATGATTGTGTTAAATAATTTTGAATTGATTATTTAAAAATTTGTTTTGCTCAATTAAACATGAGTGATTTCTTGGGAGTTACTCTCAGTCTCTCACCAAAGACCTAGGGAAATATCTTGGTGTTCCTCTCATCATAAAAGCTCATTGTAAAAGGATAACTAGGGGCGAAAATAGGTTAGGCTAGGCTATACTTTACGTAAATAGGCTTAGGCCTGCAACAAAAGTTTAAAGTTTGAGCTTGAGTCTAAGTCTTTATACAGGTTTTTCCCCCCCCCCTCTTTTTAGCTTGAGCTTAGGCCTTCAAAAGGCTTGACAATGCTTGAAGCTTTTTAAAGGCTTATTTAAAATGTAGGCCTTTAGATTGACTAAAAGTTTATTCCCCAAAGTTCATATATAGCATTTTCAAGCCTATTTACAATCATACGTGTTATCTTAAAATGATAGAATCTAATTTAGGTTTAGTAAGGAAAAGAAAAGAATGCCCCCTGACAATAGTTATCCAAACAAGTAAAAATAACTAAATAAGAATAATTATCAACGGGGGTTGGCACAAGTAGTAAGCGGCTTGTGTCGCTTAAGCAAGGTCTCGAGTTCAAGCCTTGTGAATGCAAAAAAAAACCCCGTTGGGAGACTCACCCACCATAGCCAGGTGTGCGACCCGGGTCGGATTTGGATTAGTCAGGGTGAAGCTCGGATACTGGATGGGTAACCGAAAAAAAAGAAAAATCAAATATATGTTGACTAATTAGATATATTTTCTAAGATCGAAAAAGAATAACAAACAATAAATAAAACTATATTTTACCTTTTTTCCTTTTCCCACATAAAATAGGATAAACTCCTCCTATTAAAATTATAATATTTCATTTGGTTCCAAAATAAATTTACAATAATTATTATATTTTAGTGGATGACATAAATCATGAGAGGGAAAGTGAGTTAGCGATGTCATCTTGAGCAATTGAAAAAAAAAAAAAAAAAAAAGGTGTGGTGAATGATTAATGAGTAGTGTGTTCTGTTGCAACAAGAGCGTCGAATGAAGCTGCAGATAAACTGGATAAGCTTGCACTGGATAGTGCGCCTGGTCCTGTATGTTTTACATCTCCTTACGAAGAAATTCAACTTGACGTTAACATCGAATATACTCTTAATTCCAGTTTATCACTCCTTTTATAAGAAACGCTTTGGAATAACATAAACCAAAAAGTTAGTTTAAGATAATAAATATATAAAAATTGAAACATTTTTCTTAAAAATACTCTTACTTATGAGGAGTAGAGGTGAAAATAGGTCAGGGCACGTAGTGCGGCTGTTAAAAGCACAGTCGAGGCTAAAGGCCGGCCAAGGCCTTTTTTGTCTTAACGGGCCGGGCCTAGGCCTCCAAATAGGCTGACAGGCCGGCTGTTAAAATTTTTTCTATTTATAAAAACATTAATTAATATCCCTCAGGCACTGTTTACATTAGGCACATTTAAATTAGGCCTATTGTATTTTGTATCACGTAGAGTCTGTTTACATTAGGCACATTGTCGGCTTTGTATATTGTAGGTTGCATTTCAGGCTCAGGCCAAAATTTTGGCCTATAACAGGCCACAGGCCAGGCTCAGGCCACTTCTTTGCATAACAGTCCTGGCCTGTTTCCACCCCTAATGAGGAGATAAGGAATAAGAGAGAGAGAATAAGAAAATTATTATAGTAAAAAAGATTGTGGAGGACTATTTCTCTCTCTCTCTCTCTCTCTCTCTAAGAATAATGCTTTGGGGGTGTGATAATAAACTAGATATTCTCACACATGCGATGTAAGAGATAGTGTTTATCAGCTTGATGAATATCCTATATGAATATATAGTTAACTTGAAAAGGAGAATCAAAGCTTATCAACATGATGATTTATCTGTTCCAACTTCTTCAACCTCCCTCCCGAACCGTTACAGATTATAAGGTAAAATTTATATATAAAGTCGTTGAGGATGACAAAATTGAAAAAAACTAACACAATTTTGTAAGTTACAAACGTAAAAACGGTAAATTCGGTGTGTAAACTCGTGAGTTTACAGCTGACACAAGTTTACTAGGGACTTGACTCGATTTAGTAATGTAGAAACGTAAAGACGGTAAACTCAAAGAGTCAACTCGTGAGTTTGATGACAATGTGTATAATAGATAGATTAGATTGCAGCGAGGTAATTAATCTTGAAAGGTGTTTAGTTATTTGGGAAAACTAACAATAGCCTTTTTTTTTCAGATAATAAAAGATATATTTTTCCTAGCTAGTTAATTGGGGAAAATTAATTTGATGAAAAATCAGACCCGGTGTCTGCAACATACCATTTCAACAAACCAAGCAGAGGTGATCAAATCATTGAAAGTGTTTTAAAGATGTCTTATACTCTCTCCGGTCCTAAATATAAATACAGAATTGAATTTTTTTTTTTTAGAGATTAAGTAAGTTACTTAATCATATTATATGTTGTGTATCCTTAGATTATATATCCGTTTGTAAGTTAGACAAAATAGTTTAGAGAAAAAATGACAAATATAAATATTTTAAAGTAATTTAATTAACTTTTTTAATATCTTCAAAAAAAAGTTAATTTTATTTTATATTTAGGACCGAAAGAGAGTAATAAGGATTATAAAGAGTATAATTTGAAAAAATCATACTACCAAAAAAGACTAATGGTTGACTGGAGTTGCCAAGTTTGACTTGGCCATAACGACCCAACTAAAGGGCAAAATGTATTATATATAGGAGTGATCGATGGAGTGAAAATGAAGTTCACAATCTAGAAGAAAATGATATCAACTTACTTTTATAATTATGGGACATATATGAAATTTATTTATGGCAACCACTTATATATATACATTCTTAGGATTCTGTCTCAAATTAAAGGGTTTTTGGTATGTATTTATAATTATCCCTATGTTGCTTAATTATCTTATTTATTATGTGCTTGTAACTTTTTAAGTTAGCCTTTAAATATCATGTTTGAAAGCTTATAAATAAACGTTATATTTAAAATATTGTGGCACATAAGTGAATGAGAAATACTACCTTGCTTCCTCTCTCTATCAATTTCTTATCTTTTTATTTTTTTTTCTACTCTTTAATTAACTTTCTCTTTTTTATAACACGTTATTCGCAGAGAGTTCTTGGAAATTTAAGGTATAAATTCATTTGAGCTTTCTCTTAACTGAAGGTCACTTGCAATTTGAATTCTCTATACGCCACATTTTTTTCTCTTCCCATCTGATTAGCATTCATCTGCCTTGCCATATGTCTCCATAGCTATATGATTTTCAAATTGTGTGTGTGTGTCTATATATATATATATATATATATATTCAATTTATGTTGTTCTCTCTCTTATATTCATTTATGGATTTATATTGCCGCCATTTTTTTAATATTTTATTGATTCATGGATAATTGAAGATTAATATTCATCGTATTGAGCTATAAGAATTTACCATTTATCCTTACTTTATGTTACACTTATATTTCTAAATTTATAATTTTTAAAAGTGTAAGTTTTGTTCTTATTATGATAATCAAATTGATCTATGTTGATATTATAATTTCATATTATTAAATTAGCTCAGAAACTCTCAAATAAAGAGTCTCTCACATTCATATATCATAGTTATTATATAAAAATCATCATGTATTATAAAAATTCACAATTCTTATTTATAAACCATTATTTATGTACTAAATACATAAAGTTTGCCATCATTTTGGTTTTGGTCTTTTAAGTTTCAAACTACTGATTTTGGTCCCTGTAGGGACAAAATGATCCAAGATTTTATTGAGTCATAGGGACCAATGTTGTTAATAAATTAAAACTTGAGAGACCCAAACGTATGATTTGAAACTTGAAAGATCAAAACCAAAATAAGAGCAAACTTTATAGAATAAAGATTATATTAACCATTTTTATTAAAAGTAATGGTTCTTACATAAAAACCATTATTTATGTTACTGAATAAATAACGGTTGTCAAAATATAAACATTATGTATTATGCAAGCATTAACATATATTATGATGGTTGATTACATGTGCCTATTAATTATTATCACAGCAATGCGTATACCATGGCCTCATCGAGACTCAATCCATAATAGGTGTTATATTAGGTCTAAAATAAATAACGGTTCGGAACCATAATGTGTCTGTACCGAGTATTTATAGTGCTCACATATATGACTGTTCGAAATCGTAATTTATAAAAGGTATACGAAATAAGTATGTGAGAAGAGTTTTGTCTTGATTTCGTGTTAAAATAAGTCCTTACCCTACCTGCACCTCATATGAAACTTTACAAGTATGAAAAGTCAAAGTCAACTAAGCTTACTTATACTGTTGTTTATCAATAAATTACAAACTATATACAAGTCACCTAAAAGTTGAGGGGTGTGTGTATGTATGTAATTTATAATATTTACTTTTTGTTTTCAACTTGTAATTTTATATCATTTACTCAGCCTCTTTGCTGAAAATATCTATCCAAACCAAATGAGTTTTGTGCATGTTTGTATGTTAATATATTACTACCTCTGGTCCTAATTATAGGACATATTTAACTGATTTTGGAGGGATTAAGAATAAGGGTTAAATTAATTAATTTTACTCACTTTCCTAAAATGCCCTTATATAAATTTTGCATTTCAATTACCTTGTTAATTTCACATAATCCCTTATTCATATTGATAGAGGTATTTTGGGAAGAAATTAACAAAAAATAGAATGTTGTCATACAATTAGGATAAAAAAAATTCCAAATATTGTCCTATAATTAGAATCGAAGGGAGTATGTGCTTAACATTTTTTTTTATACAAAAAATTTAGGAAAGGGGTTGGGTTCACCTACGATCTAAGGGCAGGGCGAAATCTCCTTTCTTCCTAGGTGATACCAATGTTGGGCAGGGCGAGCCGTCTATTACCCTGTTAACCTAAGCACTTAGGAGTTAGGATGTTTCTCCTAGCGCCTTGACCAACTCCAGGATCGAACCCCCTCCCTTTGGTGAGAGTGTTCGACCCTTTTGTCAGTTGAGCCCAAATACGAAGGGTATGTGTTTAACATTTGATCTTATAGAAAAAATAAAAGAAAATCTCTGTTCAAGTCAAACACCGATGTAAAATTGAGGAATTAGAGGGGCCTGATATGACAATCTGATGAAGGGTGGAGAGAGAGACAACATATTTAGAATTTAGAATTTATTTTACAAATAAAGTGGCCAATATTTTAAGAAAACAACGAGAGGGACAAGTATCAATCCTTGTCAACATTAATTAATTAACAATTTGTGCCACCATCTATAAAATGGTTACGATTTTTGAGCAATTTTGAACTTCTCGATTTCTCAGTATTCTCAGTATATTAATTATTTGTGAGCTTTAATTTCAATTCTTTGAATTCAATGACCAAATGCATCGGCCACTTCAAATTTACTACTGACTAATCTAAACTGAATTTTCTTTACCCATGTTTATATGCATTTTTTTCTGGTGGTAGGTTTTTTTTTTTATAAATACATGTATTCACTTAATGGAAGTAATCCTATGGACACTACACTATTAAGTATATAAAACAAAAGTCCAACAAAGAGATCCAAAACAAAACAAAGAATGGGTCAAAGTCAAGTAATCAATATTCTAAAACCTGGACTGGATAGCTAGGAAACCGATGAAGCGGTCAGTAAACTAGTCTGGTCTAGAGATCAACCCAGTTCATGGGGTTTTCTATCAAATTTTTTAATTTTTTAATTTTTTTTTTATAATTTCATATTAATTATCATGAAATCTTTAATTTCTAACCGGTTTAATTCCGTATTAGCTTTGATTAGTTTTAATCTAACCCTTAACTCAATACCATAACCGGTTTAGTTTCAGAACCTTGCAAATAATACAACATGAGCACAAACAACAATCAACACAAATCTTAATCCGAAGGCAAAGTCAAAAAGCTCGTGTTGTTTGGGAGAGCTTATATGAGGAGCTTTTCAAACGGGCTTATGAATTTTTTCTCAAAATTTTTGTTTGGGTCAAAAAAGTTGGCAACTAAGCTTATGCAGAATACGAGCTTATTTTAAAAGTTTCAACTCCTAACTTATGATAAGCTCTTATTTGAAAAGCTCTTATGATAATTTCCTAGTTACTTAGGTAATATTTATTTGATCAAATTACATATTTTAGTATTGCTAAATTTTGTAATTTAGCATTTTTCATATTTTTGGTAATTTTAATTTTTTTTCTTATAATTATCTCAAAGTCACTTATCGATAAGTCATTCCAAACAAGTTTGGTCAATCGGACTTTCTATAAGCTACTTATCCAACCACCCATCCAAATATAAATCATGTTTCACAATCGACTTTTCTATAAGTCGATTGTCCACCTGTATCTCAAACAAACCCGACTCGTTCCCACTGCCCATAAAGTGAAGAAGTTCCACTAACCACGTTTATATTTATTTGAAGAGAGAACATAAAAAATGTGTACTTGCACAATCTTTTCTTGACTCTAATGTGTGCGCTTAAAGCAAGATATTCTCCGCCGTGTGTTGTTCGGACCATTAGACTCTAGACGTTGGTTTTTTTTTCGAGACTAAAAATCACTTTGGTACAGAGATGTGAATTTACAAGCCTCTGACGTAAGTGTATGATGCTAATTTTAGTGAGGTGTTGCATTGTTTTGGTTTTTTTTTTTTTTTTTGAAAAATACAGGCAAGCCGAAGCTTGATTAAGATGAAAGGGACAAGATTATGAAAATCAGGCCCTGGATACAAAAGAGAAGACTACGAACTAGGAATAACAGACCGAAAGGTCCTTCAAAAACATATGAAGACAACTACTTGGAACTGTTGGTATTAGGACCACGTCCGCAGCATCAGGGGTAGCATGACCTTGTTTGGCCATGTAATCTGCACAAGTGATGTTATCTCTTGGAGTGTAGTAGATCTCCACATTCCAGTCTCGAAGAAGAAGGTCTCTAATCTCTCCAACGATGTCTCTAAGTGGATGATCAGTCAAGAAATCTCTCATGAGGGTGTTGACGGCCTCAAGAGAATCTGAAAATAGGAGTATTCTTCGAAGACCCATCTGGTGCCCCACTTTAAGACCCGTCATGATAGCATAGAGCTCAGTTTCAATAACTATACGGAGTCCAAGAGACTTGTGAAATCCCATCAGCCAATGACCTTGAGAGTTCCTTATTACTCCTCCACA
This sequence comes from Acacia pycnantha, assembly GCA_025563575.1. Lineage (NCBI taxonomy): Eukaryota > Viridiplantae > Streptophyta > Magnoliopsida > Fabales > Fabaceae > Acacia > Acacia pycnantha. The sequence goes on along the minus strand of JAMWYP010000306.1, from coordinate 477,640 downwards.
AGTTGCTTGGTGTTGATAGCGCACTGAACCATCCACATCTATGCGAACCGCATTCACAGGAGGAGGGGTCCAATGCTCTTCTCTAAACCTCCACATATTTTTTGCTCTTGCCACAGTCCACGAGGATGTGAAGCACATTTTCCTCATTTGTTACAAGGAAAGGACATAGGCTTCACATTGGTGAGGCCTCTTCTTGCCCTGAGAGAGTTAGTGACCAGCCTCTCATGACCAACTTGCCACATAAAGAATTGAGTAAATACCCTTTTTGGTCCCTGGAAAAACACATTTGACCCTTTTTCGTCCCTGAGTAAAAGAAATGTCATTTTGGTCCTTTTTAGGGACTAAAAATGACCTTTGAATTTACGAGGGATTAAAATGTGCAAAAAAATGATCAAAAGGACTAAAAGGGACCTTATTTTTCCATTTTAGGGACTAAAAGTGACTTATTTTTTTTCAGGGACCAAAAAAGGCATCCGTGTTTTTTCCAGGGACCAAAAAGGGTATTTACTCTAAAGAATTTAACTTTCTCAGGAAGTTGCCACTTCCACATCAAAGCCCAGAAGCTATTGTCCCTAGTTCCTTCACTATCAGAAAGAAAATTATAAGCGGACTTGACAGAAAAGCAGCAGTCCTCGCAGCACGACAAGAGAAACAGATCGGGAAGGTTGCTAGAGGAGAGACGTTTTAGAGATAATGTTTATGATTAAAGGCGGCAAAATGCCACTGCCACTGTCGGCGTCCCATCTTCCATCCGCCAATAAATGATCACGAACCGTCTCTCATTCATATTAACCAGGACGGATCAGAAACAAAAGCCATAAGGGACGGTCAATAGGAGCCAATGGTCATGCCAGAACTTGGTTCCAATTCCATTATTAACCTTTCTCCCAACTCCAGTAAGAAACTTATCCCAGACAACAACAATAGCTTTCCAAGCAGAGGATGAGTATCTTTTCCCAGAGACATTAGGAATAGGAAGGTCACCACAATTATATTTGGACCAAAGACACTGGGACCCATAAGGCATGCTTTTCGTTAGAAGACTCCGGCGAGTTTCATAATAAAGGCCTTATTCACTGCGAAGATTTTTTGAAGCCAAGGCCCCCTTCTTCCTTGCACAGTGACTTTGTCCCAAGCGATGAGATGCATTTTTCTCAAATCTTCATCTTGGGACCAGAGAAACTTCCTCGAAATCTTATCAATTTCATTAATAGTACAAATAGGAAGGAGAGTTGATTGCATGGAATAACTAGGAAGAGAGGATATGACTGATCGAATTAGAATAGAACGGCCAGCAATAGTTAGAAGTTTGCTTTTCCACATCGACAACTTTTTCTTAGCTTTTTGCACGATGGGATGATAAGTTGTTTTCGTAACTCTCTTATGGATGATTGGAACCCCTAAATATTTACCAAGATCTGAGGTGATCCCAATCCCCAGGAGCTGGCTAAGCTCCAGAGCTCTATTATAGTTAACATTTGAGGACAAAAAGAATAAGGTCATCGGCAAAAAAGAGATGAGAGATACGAGGTCCACCTCTTTTGAAGGAGAATGGTTTCCAGCGCCGGGCCTCACACTCAACTTTAATAAGATGCCCCAAGCGCTCCATACAGAGGATAAAGATATACGGGCTGAGAGGGTCACCTTGTCTGACCCCTCTAGTAGGTGCAAAGCATGGGCTTTCCTCACCATTCCAGAGAATGGACATAGATGCGGTTGAGATGCAGGCCATAATAAAACTGATAAAGTTATGCGGCAAATTTAAGCAAGCAAGAGTGTCCTTAATGAATCCCCAATCCAGTCTGTCAAAAGCTTTTTCCATATCAATCTTAATAGCCGCGAATCCTTTCTTCCTACCCTTAATTCTCATAGAATGAATAATCTCTTGGGCAATAAGGATGTTGTCGCAGCTAGATCTACCTGCAATGAAACTACATTGCTCAGGCCCAACAAGAGTGTTCATAACTCCTCTAAATCTATTCGCCAAAACCTTCGTAATGATTTTAAAACTGACGTTACACAAGGATATAGGATGAAAATATTTTAACGACGAAGGATTATCAACTTTGGGGATGAGGACAACCCTAGATTTATTGATGGTGGCCAGGTTAGAGGGGTTACGAAAACAATCTTCAATAAAGTCACATATTTTGGAGCCGACAACATCCCACTGATTTTGAAAAAAGTGAGCTGGAGGCCGTCAGGACCCGGAGCCTTGAAGGCACCCATAGCAAAAGCAGCATTTTAATTTCAAGTCTCGTAAACTTTTTGAAAGTAATTGCGACTCATTAATATCAAGGACGGAAAATTGGAGCACCACCCGATCGGATCTTTCACAGAGGCATCACGAGAATAAAGATCCAGGAAAAAATCATGAGCCATCATTTTAGCAGTGTCTTGATCCTCAATCCACTCCCCAGAGTCGTTTTGGATAGCATCAATTCTTTGCTTCTTTCTCTTAATCATGGTAGAGGCATGGAAGAACTGGTGTTCTGTCACCCCCTTGAAGCCATTTAGCTCTAGATTTTGGAACCAAAAGATCTCTTCTTGAGTGGCCACTTTATGATATTCATTCCAGAGTTTCTTCTCCAGCCTATAAAGGCCCGTTTGCAAATTCGCTCTTCTAGTTCTATCAATTCCTTCCAGACGGCGCATCAGATCTTTTTTCTTCTTAGTAAAATTTCCCTTTAGACTTTCGTGCCAATCACAATGATTTTTGAAAATTTTGCAGCCCTTGAACCCAATCTTTCCCAAACCAAGCTTCATTAGTAATATCTTTGAAATCATTTTCGAGATTCCAAGCTATCTGATAAGAGAAAGATTTCTGAAATTTTTTCCTCGGAGGTGAAGGATTAGTATTTACCACCACAATCCTATGGTCAGACTTCAACTTAAGCTCATGACGAACAACAAAGTTTGGGAACTGACTAAGCCAGTGGAGATTGGTAAAAACCCAATCCAACCTCTCCTTCAAGCCCTGGCGCTCCCAAGTGAATTTATCGCCCTGAACCCTGGATTCAATGAGATTGGTGTCATCAATGCACTCTCTAAAGCGATTCATTGAGATCCAAGGGGGGTCAGCTCCACCAAGTTTGTCATTTGGGGATAGGTAAGCATTGAAATCGCCCAAAACTAACCAGGGGAGATTAGCATTAATAGCAAGAGAACGAAGGGAGTGCCAAAGAGAGATTCTGCCAATTGAGGACGTTTCCCCATAGGCCATGATCCACAAGACTCAAGGTGTTACTTTTGAGGTCTTTAACTTGGCAATGAAGTAATTGGGTGGTGGAGGTGAGGTAGGTAATATTAAAATTATCGTTGTTCCAAAGAAGCCAGATACCTCCAGAAAACCCATTAGCTTCCACACGAATCCGGTTACTAAAGCCGAGATGGCGACAAACCTTATCGGCTTTATCGCCGCTAATACGCGGCTCCATAAGACAGAGAATATTAATACAATATTTATTAACAATATCTTTAATGATTAAAGGGAAGGTCATTTACTAAGCTCCCTACAATTCCAAGAGGCTATAAACATAATTAATTAAAATCACACAAGATGGGATGGGCATACTTACCTGGGGCGATGAGCCTCCACTTCATAATGTTGGTCAAGTTGAGTTTCTGCCACAAATGATCCATTGGCTTCCATGAAATCTGGAGCAACATCCTCGTTGGGGTCCCAATGATCTGGAGGCCGTGTGGAGTTAAAATGCGCCGTAAGCTGATTACGCTCCAAAGGTGGGTCGGCACTGAAATGCTCCTTGATTTCGATGTTCTGATGGACCATATTATCTAAGCTTCCATGAACAATATTATGTGAACGTTGGCTTCTTGATTTTCTACTAGCAGTTTTTTGTTGGCCCACCTGAATGGCTAAACCATTATTGGATTCAAATCTGTCTTCTGAAACTTGATTCGGCATCTTATTAAAATCAGCAGCCCAATTAAATCACTAGGCCCGGAACCTTGCCCATTTAATTTTGGCAAAGCATTATCATCAATCAACATATACGTCGGCCAAGGAAGCTTCACCTTTTTCATTCATAGAGAAACTAGGCCCAGTATTTGAGTTCGGCCCGAGTTGGAGTTCGAATTTTTGCCCTATATTGGGCTTTGACTTTAGCAACAGGATCCCTCCTTTATTCTTCATTTTACCATTTACATCCTTCTTCTTTTCCGAGTGGACGATTTCACCGAGGAAGCTTTGTCTTTTCTAGATGCAGATTTCTCTAACCCATGCTCTGACCCATGTACGGGGTGTCTGACGGAGTGGTTCACCGACTGATCTTCAGGATTTTCAGAATCTCCGATCACCGCAAAACGCGTCTTCTGTCCGATAGCCGTTGTACCTGGCGTCTTGGCCCCTAATCCCGAGGAGTGGTGAAGCCCAGTTCTGGAATCTAGCCGTTGCGGAGGCCGTCCGCGATTTGCCCGTCGATTCACCAGCATCCACGGCCCAAAAGATTCATCGGAGGTCATCGCCGGCGTGTTCACCGAAAGTCGGTTTGGAATCTGCTGTTGCGGCTGATGAGCACCTTCTTGATTATCAGATACAGAAACATGAGTGGGGACATCTTTCTCGCCTATGCCCAAAACGTCCACAAGCAAAGCAAATAAGGGTAAGCCCCTCATACTCTACATTGAATATGGATCCAGCTGCTATCACCTTAGGAACTAATTTCTTCTGGAGATTTAGCTCTACACATATTCGGACAAATTTCCCCTACGTATTTTCGGAGATGTATTTTGACATTCCCGTAATGTATTCATATCCACTTTTAATGTACGCCCAATCCGATCTCTAGGCGAGAAATACAATGTTTATTATACAAATGCATTGGGACATCCGGGATTCTGATCCATGTAGCAACTCTGCCCAAAGCATTCGATAGGGATTAAAATAGGGTGTCCATCGCTGAACAATAACACAATGTTGTTTAATAACCCAAGGGCCTTCATAAAGCACTTTCCTATAGTGAGATCTCCATAGTTCTTGGTCTTGGAATCGGACTACGAAGTAATTGTTAGGTATATCAATAAGCTCAAAATTTGAGAACCCCCATAGCTTTGTCAGAAGATCTTTAAGCACATAGAGATTGAATTTCATTCCTAACACTGTGAGGATCAGAGCGTAGTTCCATGGTTCGCACCACTCATTATACTCTTCTTCAGTACATGGTGCCACTGGGTATGTTTCCATTAATTTTTTCATCTCCTCAGATGGTTCAGGGATTTTCCAGCATATTTCTTTGTCTTCAGCAAATAAATCGTCATCCTCCATTATGTGACCACTATGAGCAACTCCATTGAATCCCAATAGAGAATCTCGGTAGGATGAGAATTTCTGGTTGTTTTCTTCTTTTTTATCATGTATTTCCTTGAGTTCAGAGTTTTCCTTATCTGGCATAGCTTTATCCAGACAGGCCTGAGGAGCTTCATCTAGCTTCTTTTTCTTTTTCCGGTCATCTTGCCCTTCAGCCGGCGGCCGGTCCGGTGGGAGCTTGCGCTGTCCAGTGTCTGCTAGAATGAGAGCGCTTTCTGAGACTGAGGAGTCCATCGTCTCACAGCAACTGTTGCTGTAATATTACACTTTCTAAAGTGGATGCCTCTGAAATTTTCTAACTTTGCATTGTTTTGGTTTTTAGGATTACATCAAATGACACAAAAAGAGTTCTATAGCTTTAAAAGATTCTTAATATGGTCTTGAAGATAAATATTTGGAGAAATTGATGACTTGCAATTAAAATCAAGGAACATGTTTATAAAGGTGGTAACAATCATGATGATCACATTGCATTGATGAAATTTATAGTTAAAATTAAAGTTAATAATCTTTTACATTCGCTATTGAACCATAGTCATGGAAATAATAATATTTCTATGAAGATTAAAATTATGATCAAATGTTGTAGGGAAAAACACCAAAGTAGTAACTTTTACGAAAAATTATACTTAATTAAAGCAGATGAAAAACATTTTACTGAAATAAGGAGGCGACACCACTAATGGCGTGGAGATCCCTGACGCCACTGATAAGTAGCGCCAGGGAAATTAACGCCACTCAAAAAATTAGAGATGCCAAAAATTCAATATCAAATATGATAATGATAATAATAATAATAATAATAATAATAATAATAATAATAATAATAATAATAATAATAATAATGATAAAAAGAAGCCATATTGAAAAGAAAAAAATGTTTTGATATTATCAATCGGTATTTGGTTTTATATTCATAACTATTCCTCCTAGCACAGACAGAGACGGACCTTGAAAGAAATTTTTGGGGGGGCCAAATGTATACTCATTAACTCATTTTTAAGAAAAAATATTTTGGGGGGACCAAATGTATAAATTTTTAAGCTTAATATATAAATTTTTGGGTTAAATGTATAGAAAAATCCAATTTGTATTAAAAATTTAGGATAATTTTTTTTTGGGGGGCCATGGCCCCCCATTGTATACACTAAGATCGGTCCCTGAGCACAGATATCTTCTCTGGGACTGAAACTCGAGACTTTGGACAATCTAACAATGCCATATACAGCTAGATCAACTATGTATTCACCATTTTAATGATTTTTTTTATATAGTAGTATTTTGAATTGTTGTGTAGGATTCTAATAGCGATTTTCCTTTTAGAATTTGATCATTATCCTCCCGGCGGAACCTATTTTTTTAACAAATTTAGTTGATTATAAATGGGCCAGGAGAGAGGCAGTAAAGTGATTAATGATATGAGAAAGCTTCAATTACACCATTTTTAACTCAAACCAACTAACTAAGTGGAAAGGAATTTGCTCTTCCAATACTACGCTTTGGTTTGAGGTGTAGGAATAAAAAAATGGTACTGGGAGCTCTTTCTCACGACTGTGAGCTTGACATTGGCGAAATTCGATTAGTTAGGTAAGTTTCGATAAACCGGTGATATAAAAGAAAAAAACTAACTCAAACCAACCAAGCTTATAAACAAATAGTATTTAATCTTAAATATAAGATATAGTTGATTTTTTTAAAAGAAGTTAAATAAGTTATTTAATCATATCATATGTTAAGTATCTTTAGATTATATATCAGTTTATAAATTAGACAAAATGGTTTGGACAAAAAATGAAAAAATAAATTCTTTAAAATAATTTAATTAGCTTCCTTAATTTCATTCAAAAAATCAATTTTGTCTTATATTTAAAATAATTAATTTCTTTAATCTTTCTAAAAAATCAATTTTGTTTTATATTTATAACGGGATGAGTAATACACAGAATGACAGATCAAGAAGTCGGATCGGATTCATCATCTTGGTTTTTCTTTTTTTTGAAAAAAGAATATCAATTGACTTGACTTGCTGTATTAAATTCAAAGGACCCCATGCGAGGAAAATTCGTGGTTTCACATTGGGCAAATTGGGGGAAAATGGTCATTTCCAAATTATATTTTAAACCAAACGCGTTTTCTAGACGCGTGAAGAACCAAGTCCACGCGTCCACACTCCCAAATAGTAATTTTTAACAACTCGTTCACATCAATCTTGACCCTTATGTAGTATTAAGAAATATCAAGCGAAGTTTCGTTGTTAGTATTTTCTTGAAAAGACAGCATCTTCAGCTGATCTAGTTTTATTTATTTATTTTTTACTGAAATAATCTTAGTTTTAATTGACTTCGCATTGACTTAACTTGTATAAAAGAGAAAGGGTTGCCACTTTAAGTCACTGCCCATCAACGTATAGCTTCTTCAATCAACATCACTTCAAAACTCTGATCTAAACTTATCCGTCATCAAATTAAACATGAAGGTATGTGTAGTATAAGAAATTTCTTGCTGGCATGTAATGAGTCAGTGTTGTGTTTTTATCTTTTTGTGGCTGACCCATTTGCATTTGCTTATATATTTGTGCAGCAAAAGATTGTAATGAAGGTGCATATGAGCTGCCAGAAATGCAGGGCCAAAGCACTCAAACTTGTGGCTTCAGCCAACGGTAAGTGAGATATGAAGAACTTGAAGTTTTTGTATTGAAGTGAATTAAGTTTATACAGCGATGAATGAATTTAGGTGTGATGAATATGAAACTGAAATGGGAAATGATATTGCAGGTGTGAGCTTTGTGGGGTTAGAAGGAGATGAAAGAGAGAAAGTGGTGGTGATTGGTGATGGAGTTGATGCTGTTAAGCTAACAAACTGTTTGAGGAAAAAGGTTGGCTACACTGATATTCTCAGTGTAGCAGCTGCCTAATAACCAAGTTTCACACATCAATCGAATGATGTTCTGTTTCTTCTTCTTTTGTCCAACGAGGCTCTGTTTCTTGCTCTTTCTTTTTTCTTTTACTGTCAATTCTCAAACTTTCTTTTTTCTGAGTTTTATTGCTGAGCGTTAGGAGTTAGAATCTTGGCATTTTTGTTTAGTTCATGAGATTTTTTTTTATTGGTTCATTACGAAGGCATATAGAAACAGAGCAGTTGCCAAGTTTCTATGTTGTAAAAAAGCTCGAGCCGATTTATCAATTCTTGCAATAAATGGTACTCATCTTTTTTTTACCTCTTTATTTGCTCAATTTCTTATGCAATATAGAAGCTCAATCTTATATTTTAGTACATATAAAGTTTAAACTCCTTTAAACCCGGGGAGGAGGAGTATGCAGATGCTTTCTTGTGTTCAACTCCAATGTCACACTCACTCCGAATCGACAAAGATCCCAAGGTATGGGATTTATGCACGTGTCCATTGACCCCTATCTCACAATTTCCTCTCCATTTAATATAATTATGTTAGATTAAGTTTTAATAGTTTTGGAAGCACTGTCAAAAGTTTCGTAGTCTTTATTGATGAGAACTTTCACCTAAAAAATAATGATAATTATCAATCCAACTCATTACAAATACTAAAATATGCAGTTGTGGTGTCAAGTGAAATAATTTAAATAACAAAATATTAAAAATATAATTCACAAATTTCCAAATCACAAATTTCATATTACAATTCCATGTCAAATTTTATATCAAGAATTCTTTATTATAAATTATATATCACAGTTTCTCTAACACAATTCTCAACATCAATCCAACTAAACCGTTTTATTTCCGTCGACTAGACCCATGGGCTAAGTTATTATCCATATTATCGCTATTCAAAAGCTCATTGGTTATGTGATGAGAGCCAACCAAAATACCCGAGCTTATGCCTCGACTATGAGTCTTTTCCCTCATTGGAATAGTGGGGCAGTCCCTCATTGAGCTAGTAGGACAAATCAATAGAAAGCCAACCATCGTACAATAATAGAGGTTATATCACGTGGTGAAACAAACTACTCAATTTCTTCCCAATTCAACCATCACAATAAATAGCTTAACGGGAATTTTCTAAGATTTTCACGTTCATATCATGTTATTTAAATCATTCTCATATAGATGTCATAGTATCTCAATTCATAATTCTTATGTGTGTGTGTGTGAATATTTTAATAGAAATTGCCTTGTAGAACCTTATGACTTCAATTGTGAAATACATACATACACATATATATATATACACATACATATACAATTCAAGTCATAAGGTTCTACAAGGCAATTTCTATTAAAATATTCATATTCATTTAACAAAATACTTACCAACAACATATCGACATATAACCAGTGGAAAGTTATTACCTCTCATCAAAACCAATTATTATTACAACGCTCTTAACCCAAGAGCTTAAATACGAGCAAAAATAATTTACCACAATCAATTTACTAACTATTAATAACTCTTCAAAACTCCACACCATCAAAATTATAACTTATAATTTCATATAATTCAAAATATACAAATTTTATTAAATACTACCTCCGTCCCTAATTATAGGAGCAATTTAACCGATTTTGGGAGAATTAAGGAGAGGAGTTAAATTAGTTAATTTTAGTCATTTTCCTAAAATGTCCTTATATAAATTTAAAATGACACAAGTTGCCCTAATTATAAGTGTTTCTAATTTGCCTTACGCGAATGACATACTTTTTCTCAAACGACAACTAAATGTAAACGGCTCTAGAGAGCGCTACAGATCGAATTTTGACGTGATTTTTTGCAGAGATCCTTGGCATCACTTTAGATATCCATGACATATTAGTTTATATATGTATATTAGTTGCTTTTTATATAGCCATGTGTATACATATAGATCTAATTTTCTTTCCACACACTTTCTAATTGAAATAATGGTCTTGTTATATAAACATATATGTGTGTATATATATGTGTATACATATAGATCTATCTACATACATAGAGACACACACCCATATATCTACACACACACACACACACACACACACACACATATATTGACACACATAAACACAAATATACATATATATGTAAACACACATATATATAATGCTCCTAATAATAAGTATAAATAGGGGTATTATAGGAAAAAATTGACAAAAGTTAAAACTTGCTCTTATAATTAGGATCAAAACCAACTCCAAAATTTGCTCTTATAATTAAGGACGGAGGGAGTATATATTATTATAATAAAAACTGAAAATTGCAGTTTGGGGTTTAAATTTTACAAATGACTGTTTAGTCCTTCAGATTTTAAAAATGACAATTGAGTCCAGAGAATTTTCATAAATGACATTTTTAGTCCTACAAATATCATAAATGAAAGTTTAGTCCTTTAAAATTTAAAAATGACAATTTACTCCTATAAATTTTAAAAAATGACAGTTAGGGGAGGGGAGGGGAGGGGAGGGGAGGGGGAGACTAAACTTAGAGGCTAATATCCCCCCTCCCATCGCACCCCTTCATACCAAATACACCATTAGACTTATGAATTTTATAAATGACATTTTAGTTCTATGAATATCATAAATGACAATTTATTCTTTCATATTTCAAAACTAAACCGATTAAAATTTAAATAATAACTTCATTAACTCAAATAAAGTTTTTAATCCACATTTAATCGGTAGGAACATCCTACATGACATAAATGCTAAACTTTTTAAATATAAAATTAATTTTAAATTCCTACAACAATCAATTAACAAATATAAACATATTAAAATTAGCTATTCATAGTTACCTATTGTTAAAACTCAACTTTTCCAAAATCCTTACCCTAATTGTTAAAGATATCAAACAGTGAAAGCTAATTATTCAAACATTAAATGACACAAAAGAGTTCTATAGCTTTTAAAGATTCTTGATATGGTCTTGAAGATAAATATTTGGAGAAATTGATGATGAAATCAAGGAACATATTTATAAAGGTGGTAACGAATATGATTTGGTAGATTTTCTAATTGAAATTAAAGCTAATAATATGTTGCATTGACTATTGAACCATAGTCATGGAAATAATAATATTTCTATAGTGATTAAAATTATGATAAAATTTTGTAATATGATCAGAAGCCATATGGACAAAAAATGTTTTGATATTATTAGACAGTATTTGGTTCCACGTTCGTGACTGCCCCTCCTAGCATAGGTATTTTCTTTAAGACTCAAATTTGAAATTCAGAGAAATCTAATAAGGCTTTACATCGCTAGTTAGACCAACTATGTGTTGGTGATTTTAATGATTTTTTAATACAAAAGTATATTGAATTTTTGTGTAGGATTCTAATTGTGTTTTTCTCTTTTAGAATTTGATCATTCTCCTCCTGACTGAACCTAGGAGAGGTAGTAAAGTGATTCATGATCATGATATGAGAAAGCTTCAATTGCACCCTTTTTAACTCAAACCAACCAAGCCGACAAACCAAAAATAAACAGAATGACAGATAAGAAGTCGGATCGAATTCATCATCATCTTCTTCTTCTGATGAAAAGACAATTATCGATGTACTTGACTTACTGTTTTAAATTCAGACGACCCATGCGAGGAACATTGGTTGTACTTGTTTCACATTGGGCAGATAGGGGGAAAATGGTCATTTCCAAATTATATTTTACCCCCAAACACGTTTTACCCGCGTGAATAACTAGTCCACGCGTCCACACTCCCATATAGTAATTTTTAACAACTCCTTCACATCAATCTTGACCCCTATACAGTAGTATAAGAAATATCAAGCGAAGTTACGTTGTAAGCATTTTCTTGAAAAGACAGCATCTTTGATTATTCTTAGTTTGATTTATTTATTTTTTGGTGAACTAGTCTCAGTTCTATTTGACCTCGCATTGACTTGACAAGTATAAAAGAGAAAGTGTTGCAACTTTCACTCCCCATCAACGTAAAGCTTCTTCGATAACCATCACTTCCTAAACTGATCCATCATCAAATTGAACATGAAGGTATGTGTAGTATAAGAAATTTCTTGCTCGCATGTAATGAGTCAGTGCTTTGTTTTTATCTTTTCGTGGCTGACCCATTTGCATTTGCTTATATATTTGTGCAGCAAAAGATTGTGATGAAGGTGCACATGAGCTGCCAGAAATGCAGGGCCAAAGCACTCAAACTTGTGGCTTCAGCCAATGGTAAGTGAGATATGAAGAACTTGAAATGTTTGTATTGAAGTGATATATATATATATATATAGTGATGAATATGAAACTGAAATGGGAAATGGTATTGCAGGTGTGAACTTTGTGGGGTTAGAAGGAGATGAAAAAGAGAAAGTGGTGGTTATTGGTGATGGAGTTGATGCTGTTAATCTAACAAAATGTTTGAGGAAAAAGGTTGGCTACACTGCTATTCTCAGTGTAGCAGCTGCCTAATAACCCAATTTCACACATCAATCAAATGATGTTCTGTTTCTTGTTACTCTGTTTCTTCTTCTTGTGTCCACCGAGGCTCTGTTTCTTGATCTTTCTTTTTTCTGAGTTTATTCCTGAACATTAGGAGTTAGAATATTGGCATTTTTGTTTGGTTCATGAGAGTTTTTTTTGTTTTGTTTTGGTCATTACGAAGGCAGATAGAAACAGAGCAGTTGCCAAGTTTCTATGTTGTAAAAAAGCCTGAGCTGATTTATCGATTCTTGCCATAGTTGAGCAATAAACTGCTTTGGCTAGCGTTATTCCCTTTTTGCGTAGCTTACAAATTTACGAGTTGATGATTAAATACAACAATTTCTAATCATCGACAATTGAAGTGATTTATGACAGTTCGTAACAAAGGTTACAACTAATTAAAGCAAAGACAGAAACACTGCTAAAACAAATACAACAAAATAAACTGGATACAATATTAACTGAACACCGTACATTAAATATATAAGAATAGAAGTAGAATCATGGACAAAATCGGCCTCCTCGATATCCAAGGTTAAGAAGTGACGAAAAGAAAGTGTTGGTTGGAAAACCCACCCCAAAGAGCACACAATCTTATAAGCAATAAATGCAATTAAGTCAGTTTGATTAAATAGGTACCCCATCCCGGGGTAAAGAACACGTAAAACCCAACCTCAAAAGAAAGAAGACCCTTGATGTCCTGAATAACACTTCTACTCCTCTGATCAAATATATCCGGTGACCTCGACCACACGCTAAACAACACCTCTTTAGATCTTCCCCCAAGAACGCAGATCTGAGCTATCAAATGATAGTCGGATCTCATAACGTTCAAATAGCCAACCAACCAAGAGGATTTGAACGCAGATTCCGATGACCGTTTATTTTCCGAGCCAAAAACACCTCCACAAACCCCAGAACACAAAAACATAAACACAAAAATGTATAAATCTCACCTCTACAGATCAGATCTGGAGAAGGAGAGGAGAGGACTCGCCACAAGGACGAGGGAAGGCCACATCTGACAAAACTCTGAGGGAGAGGACCATAACTCAAAGATCTGGACTCCAAAACATCAGGACCGCAGATCCAAGATCTGGACACCAAACTACCACTCGGACTCGTCTGTGGCACAAAAACGGTGCTCGCCGGCGGCTTGTGCATAAGGTACAAACCACCGGCGAGGGAGCAAAAGCTTTGGGACGGAAAGTGCAGAGACAGTTCAATATGATTAATGATAGGAATAAAACTGGGTAATTAAAACGCATAAATGGTACTCATCTTTTTTACCTTTTTATTTGGGAGTTGGCTTTCGTCCAATACATTAAACATCCGCTGCCCTCCGCTGCAATTGGAACGACGCCGTTTTGTGTGGGGGAAAATCTGCACCGTTGGTTTGTTTTAAAGCATGGACGGTGATGTGGAGCGATTAATTGCCAGTCTACATCCCTTTCTTCTACCCCCACACAAGCGGGGAAAATCGACGAGGTGCGAAACGTTTCTCTTCCGTCTTCCATCTTCACGCCAGTCGTCCGTCTTCCTTCTTGACGCCAGTCCGATTCCTTTCTTCTTCCTTCAGCAGCGCAGGAAAATCTGAGGAGGAAGGAAAACGTTCGTCTTCCATCTTCACACCACCACATGCATTTTTTTTCTTCCTTCACTGCTACTGAACATCATATTGTGATGATCATGGAGTAAATGTGGCATCCTTAGATCATACTCATCAAGGTGCATTGTTGAGCAATGTTTCCTGTCATTTTTCTTCAGCTTCTTCATTTCGCGCCACTGTAGCTTGCGTCATTGCTAGCATTTCTCTGTTTCTATTCTTATGTTTCCTTTTATTGCTGATTTGAGATCATAATTTTTATTTCCAAAGTATTAGCATCAAATATTTTGATTCCAAGAATCTATCGGTAGTCCTGTCTCTTTTGCAATTAGCAATAGTCTCTTAGCTAACGATATAATAGAACAAAAGGTGTTCAATTCGTGAATGGTGAAGAAAAAAATATGTACTTTTTTTTTTTTTGGATCCACTAAAGCAGAGAATCATATTGAAATAAACTAAAAGTATTAAATATTGAATAGTTATGGGAAAATGTTCACGACATGAAAAAAACACTAATTATAAAAATCGATAGTGCGTGTGTATATATTGATTTAGTTGTGTGTGAGGATGAGTAAATGTCTTTATATATTTGTGTATTTTGCTAACTAGTTGCCTTCTTACATTTGTCTTTATGGACCACACTTACAAATTGGCAGTGGCACCTTCCTGTAATAATCTATAGCCGCAGACAAAGCTTTCCTTGTGGGAAATATTAATCACATACTGATATAATTAGTTTTCAGCTTCTTCATTGGTTTTGAGATCATAAATTTTATATTTTTCATTGTGTTTATATTTATATTGGGTACATATTTTTCAATTTTGCAGATGGATAAAAATTTAACTCCTAGACTTGATCTTGAATTTAACATTTAACAATATAGAAGAAGCATGGGAATTTTGGAGGGCATACGGTAGAAGAATTGGTTTTGGTGTTCGAAAACAGAGTTTTAACAAGAGCAGAAAAGATAAGTCAAAATATTCCTCTTACAAATTTATTGATGGTATGTCATATGATGTTGAATAGCATCCTCAACTTGTTTGTTTTATGTATTTAGAGATTTATTTATTTATTTATTTATTTTTATTATAGGCACCACTTGATCGACTTCACATCCCTTGAAGCAACTGGATTTTAGCCAAAAATATAATGTTGGTAAGCATAAAGAATAATGATAATGAAAGAAAACAATTTAGCCTCTTATATTGAAATATGAAATTCTTTACATAGCATCGTCTCATCTTACAATAGTGGACAAATTCAAGACTGTTAATATATATTCACTAACACTACAAAGTTGCATTGTGTTACAAATACAGATTCAATGATTGACTTTGATCGTCCTACATGAAGCTTCCAATCCACCTTATTTTGTCCAACTCTTTAGTACATCTTATGACTTCATTTGGGCTGCTCTCTATTTTGCTCAAGCAGGCTCATTTTACACTTCCTTTGGTCTGTTGCCTATTTTGGTCAAGCAGGCTCATTTTGCACTTCATTTGGCCTACTTTCTATTTTGATCAAGTAGGCTCATTTTGTAAATGAAGTCTTCATTTTGTTCTTCTTGCCTCCCATGTCTTCTCAATTGATGTTATGAAACAAAATCAAGAAACAGTCATTTGTTTGTATATGGATAGACAACATGTTCACAGACAATGTTTCCCAACAGATTAAATGGCAAAAGACAATGTTCACGTACTAAGGCAAAGAGACAATATTTTGACTTGTATCCTATGTTATATGTTATATGTAAGAGCATTCTCAACAAAAGTTCCCATTTTGTCGGGCAAAGCAGCTCACGAGAGTAGTCTTGAGATCTACAAACAAACAAGGCGCATGTCTTAGAAGTCGAATTGAGGCGTTGTGGCTTTCTGCTGCATTTCTTGTGCTCTTCATGAGTCAATCTCCTGCAATTTCACTAAAACAGTTGTTGGTTATGAATCAGGGCAAAAAAAAAAAAAACATGAAGACTATTCAAAGCTGCGATTATTCTTTAAGATATTAACTGAAAACACAAACAGAGATGCCAAAAGGAAGAGTTCCTTCTTTTCAATTACTTGGAGTTATGTCATGACAAAAAAAAAAAAAGAACTTTAAAATTATGCCATGGGCTATCTATACAGCATCATGTCATAGCTTTTCATTGCATAACAGAACATAAGTCCTACACCGCACAGATATATTTGTTTCATCCAATAATTAAGATTTGACAATAATGTTGCATTATGACAATTAATCCATCCTAGAATAAAAGAACCAGAACCCAAATTTATTACCGATATGATGTTTCTTCTAAATTGAAACAAATCTAAAAGGACAATGGTCATGGAACTACATGATACAACTAAATAAGATTGACTTGACAAATCTTTAAAAAAAAAAAAAAAAAAAAATCAGTTACCAATATGATCAAGGAAATAAAAAATCCTTGCCTCGGCAAGTTCTCCTCAAATAAACCTACATCAAATTCAAAGGCAGATCCTTCTTAAAAGGTAATGAAACACAACGAAGCAGCTCAATCTTACAATGCCAAGCGCAGATCAGGACTAGAGTATTTTAACAGAGAATGATCCGACTAACGAAAGCAATTAAGCAGCACGAGGGAGAGGGGAAGAGATAGGAAGAGAGAAATGAGTAACCGGATTTGAGAAATCTTCAGAATATGCTGCAATTGAGAAGGAATGGTGCGATTTTTTTTTTTGGTGCGATACTGTCATTGATTCTTCAGAGTCGCAGAGAGAGATGCGTTCATATTGGAGGAAAATAAAAAAAGCAATATGATATTAAATAAAACGACACCGTTTTGAGTGCAGCGGAGGGCAGCGAATGTTAGGCGTATTGGACGAAAGCCAACTCCTTTTATTTGCCCAGTTTCTCATGCAATATAGAAGCTAAATCTTATATTTTAGTACATATAAAGTTTAAACTCCTTTAAACCCGGGGAAGAGGAGTATGCAGCTGCTTTCTAGTGTTCGACTCCAGTCTCACACTCACTCCGAATCGACAAAGATCCCAAGGCTTGGGATGTATGCATTTGTCCATTCACCTCTCTCTTAGTTCCCTCTCCGTATATTCACCGTTTGACTTAGATCATGTTTGCTATTTAATATTATATAAAAAATATTATTATAATATTAAATATAATAAAAAAACTACCTATTACAAAAAGGTGTTTTTTAGACCCTCATATTTAGGCTGTATTATAAAGGATCATGTGTAAAACATATTACAGTTTTGTAAATATAAAGAATTTTTTACATCGGTTTCTTTAATATAATATGAGGTCTAAAATGTATTATTTAAACAAGTTTTTCAAACAATCAATCTAAAACATTAAAAAATACAATGTCGATTACCTTTTTAGACCAGTTGTTACTAACTGTAGGTCTAAAATATGAAACTTTTAAGGTCGTCGTTAATAATAGCCCGTCCAAAAGACAATAAAAAATTCATTACTTTTAAAATTGGTTGTTAAGAATTACAGGTCTAAAATATGAACTTTTAATACCTGTTGTCAAATAATATCTGGTTTAAAAGATAAGGAGATCAAAAATAAAAAATTATTACTTTTGATATCCGTTGTTAAGAATAACCGATTTAAAAGGTTAACTTTTAAGATATCATTTTGATTATAACCGATCTAAAATATTTTCATTGCAAACCTTTTTCGTCGCGCCGAAAATTGAAAATTTAGAAGCGAAACAACATATATGAGAATTCAGAAGCAAAAATGTGTAGATCTCATCCTTTTCGTGAGTAAATTATTGTTCTTTTTCTAATTTTCTTATTCGTCGTATCATCGCATTTTTCAGACCAGTGCAACTTTTCCCAAATGTTCACCAGGTAAAGTTTTAACTGTTAAAGTGCTTTGTTCTTTTGCGTAGTTTTCAATGTTTACTCTCATAGGCGTCTTCTTGGAAATTACAAACATCCATGGCAACTGGTAGTCCTAATTCACAGGCGTCTTAGACGCTCCCCACTATCGCCCTCAACCTCATAGAAAATTGAAAACAACATCATTTTTTTCTCATAAGATATCAAAATGTCACTAATTTTGTGTAGAATCTAATGATCCAAAGAAATAAAAAAAAAAACATTTGGGAAGTAGGGAAAAATTGGGGCACAGCACCAGGGGCAGCAGGGACCCCTCCCGTGCTCTCCCTTATAAGCAGATTCTGTGTTCACCTCATCACCAGACAACATTAAAGTTTCCTTCTCATTGCTCAGCTTCTTACTTTGTTTGAACAAGTATGTTGTTTTCCTTTCTTTCTAAATGTTTTGAACTGAGAAGTATATCGGTTTGGCTTGCTTTATAGCTACTTGAAATTTGTGAAATAAATGGTGGTAATGAGAAAAACATAATGATCCTCGTAGTATCATACCCATATTTCAAGGAATGTACTTTCTTGTAGTGGTGGATCTTGAGATAAATGTTTGGGGGCCAAATGTATACTCATTAACTAATTAAGAAAAAAAAAATATTTGGAGGTGCCAAATGCATAAATATTTGGGACAAATGTATAAATTTTTGGCCAAATGTATAAATTTTGTAAAAAAAACTATTTTATATTAAATATTTAGGACAATTTTATTTTATTTTTTTTGGGGGGCATGGCCCTATGGCCCTGAGAAGCTCTGCCTCTACTTTCTTGTGATATTTCCCTAAGGTGTTTGCCAAATTAATTGAATGAATGTTACCACAAACTTTTTACAGATATGAGTATCCCCACAATGCTGCAAGAATGTCAAACTTAAAAGTTTAAACAAATCTTTGACAATGATGTAAAATCACATTATATATGGACTCAAGTAGTAAACTCATAAGAAAGTAAAATCACATCATGGACTCAAATAGTAAACTTATAAGAGCTTACTTTTATTAATAAATAGGTATTAATGGTATATGATTAAATATTTAAAATATAAAAATGATAACAATTTAATTTAAATATATCTTAAATTCAAACAATTAAAATTAAATATACCAACATTCATAATTTATAATCCTCAATAAAGAAATTTTTATAACATTCATTTGTTAAGTCACTGAACAATTTAGAGCCGGCAATACTAGCTCAACCTACAGGTTTTGGCAGGGTCAGGTTGGGATTTTCCCAGCTTGTAAAAGTGCGAGCTTTTTTTTTCCTTTTTAATGTGATAATATCACAAAACTTATGAGTGCCACACTCCCTACTTGATACCTTTCAATTCTAAAGAGAAAAAATCCTAGCTTTCTTCCTCTTTTTTTAAACCAAATTATATCTTGATTGCTTGAGGATGATTTGATTTTGTTTGTTTGTAAACTTTGACAAATTTGATGACTTTATCTCTTGAACTGTGGATTATGTTTGTGACTTTTTACAAATGGAATGATTGATGTTAGGAAGTTAAATTTAATGATTCATATATATGTGCTTCATACTTTCAGCCATCTTAAGAAAATATGGGGGAAACGTTTTTAAGAAAAATCACGAGCTAGCAGGCTCGCTCGCCAACCTGCCACTGCAAGTTAGGGTTGGCATTTTGACAGATCGCAAAAGTGCAGGACTCACAACCCATGGGTTGATGAGGGCCAACATTTCTTAAAGCATGGTTTCTAGTTCTATGAACAAGATCCCAAAAAAAAAAATTAGCACAAGTTCAATATTGATTTGACATGATTTTGTAAAATAAAAACATAAAAATGGTAAATTTGAAGAACTCATAAATTTAACCGTTTGTAACTAGAATAAGTTATAGGATGACTTAACATGATTTTGTAAATTAAAAACATAAAAACGATAAAATCTGGAGAGCGAACTCACAAGTTTGATAAGGGTGGTTGCTTAAAATTTTATGCTTTTATCGTTTTGCTAAGGTATATGATAGATCTGTTGATTCAAAAGCTTGCAATTTTGGAACAGGGAGCAGAATGTCTTGCAGAGTCTTCAATGTTGCAGCTTCTTTTAATCTTCGTGGACGTACTCTCTATGGAGGGTCTAAGCCATTTGGGTTCAGACAAGCCTGTAGTATTCTTCAAAAGTTTTCAGCTTCGGTTCTCTTTGTTGAGCCCTTGAGTTTTAGCTTTACCCGTCGCAATCATTTTCGGTACAAACACCATTTTAGTGGTTTTCAGTCATTTCATAGTGTTTGCAATTGTGCTACTAATGCATCAGAAGCGTCAGACTATAATGTTGGCACTGATAGTAAAAGTAATTCTGGTAAGCTTTGCAGTAACAAAAACTCCTAATTTTCATTGTCTATTCATTCCATAGGTTTGTTTCTTTCAAGTCTCTGTTCTTAAATAATTAGTTAGTTCTCCCCTATGATTTTGAAAATTATTACATACTTGACAAGGAGTGTATTTGAAAGTGATCAGTGGAATCCTTCCTTTTCTTCTGTTTTATCTGTCATGGTCCAAGGCTGAGTACTGATTGAAGTTTGCATTAATTAACTGAGTTTATTGTTGTGCGTCACTGTTTATGATTATATGCACAATTTACTGGGACATAAGAAAATTCAATTTTTTATTCTCAGGGACAAACTACTATCATAGGAATCTCAGTTTCTACTAGATCAGTCACTAGGTGATGATTGAAAGCAAAAATACGTTTGCATTCTATACTAGACCAGTCTCTTTAATTCTCTTGCAGGTCATCTTCCTATTGCCATTAAAAGTACTACTCCTCTGATCCTGAATGTAAAATATATTTACCTAATTTGATTAGATTAATAAAGTTTGTTAATATGATATGTTTTTTCTAAAACATCCTATTCATTTTTCTTAATTCTTTCCCTCCTTCTCCTACTTGATTATTGTTGAGGGAATATCAATAAGTCCTATTTGGGGGAAAAATTAAAATATCAAGAACCTTTTAGACCAGTTGTTATTAACCACATGTCTAAAATATGAAACTTTTGTCGTTAATAATAACCGGTCTAAAAAATAAAATAAAAAAATTACTCCCTCCTATCCTAATTATAGGAGCAATTTAACCGATTTTGGAGGAATTAAGGAGAGGAGTTAAATTAGTTAATTTTACTCATTTTCCTAAAATATCCTTATATAAATTTAAAATGACACAAGTTGCCTTAATTATAAGTGTTTCTAATTTGCCTCACGTTAGACATCCATGACATATTAGTTTAGTATATATGTATATTAGTTGCTTTTTATATAGCCATGTGTATACATATAGATCTAATTTCCTTTCCACACGCTTTCTAATTGAAATAATGATTTTGATATATAAACATATATGTGTGTATACATATAGATCTATCTACATACATAGAGACACACACACCCATATATCTACACACTCACACACACACACATGTGTGTGTGTGTTTATATGTGTGTGTGTTCATGTGTTCATACACACACACATATATCTACACGTATATATATTGACACACATAAACATAGATATACATATATATGTACACACACATATATATAAATGCTCCTAATAATAAGTATAAATAGGGATATTATAGGAAAAAATTGACAAAAGTTAAAACTTGCTCTTATAATTAGGACCAAAATCAACTCCAAAATTTGCTCCTATAATTAGGACCGGAGGGAGTATTACTTTTAAAACCGGTTGTTAAAAATAATGATCTAAAAGGTTAACTTTTAAGACATCATTTTGATTATAACCAAACTAAAAGATTTTCATTACAAACCTTTTTCGTCGCGCCGAAAATTGAAAATTCAAAAGCAAAGTAGTAAATCTAAGAATTCAGAAGCAAAGCAGCAGATTTGAGAATTCAGAAGCAAAGTAGTAGATCTGAGAATAAAGAAGTAAAAGCATGCAGATCTCATCCTTTTCATGAGTAAATTATCGTTCTTTTTCTAATTTTCTTATTCGTCGTATCATTGAATTTTTCAAACCAATACAGCTTGCACCAAATGTTCATCAAGTCAAGTTTTAACTGCTAAAGTGCTTTGTTCTTTCACGTAGACTTAAACGTTTACTTTCATAGACGTCTTCTTGGAAACTACAAACATCAATGGCAATTAGTAGTCCTAATTCCCAGGCGACTCAGACGCTTGTCACTATTGCCCTCAACCTCCTAGAAAATTGAAAACAACGTCATTTTTTTCCCATAAGATATTAAATTGTCACTAATTTTGTGTAGAATATAATGATCTAAAGAAATATGAAAAAATATTTGGGAAGTAGGGAAAAATTGGGGCACAGCGCCAGGGGCAGCAGGGACCCCCTCCCGTGCTCTCCCTCATAAGCAGATTCTGTGTTCACCTCATTACCTGACAACACAAAAGTTTCATTCTCAGTGCTCAGCTTCTTACTTGGTTCTATTCCTTTCTTTCTAAATGTTTTGAACTGAGAAGTATATCGGTTTGGCTTGCTTTATAGCTACTTGAAATTTGTGAAATAAATGGGGGTAATGAGGAAAACATAATGACCCTTGTAGTATCATACCCACCTTTCAAGGAATGTACTTTCTTGTGATATTTCCCTAAGGTGATTGTCAAATTAACTGAATGAATGTTACCATTAAAACTTTTTACGTCTGAGTATCCTCACACTGCCGTAAAAATGTTAAATTTAAGAGTTTAAACAAACATTTGACAATAATGTAAAATCATATCATGGACTCAAGTAAGTAGTAAACTCATAAGAGCTTACTTTTATTATAAATAGGTGTTAAAAGTATATAATTAAATAATTAAAATATAAAAATGATAATAATTTAATTTAAATATATCTTAAATCCAAATAATTAAAATTAAATATACCAACATTCATAATTTATAATACTCAACAAAGAAATTTATGTAACATTCATTTGTAAAGTCACTAAACAATTTAGAGCCGGCAATACTAGCTCAACCTACAGGTGTTGGTAGGGTCAAGGTTGAGATTTTCCTAGCCTGTAAAAGTGTGAGCCTGTTTGTTTGTTTTTTTTTAAAAAAAAGTGAATATCACAAAACTCATGAGTCCCACAGTCCCTCCTTGGTACCTCTCAATTCTAAAGAGAAAAAATCTTAGCCTTCTTCCTCTTTCTTTAAACAAAATTATTATATCTTGATTGATTGATGATGATTTAATATTTTTTGTTTGGAAACTGTGACAAATTTGATAACTCTATCTCTTAAACTGTGGATTATGTTTTTGACTTTTTATAAGTGGAATGATTGATGTTAAGAAGGTAAAGTTAATGATTCATATACATGTGTTTCAAACTTTCAACCATCTTAAAAAAATAGGGGGGGAATTTTTAAGAAAAAATGAGAGCTAGCGGGCTTGCCCGCCAACCCGCCACTCAGGTTAGGGTTGGCATTTTGCCAGACCGCAAAAGTACAGGACGCTTAGCCCATGGATTGATGCGGGCCAACATTTCTTGAAGCATGCATGGTTTCTAGCTCTGTTAACATGATCAAATGAAAAAAGTTTGCACGAATTTAAAAGTGAGTTGACACAATTTTGTGAAATGAAAATGTAAAAACGGTAAAGTTGAAGAACTCGCAAGTTTAATCAAGTTAAGAACTAGAATGAGTTATAGGGTGACTTAACCCGACTTTGTAAGTTAAAAACATAAAAATTAGTCTAAGTCTGGAGAATCCACTCATAAGTTTGACAATAATTATTATTTAAAATTTTATGCTTTTATTGTTTTGCTAAGGTATACATCTGTTGATTCAAAAGCTTGCAATTTTGGAACAGGGAGTAGAATGTCTTGCACAGTCTTCAATGTTGCAGCTTCTTTTAATCTTCATTCACGTACTCTACATGGAGGGTCTAAGCCATTTGGGTTGAGACAAGCTTGTAGTATTCTTCAAATGTCTTCAGCTTCTGTTCTCTTTGTTGAGCCCTTGAGTTTTAGCTTTACCAGTGGCAATCATTTTTGGTACAAACACCATTTTAGTGGCTTTCAGTCATTTCATAGTGTTTGCAACTGAGCTACTAATGCATCAGAACCGTCAGACTATAATGTTGGCACTGATAGTAAAAGTAATTCTGGTAAGCTTTGCAGTAACTCAAACTCTTATTTTTCATTGTCTATTCATTCCATAGGTTTGTTTCTTTCAAGTCTCTGTTCTCAAATATAATTAGTTAGTTCTTCCCTGTGATTTTGAAAATTATTACATACTTGACAAGGAGTGTATTGGAAAGTGATCAGTGGAATCCTTCCTTTTCTTCTGTTTTACCTGTCATGGTCAAAGTCTGAGTACTGATTGAAGTTTTCATTAATTAACAGAGTTTATTGTTGTGCATCATTGTTTATGATTATATGCACAATTTGCTGGGACATAAGAAAATCTAATTTTTTATTCTCAGGGACAAACTACTATCGTAGGAATCCCAGCTTCTACTAGATCAGTCACTAGGTGATGATTGAAAGCAAAAAAATACATTTGCATTCTACTAGATCATTCTCTTTGATTCTCTTGCAGGTCATCTTCCTATTGCCATTAAAAGCACTACTTATCTTGTCCTTAATGTAAGACATATCTACCTAATTTGATTAGATTAAGGAAGTTGGTTAATATGATTTTGTTTTCTAAACACCCTAATTATCTTTCTTAATTCTTTCCCTCCCTCTTTTACTTGATTATTGTTGAGAGAATATCAATAGGTCTGATTTGATAAAAAAAAAAAAAATGATAAATATGTAAAACAAGTTTTACATTTACAATTATAATCAAGACCTCTTTTTTCATTTTGTTCTAATCTTTACATATGATGTAAGATTTCCTATTATAGGGATTGTCTTTTCACTTGTGTCATTTACTGCTTCAAATTCTTAATATAGGACACAGTTAAATTGTCTTAACATTCATAACTACCCATCCCAGCATAGGTATATTCTTTGGGACTCAAACTCAAGACACGAGAGGATCTAGCAAGATCTTATACCACTAGACCAACTCTATGTTAGTAATTTTTATGATTTTTTTATATAGTACTCCCTCCGGTCCTAATTATAAGACAACATTTGGGAGTTGGTTTTGGTCCTAATTATAAGACAACATTCTAATTTTTATCAATTTCTTCCCACAATACCCCTATTTTATTTTTTTAATTAAGTGTGTTTGATTTTTTGTGAGTATATGTATGTGGATGTGTAGACTCTTCCAGTCAGTGAAACTTTTAGAGATATGTGTGTGTGTGTGTGTCTATGTATGTATATATATGTATGTATACACACAAATATGTGTGTGTGTATCTATGTATGTATATGTGTGTGTGTGTGTGTGTATATATGTGTGTGTCTACACACAAATATATATAGACACACACACACACATGTGCAGTGGCGGAGCCAGGAATATAAGTTTATGGGTGCACAATTAATGATGAGATTTGGGGGTTCGGGGGCAGCGCCCCCAAATTTTTTTTTTTTAAGGAGGATAAAAGCAACCCACTCCTTCGTAAAGTTTATGACTAGAAATGGGGTTCAATTGAAAAGTATTTCCGAGGAAATCAATTTAAATAGAACAATATACTCTAATCGATCTCATGACATACAGATACCCAGATGTTACACAATCAAATTCCAAAGCAATATGCAATGAAAAATTATTATGGTTTGTCATATGTAATAGGATATTAAAAAGTCAACTATCAATGAAGGAGTAAAGGAGCATAACAAATGCTAAAAAAGTCTGATAATATTTATTTAATTTAATCAGATGGCCATATTAAAAAAAATGTCATACTAAAAAAGTAAAACGTTGCTCTGGCAGTGGGTAGTAAATCTTGGGGCCCATAAAAATAAAATCACCAATAGGCCTCATAGCACTATATAATAATGTCTCATGTTTTGAGGGAGATTATGGGTGTTTATGCTAAGATATGTAGTAACTCAGCAGCCAGGGGGAAAAAAACTCAACAGCCACAATTTTATGAGTGCACTTGCACCCACATGGAACAATGTGGCTCCGCCACTACACATGTGTATATATAGGGGCGGATCCAGAAATTTACGGAAGGGGGGGCACAATTTATGGGGAGACTCGGGGTTCACGCCCAGAAATTTTTTTAGAGAAAAGTTTTAAATACATTAAAAAAACAAAAGAATATAAAGGGAAAAACAAGGCTAAGTACGGTTAGAAATAACAAAAGTGCTATTAAAAATAACAAGGCTGGGCACTAAATAAGTTCAAGCACATATATTTTAATAACAAAAGTATATTACAATAAAAATAATTACAATATAAGTTCAAGCACATATATTCTAAACCTTATTTTTTGGAATTTCATCATAATTGCCCTATTATCAATGCTATCAAATACATATTTTTCAATATAAAGCATTAAACAAATGGCGAACGTTTGATTCAGAGAAGCTAACTATTTGATTCTACGATGCGAAATGATTCTCTAGTATTTGAATTTTACCTTTATTTTTATTATTATTTTTTTTTGTTTAGAAACGTAATTTTAAGGGGGGGCACTTGCCCCCCAAGTCTTACACTTAGATCCGCCACTGTGTATATACATCTATGTATGTGTGTGTGTGTGTCTGTGTATATATGTGTGTATCTATACACAAATATATATAGACACACACACACACACATATGTGTGTGTATACATATATGTATGCAGTGGCGGAGCCAGGTTTTTATATTTGTGGGTGCACAATTAGTGAGGGGATTAGGGGGCAATGCCCCTGAATTTTTTTTTTCAATGAAATTTTTAAATGCATTAAAAATCAAATGAATATAAACAAGAAAAGAAAACTTAATATAGAAAAATAATAATCAAGAGTCAACTAAACTATTACAACAGAACAATTACAAAATCATTCTTTGATTCTTCATTTCTTGAAAATTGTGTATTATATCTTCATCATCAATCTTATTAAACATATTACGCTCAACATAAGTTTGTCAAGAATTCTCTAAGATCATGTAAGGTGAGTTTGAAATGTCTACGATAAGAGAATTAAATTTCTTCTGAGAATTTCGAATCAAGCAAAAGAAGAATTAAATATTTATTTTCCAAACCAAATACCTACGAGAGCTTCTTAAGAAATATGGAACGAATCACTACAACAGAGCTGATACCCCTATGAGCTCAAAGACTTTTGTAATATCCTAATTTTTACTTTTAGGATTTATTTATAATTAAGGGTGAAATTATATATGATTGTCTCATATAATTAATATAAGTGAGTTTAAATAAATAGACGAGATTAAATATTTAAATTTATAATGATGAAATTAATTAAATTTGTAACATGAAAATCAATTTAGCAATATGAAAAAGAATTTAAGAAATATTTAACATTTTGGATTCCGCAATTGATGGTCTGAGTAGCGCTGAAATGAGCTAATGATTAAAAACTTGGGAAAAGAATAAGAAGGTCCCAACCACAATCGAACCCATGACCTCTTGAGAGAAAATAACATGCTCTACCACTGAGCTATGGATCATTTATACTAGGGTTAAGTATCAATTTTGCCCCTGAAGTGCGCGCCCAGGAGCAATTTTGCCTCTTAAGTTTTAGGCGGAGCAATGTTGCCCCTGTAATATGAAACAAGCAATGTCGAATTGTCTTAGAAACCTAACAGTCAACTAACGTTATTTCTATTAGTTTTCTAAATGAAATCAACATTGCTCCGTTTTTATATTCGTGAGCAACTCCTCCAATAATAATATTGCCCCAGTATAAAAAATGGAGCAATGTTGCCCTCCGTTAGAAACTCTAATGGTCAACGTTAGGTCAACTAACGTTGAGGTTAGGAGGGGTAACATTGCTGTTTGATACTCAACATTGCTCACCTAAAACTTAAGAAATTAAAATTGCTCTGGCTACTGACAAAATTGGTACTTAACCCTTTATACTAATATATTACAGCTAAATAATATATATATTCTCAAATTTTGTGGGTGCATTTGCCCACATAAAAACAAGTGTGGCTCTGCCATTGTATGTGTGTGTGTGTGCGCGCGTCAATATATATGTGTGTTTGTGTATATATATACATATACAAACACACTCACATACATATATATACTATATGTATCTTTGTGTGTGTGTGCGCACGCATATATATGTGTGTAGATATATGTACACACACATATATGTATATATAGTAAGACTATTATTTCAATTAGATAGCGTGTAGAAAGGAAAATTCTAAGTTAGAGAGATATGTGACAGGAATTGTTAATTCACTTTTACTTTTGTCATTTTAAATTTATACAAGGATATTTTAGGAAAATGAGTAAAATTAACTAATTTAACTTCTTTCTTTAATCTTCCCAAAATCGGTTAAATATGTCCTATAATAAAACCGGAGGGTTTAGTATTTTGAATTGTTGTGTAGGATTCTAATAGTGATTTTCTGTTTTAGAATTTGATCATTCTCCTCCTGGCTGAACCTATTTTTTAACAAATTTAGTTGATTATAAATAGGCCAGGAGAGAGGCAGTAAAGTGATTCATGATATGAGAAAGCTTCAATTGCACCCTTTTAAACTCAAACCAACCAAGCTGACAAACAAAAAATAAACAGAATGACAGATCAAGAAGTCGGATCGAATTCTTTTTCTTTTTTTTGAAAAAATAATTATCAATTGACTTGAGTTGGCTTGCTGTATTAAATTCAAACGACCCATGCGAGGAAAATTGGTGGTTTCACATTGAGCAGATAGGGAAAATGGTCATCTCTAAATTATATTTTAAACCAAGAGCGTTTTCTACAGGCGTGAAGAACCTAGTCCACACGTCCACACTCCCATGTAGTAGTTTTTAACAACTCCTTCACACCAATCTTGACCCTTATATAGTACTAAGAAATATCAAGCGGAGATACGCTGTTAGTATTTTCTTGAAAAGACAGCATCTTGAGCAAATCTTAATTATATTTATTTATTTATTTGGTGAAATAATCTTAGTTTTATTTGACCTCGCATTGACTTGACATGTATAAAAGAGACAGGGTTGTCACTTTCACTCCCCATCAACGTATAGCTTCTTCGATCAACATCACTTCAAATTCTGATATAAACTTATCTGTCATCAAATTAAACATGAAGGTATGTGTAGTATAAGATATTTCTTGCTCGCATGTAATTAGTCAGTGCTGTGTTTTTATCTTTTTGTGGCTGACCCATTTACATTTGCTTATATATATGTGTGTGTGTGTGCAGCAAAAGATTGTGATGAAGGTGCATATGTGCTGCCAGAAATGCAGGACCAAAGCACTCAAACTTGTGGCTTCAGCCAATGGTAAGTGAGATATGAAGAACTTGAAGTTTTTGTATTGAAGTGAATTAAGTTTACATATACATATATATATAGTGATGAATATGAAACTGAAATGGGAAATGAAATTGCAGGTGTGAGCTTTGTGGGGTTAGAAGGAGATGAAAGAGAGAAAGTGGTGGTGATTGGGGAAGGAGTTGATGCTGTTAAGCTAACAAATTGTTTGAGAAAAAAGGTTGGGCACACTGAAATTCTCAGCGTAGCAGCTGCCTAATAACCAAGTTTCACACATCAATCGAATGACGTTCTGTTTCTTCTTCTTTTGTCCAACGAGGCTCTGTTTATTATTTTACACTCTGTTTCTTGCTCTTTCCTTTTTCTTTCACTGTCAATTCTTGAACTTTTTTTTTTCTGAGTTTATTCCTGAACATTATGAATTAGAATATTGGCATTTTTGTTTAGTTCATGAGAGCTTTTTTGTTTTGTCTTGGTCATTACGAAGGCAGATAGAAACAGAGCAGTTGCCAAGTTTCTATGTTGTAAAAAAGCTCGAGATGATTTATCAATTCTTGCAATAAATGGTACTCATCTTTTTTACCTCTTTATTTGCTCAATTTCTTATGTAATATATCAGCTAAATCTTATATTTTAATACTTAAAAAATTTACGAGTTGATGATTAAATGCAACAATTTCTAATCATCGACAGTTGTTGTGATTTATGCATGTTCATTCACCAGTTCAATGATTAATGATAGGAATAAAACTTTTTAATGGCGATTTAATATTATATAAAA
This sequence comes from Acacia pycnantha, assembly GCA_025563575.1. Classification (NCBI taxonomy): domain Eukaryota; kingdom Viridiplantae; phylum Streptophyta; class Magnoliopsida; order Fabales; family Fabaceae; genus Acacia; species Acacia pycnantha. The sequence continues at coordinate 447,339 of JAMWYP010000306.1, read as the reverse complement.
ATATTATTATAATATTAAATATAATAAAATCACTATTACTACCTGTTTTAAAGTTAGAATATATGCAATATATTTGTAGAAGCTAAATCTTAATTTTTAGAAGGACAAAAACTTAAGTTTAAAAATACCATGTTCCCCTTTAAACCACCAGTCGGGAAAGAAGAATATTACAGCTGATTTCTTGTGTTCGATCTCACTCAATCCCATGGTTTGTACTGAGAATCGACAAAGATCCCAAGGCTTGGGATATGATTTTACAAGGTGATGGGGATCGAAGGCGATGGTCACTTCCATGAAAGCAACTTTTTCAATTTCCTTTCATCTCTTCTGCAATTTTCGATCTCGTTTCACAATTCAAATCCTAAGAATTTGTTTGATATTGCTTGACTTTTCAGTTCAACATTGTTTTAGAATTTGGTTGGTTATTTATATATTCTACATTTCAATGTTAAATTTTATAAAAATGGCTTAAAAAGAAATAAAATGTAAAATATGATAACATTTCGGTATTTTTATTTTTAAAAGGTGTTTTTAAATAAATACATTTTTTAAGGTCCTTCTTAATAAATATTATTTTCTTTTGGTCCTGTATTATAAAAGATTATATCTAAAATGCATAACTGGTGACAGTTTTGTAAATATAAAGAACATTTTTAAGAGTGATTTCTTTAATATGTGGTTTAAAACATATTATTTAGACATGTTTCTCAAACAATCAATTTAAAAAGTTAAAAATTAAAATGTCGATTACTTTTTTAGATGGTTATTATTAACCGCAGTTCTAAAATATGAAACTTTTAAGACCTATTGTTAATAATAACTGATCTAAAAGATAATAAAAAATTTATTACTTTTAAGACCGGTTGTTAAGAATTACCGGTCTAAAATGTGAACTTTTAAGACTTTCTGTTAAGAATATCTAGTCTAAAAGATAAGGATATAAAAATTAAAAATTTATTATTTTTAAGACGGGTTGTTAAGATTAACCGATAAAAAATGTTAACTTTTAAGACATCATTTTGATTATAGCTGATCTAAAAGATTTTCATTACAAATCTTCTTCGTTGCGCCGAAAATTGAAAATTCAAAAGTTAAGTAGTAGATCTGAGAATTCAAAAGCGAAGCAGTGGATTTGAGAATTCAGAAGCAAAAGCGTGCAAATCTCATCCTTTTCATGAGTAAATTATTGTTCTTTTTCTAATTTTCTTATTCGTCATATCATTGAATTTTTCATACCAGTATAGGTCGCACCAAATGTTCATTAAGTCAAGTTTTAACTGTTAAAAGTGCTTTGTTCTTTTGCGTAGTTTTGAATGTTTACTCTCACAGGCGTCATCCTGGAAACTACAACCATCCATGGCAACTAGTGGTCCTAATTCACAGGAGTCTCAGACGCTTGCTACTATCACCCTCAACGTAGTAGAAAATTGAAAACATCATTTTTTTTCCCTATAAGATATCAAAATGTCACTAATTTTGTGTAGAATCTAATGATCCCAAAAAAAATAAGAAAAAACATTTGGAAAGTTGAGAAAAATTGGGGCACAACACCAAGAGCAGCTTGGAACCCCTCCCGTGCTCTCCCTCATAAGCAGATTCGTGTTCACCTCATCACCCGACAACACTAAAGTTTCCTTCTCGGTGCTCACTTCTTACTTTGTTTGAACAAGTATGTTGTTTTCCTTTCTTTCTAAATGTTTTGAACTGAGAAGTATATCGGTTTGGCTTGCTTTATAGCTACTTGAAATTTGTGAAATAAATGGTGGTAATGAGAAAAACATAATGATCCTTGTTGCATCATACCCACCTTTCAAGGAATGCACTTTCTTGTGATATTTCCCTATGGTGTTTGTCAAATTAACTGAATGAATGTTACCACTACAACTTTTTACAAACTTGAGTATCCCCACAATGCCACAAGAATGTCAAACTTACGAATTTAAATAAATCTTTGACAATGATGTAAAATCACATCATGGACTCAAGTAGTAAACTCAAGAATGTAAAATCACATCATGGACTTAAGTAGTAAACTCATAAGAGCTTACTTTTATTAATAAATAGGTATTAATAGTATATAATTACACAATTAAAATATAAAAATGATAACAATTTAATTTAAATATATCTTAAATCCAAATAATTAAAATTAAATATACCAACATTCATAATTTATAATCCTCAATAAAGAAAGAAATTTTTATAACATTCATTTGTGAAGTCACTAAACAATTTAGAGCCGGCAATACTAGCTCAACCTACGGTTTTGGCAAGGTCAGGGTTGGGATGTTCCCAACTTGTAAAAGTGCGAGCCTGTTTTTTTTTTTATAATTAAATGTGATAATATCACAAAACTTATGAGTGCCACCCTCCCTCCTTGATACCTCTCAATTCTAAAGAGAGAGAAAAATCCTAGCCTTTTTCCTCTTTCTTTAAACCAAATTATTATATCTTGATTGCTTGAGGATGATTTAATGTTTTTTGTTTGTAAAAGTTGATAAATTTGATAATTTTATCTCTTGAACTGTGTATTATGTTTTTGACTTTTTACAAATGGAAATATTAATGTTAGGAAGTTAAATTTAATGATTCATATATATGTGCTTCATACTTTCAACCATCTTAAGAAAATAGGGGGGGATTTTTTTTAAGAAAAAACGCGAGGTAGCAAGCTCACTCACCAACTTGTCACTGCAGGTTAGAGTTGGTATTTTGACAGCTTGCAAAAGTGAAGGACTCACAGCTTATGGGTTGATGAGGGCCAACATTTCTTAAAGCATGGCTTCCAATTCTATGAACATGATCCCAAAAAAGAAAAAGTTAGCACGAGTTAGCATGGCTTCTTAAAGTATCATCCTAGTGTTTGGCTCTGCATATTGCTAACATTTGTCAAGGAATTTTCAGATGTATATTGCGAGAAGCAAGCGACGTACCAACGAAAAAGAATTATTACGAAAGCCATAATTTATCTTTTCTTCCTGGCTTGCCTCTCCCTTCTTCGCAAAATTGTAATAGTAGCATTACTTGTTTGTTGTCCAGAAATAAATTAGTACATTAAGTTCTCTTCTTCAACTTGTTGAGCTCTGTTTCCCTCTTCGCAGCCCAGTTCAGATTTTCGACGGTGATAATGAGCTTGGAGAGAGATGGTAGTGGGTGTGGTGAAAGAATGAAGGTGGAAGGAAGGACGATGGTGGTGAATGGAGAAGGTGAAGTTTCGAAGGAAGGAAGGACGGATGAAAAGAACGTGTGGATTTTTTTTTAATTTCTTTTTTTTTTCACTGCCAACTAGGATAAAAATTTGCTGAGTCAGCATTCATGTTAATGTTTTTAGTCAAACTAACAGTCAACTAACGGTCAATGTGTACTTTTGCTCCACTTTTGTAACCACGTAGTCACTTTTGGACCTAAAAAAAACACTTGATGCTGGGCGCACTTTTGGTAAAAGTACATGTGTATTTTTGCACCTTAACCCTTTATTTATTTATTTGGTGAAATAATCTTAGTTTTATTTGACCTCGCATTGACTTGACATGTATAAAAGAGAAAGGGTTGCAACTTTCACTCCCCATCAAGGTATACTAAAAACCTTTTTAAATATATATATATATATATATATATTGAAATTTGACAGCGTCAATACAGGCATGAACATTTGTTATATATGTAACTCCGAGATCAGGTAGATCTGCAAAATTTTCCTAACTTTCACCAAACTCAAGGTTTGGTTTGTGGCATTAGACACTTTCTTGGTGTGATACTTGCAATTGCAGCAAAGTCAGTTTGTTTAAGTTATGATCTGTTATATTATTTAAGACAAAAATTGGACTTGTGAGTTTTTTCCCTAGATAAAGTCATAAGTTTAAAGTTACTGGTAAATCTGAAAGATATGATACTATTACTAATAAAAATGAGAATCCATACGTCATGTCAACTTTAAAGATGAAAAATAATAACAATCAGAGCTCTTAAATATTCAAAAGGTTATCAAACTTAGTGATTTATTTAAAGAAATGATGTGAGGAATATAAAACTAAATATAATTTTATGGCCAAGATATATTTTAGAGCAGATAAAAATATACTCCTAAATGAGAGCGTGAGTTGAGGAAAAATCTTGTCACCTGAATCACTTTCTTCACTGGAAAATTCTAGCTCTCCTGTAAACGAATCAAGATATCAAACTCTTGGTCAATTGGAGAGAAATTAACCATAGCGATGGAAAGAAAGGAAGCTTTAGTACTGAAGAGAGGGAATAAAATCTCACCTGAGTCTTTTTTTTTTATTCAAAGATGTCATCTGCTCATATGTAGTCAACTGAGTCAAGATATCAAGGTCCTCATCAATTGGAGAAAAGATATTATTGAATTGATGGGGTGGATCTTTTTGCCCCCACTCTGCTTCACTCCATTTAAGCTTTTCCCACCATTTTGTTTCTCCTCTTATCTTCTTTAGCTGTTCGCTGGACAATTCTGCAGTGGAAAGACTTTGGAGTTTTGGACAGTAATAAAGTCCCATCTGCTCTAAATTTCTCCCAATACGAACTCCATTTGAGATACTAGCTAGTTCAGGTACAAAGAGAAGTGACAACTTTCTCAATCTTGGGAGGAAATATTCTGTTGTTGGTTCGGAGGATGGACAACTTATGATGCAACTTACTTTGGGACAGTCTTCCACAATAAGCTCTTCTAAGTTGACAAGATTGTGTAGAAAATGCATGGTGAATATGGTGGTTAACTCAGGGCAAGTGTGCAATGCCAACAACTTTAATTCGCAAAAAATGGAATTGCCATGAATAGGATTGTTAATGATGGTTCTCAGATTTTTCATGTAGAATACGGTCAAGAACTGCATGCAAAAGGATTCATCCACGTCCGAGTCTGCTTCATACTCTTTCACATCTAGTACGTTATGCATTTCATTACATTCTGCCAAAATGCATAACCGTAGCTGCTTCAGATTCTTCAACCTAAATTGGGTGAGATTCTTGATGGTCATGTGACGGTCCAAGAAAAATGCCCAAGATTCAGAGAGAATGGTCTCCACTCTATCAGGAAAGTCTTGACCATTTACAAATTTCAAGCTACGGCTACTTTCTTTAAACATCGCCTCTATAGCAGGTGGCACACGTGATATCATTCTTGGCTTGTGATGGCCCACAGTGAATCTAAAATTGGACAGACATTTTTTAACAGGAGCCCGGAAGTTATCTCTTGGGATATACACATCCAATACTCGCAGCATTCTTAATGTAGATATTTGTACAAGAACAGATTCAAAGTTCTTCAGCCACCATTCATTATCTGAGTTGACCCCAATCTTCAAAACTTTCAAATTAGTGAGTTGCGGTAGAACACCGACAGGAATAACTTCAAAGTTGGAATCATGATTGGTATCTGTTAAGCTAATGAAACTTTTAACCTCTCTAACAGTATCATCATAAAAAGAGAGAGATAAGCTTTCCAAATTGCTCAACCATTGGATCTCCTTTGGCAAATGTGTGATCAGGGTGCCATCAAGATCAAGTGTCGTGAGATTTCTTAGTCGGCTAATCTCTGATGGAAGTTCTCTTAGAAGCTTACAATCTTTTAGATAAAATTCTTTCAGCTCCTGTAGATTGAAAATTGAACTTGGGAGTTCATGGATGCCAGTGCTTGATAAGTTGAGGACACTGAGAAGAGGCACGTGATAAAAAAATGAGGATGGAATTTTAATCAAATTAGGGTTGTTTCCCAACAATAAACTTTTAAGGTTGGGAAAATTTAAGACTTGTGGAAGATCGGTAACATGAGTGCCAGAAATATCACATATCTCAAGGTTCTGAATTTGAAGTTGCATAATTCTTTGGCATAGTTGCTTCAGACCCCCATCGACTTTGAGTTCTAATGTAAAATCAATTTGATTAATTTCTGAGCTGGAAGAGAGAATGGCTTTCTTACCATAACCACTATGCTCATGATATCCAGAAGAAGAAGGAGGCGAGTAATTATCTGAATTGATCAACTCCGCTCCTCGCTTGTTGGAAAAATTGAAGTGCCTGCAAGACTAAGGGTTTCAAGATTCTTGAGTTCCCAAATTTTTTGTGGTAGTGTCTTCAATAGCTTACACCCTGCAAACCTCAACTCTCTGAGATTCTCAAGTTCAGAAATCTGTGGTGGCAGTTCCTGCAATTGGGAACAGTGCTCCACAGTCAAAGTCTCAAGCTTCTGGAGTTCCCGAATGTTTTGAGGCAGTGTCATCAATCGCTTGCACCCTGCCAACCTCAATTCTTTAAGATTCTTGAGTTTATCAATATCTGATGACAGTTCAAGCAATTGCCGACATTGTTCCAAAGATAAAGTCTCAAGCTTGTGGAGTTCCCAAATTTCTTGTGGCAGTGCCTCCAATTGCTCACACCCTGCCAACCTCAACTCTTTAAGATTCTGAAGTTTAGCAATCTCTTGTGGCAGTCCCGACAATCGCCAACACTGTCCCAAAGACAAGATTTCAAGCTTGTGAAGTTCCCAAATTTCATGTGGCAGTTTCTCCAATCGCTCACACCCAGCCAACCTCAACTCTTTAAGATTCTCAAGATTCGTAATCTGTTGTGAGAGTTCCAGCAGTTGCGAACAATGTTCTAAAGACAAACTTTCAAGCTTTTGGACTTTAAATACTGCTTCTGGCAGTGTTTCCAGCATACAGCCTTCCAGATTTAATTCTTTAAGTTGAGGTAGGGTACTTGCAGCGTATAAATTCCGCATGTGAGTGTTGGATAATTTTAAAACTCGGTGGTTTGAAAATGTTGATGCCGATGTTTCTTCACTCAAGTTGTCAGGAATTTCCCCCCTCAATGCATGTAAGATAATTTTAATATCCTCAGGCAATAGGATATACCGACCTAGGGGGCCTTCAAATTGCAATAAGACACAGCATTCCACGAAATTTTGTAAGATACGTTTTGCTTCCTCTTCCGTGTCAACTAATTTTTCAGAAAACCAGCGAGCAAACAATTGATCATCACTCATCATCAAATCTTGGAATCTGAAGACCATTAAACACCTGATAAGAAGAATCTTTTTGCTTTCAGAATCTACATTTTCCCAGATGACGTTGAAGAATGCATTCACTATGGCTTCACGATCAACATTACGCAGCTTTTGCAATGCAAGTTCCCAGATTTGAACATCTTTCTCATCTTTCAATGACTTTCCCATGAGAATAATGGCTAGAAGTTGACCCCCACATTTCTCCACAATGTGCACCGCAATTTCATGGATGTCACAAGGTGAATGTAGAATCTCACTACCAACAATGTTGCAGAAGAGCTCCCAAGGCAACAAATGATCCTCTGTCTTGATTGTCAGATCCACTTTCTTGCTCAATTCATCATCGGAAGATAGTGTTGTTATAAACACCACGACATCTTCAGAATCTCTTTTAATTGGTAAACTCAGCTTCTGGGGGTCTAGTTTTTTGTCACCATTCCCATCCACCACAAGCACTAAATGTCTGCTTCTTCTATCATGGTTTGCTAGCGACTCTGCCCTGGTAGTCTGGTCCAGACTTGTTTTAAGACTTGAGAGCTCTAGCTCTCTTTGGGCCTCATCACCAATCTGGCTAAGATCAATGATATGGAGATGATCAAATGCTGAACGAATTCGAGAATTTTCTTGTATGTTTTTCACAACAGTTTGTTTTTCTGCATCATCACTGATGGAAAACCAAATGTTTTGAATCTCGTCAAGTGCCAACTGACTATGGGGTATAGTACGTGAAGTTAAAGTATCAGTGAGTTGGTGGAGGGCAAGATGATTAGCTAAGAACTGAATTGGTCCGGGCATATCTTCGAAAGGTGTCTCCATGCTGACACTACCACCATTTATGATGTCTTTTGTTATGTCATCTGGTATAACGGCTTGTACATATCTCAGTGGGCTTTCAGAGATAAGATGTCTAACTCTTGTCCTCAAACTATCAATATTTGCACCACCATCACCATCTGCAAAACAGAGCTTATAGACGTTGTTCATCCATTGCTTCAGAAATTCTTCATGCCCAATTCTCAAGGGGTAGCTCAAGATGAGGTGTGAAAAGCTCCATATCCTCATCAAGCTTAACATATATTGCAGCAGTTGATCCTGTTTGTTTTTAAAAAGGAAGATATCATCAAAAACATTTTCACTGTGCATGAAATGCCATCACTTTTAAACGTCAGTGTTTTATAATCTAGGTTCATGACCACCCAAAATTCAAAATGTGCATGAAATGAGGAAACAGCAGCCTAAGGGAGGCCTCAAAATGTGTGATCCGGGGTCCATCCTACCCTTCATTTTTCCCACTTCCCAAATGCTTTTTTCACTGATCTTATACTTACATAGGAGCTCTTGTGCCATTAGGCTACTAGGCCATTGACAAAGGTGGGCGTTTTGATCATTTTCCATATAGTATAAATGATAGTCAAGAAATCAATTGTTTTGAGATTAAAATGAATATTATATATATATATATATATATATAGATACACACAAATAACCCAACAAGAAGATATTAGCGGTCAACGATAAGAAACGTTTTCTCCAAGCCAAAAAAAAAAGGCAAGAAAACTTTTTCTTTTTCCGATAGTTACTCACCAGTTTGCCACTAGGGGTGGTGGACTTCGATGAACTCTCCCCTTCTCGTGGCGAGGCCTTCAGAAATCAAAGCATATAATTCATTAATTAAGAAGATATGAGATATTTAAAGATTAATGGATGGACAAACAACAGCAACCACAAACAAAGAATAATGTATTTAGCTACTTATCAGATGAGCAGAATCTTAAATACCAGTTGAGAGGTTTTGTCACCAACAATGTCTTGAAACATCTTCCATACTTCATCGGGGGATAATGATTCGAGCTTGACTTTCCTGTCAACACATCTAGACTTCAATGCAAGAGGAGGATAATGAGTGGCTATTACCACCTTAATATCCTTTTTGTGGTTTGAAATATCCAACTTTTCCCAAATCCCATCGGGTGGGTGCCTCACGCCATCTAAAATCAGCAAATATCTTCTGTCCTCAAGCACCCTCTGTATTCGTCCAGCAACTTCAGATTCATCACCTTCTCCATCCACCTTCATTCGCTCTGCAATCTTCTGCAGAATTTGAAGGTCAGTCTTCTCATCAGTGGGCACTTTGATGAAAATCACCACATCAAACTCCTTATCATTAGGGCTATCATAAAAGTAGTCATTTAAGTTCTGCATTACTATTGTTTCACCCACCCCTTCTTGTCCATGAAGTGCCACGCATTTTACTGCTTTACTTTGTAGCAGATTCTGAATCTCTCTCAAGACTTTCTTAAGGGTCGGATACTCCTCAAATGATGGAACACCACTCTCCTTTATGACCTGCTCTGTCTTGTCCTCTAGAATCTTCTCTAGACATTCTTCAACCAGTTTGATTACTTTTTTCAGGACCCTTTTGTTCTTCTTTTTAAGATGACGTTTTTTCCAATTTTTCCAAATTCTCCATTTCTTTCTCATTAATCTATAATATTTTTCATTCAAGAAAGCCACCTCTTCCTCAATACTTGATACACTGTCCAACCAAAGCAGGTAAACATCAGTCTTATCTTTCAGTACATCCCTCGAAACTTCCCTGTCTGTGTCCATTTGTAAAGCAACTAGCCACTCTAATTCATCGTTTAGCGCTTTATGAATGTCTTTAAACGAAGTGGTGGATATTCCTGCTCTGGACCTTAATTTTCTAAGCCCATGATGGACAATTGATGCGATGGGATGAACAATTGATGCCCCCACCGCGGGAACAATTTCTACCTCAGCCATTGCGGCCTGCGGGAAAACGGTTCAAGCAACGTCAATTACCAGAGAATATTATTAATGAAACATGTTTGATAGAATAATTCATTTAACGATATTTTTAAATTAAGACATCATTGTTGCATGTTTTATAAGGTGATCTATGTTGACTCCTTGTATTGATATTATCACCTAGTTAATATAATTCTTGCATCCAATGGCACACCACAACAATAATTGCCTCAGATGGATTATGTCTTTTAATATATAATGGTGTTGGCGGCCATGCAGAAACAGATCTTTAATATATAATGGTTCAATTAAGGCAAATAAAATGATATAAGGGAGCATGAAATGTTGAATGAAGTAAGATATGGAGTCACTTGTTATCAAGTAGTGTTTGGATTGTTCAATTTTCTTCGTCCTCCTATCAGCATTATATGGATAAGCACTAAGCAGCTAGCATCAAGTACGTAGAAGCGTCAATTTGACCTTTTTTCCTGCAAAACGTAGAGGCGTTCTTCTTCTCAACCCGTGAAAGCTCAGGAGTTCTTCTTCTCAGGTCGTCGTCTTCTTCGGTTTGAAATCGTGATCAATGCCACGATTCCAAAATGGTTAATCTTGCGATGTCTAGATTCAGCCTGTGATTTCCACAATATCGCAACTGGGGAGGGAAAGAATCAGGCTCGTTCGATATTCAGCCGCTTTTCGCGTATGCTCAGCCGATAATCGTCATGGTCTCGCGATTTCAGAGGTCGAGAATCAAGGTTGCGATATTCGGCCGCGATTTTTTTCCTTCCATCTAGGGCTTGCATAGTTTGAGGGAAGAGGAAGAGAGGGGAGGGAAAAAACTTTCAAAAAGATTTTCTTTCGTCCCTCCCTCTTCCCTCAAACCAAACATACCTAGGTTTTTTGAAAAAACATGTAGTTCTCACTATACTCAATTTTGAAAGTTAAGTATGTTTGGTTTGAGGGAAGAGGAAGGGACGGAAGAAAATCTTTTGGGAAGACATTGATCAAATTATAATTAACGAGAAAAATATTCTCTTTTTGTTAAGAACATATTTTAAGAATATTGAAAATTATATATGGGTAATTTTATAAGGATGAGAGAAAAAAATTTCTATTTGTAAAATGGCTCGAGCTGATTTATTCTCAATTTCTTATGCAATATGTCAGCTCAATCTTATATTTTAATACATATAAAGTTTGAACTCCGAATTGACAAAGATCCCAAGGTATGAGATTTATGCTCGTGTCCATTGACACTCCCTCAATTTCCTCTCCATTAAATATATTCACCATTAATCAAGTTTTAATTACATATAAAAATATTATTATAATATTAAATATAATAAAAACCTATCATGATAAATATAATACATCTCAGTCATTAAAACTTGATCCAATGGTGAATACATTAAATAGAGAGAAAATTGAGAGAGATCAATAAAGACATTTATCTCCCCTGCCTAACAATTATAGATTACAAAGTAAGATCAGTGGTGGTATGTATTTTGCATTATGAATTATATACATTAATTATCAATTATTATCAATATTAATTTATTTATTGGTATTAACATGAATAATTAAATGAGGGCAAAATAGAAAACCAACCAAAAAAACTTTGACATTTTTTAAAAGTTTCTTATAAAAAAAAACATAATACATGTTGTAGATATTTCTTATAATAAGGAATGAAGGGTTACTAATTTGTTTTTGGACAAAAAGGGGTACTAAATGTTGGGATTCGTACATGCAGCGGAAGGATTTCATCCATTAAAATTTTACGAATCCCAAAGAGGATCTATGAACTGCGTTTAAATCGAGTTCATAAGAAAAATCGTACCTATTCGAAATGGTATACGTGCCTTGAGAACTCGTGGGCTAACACATTCTTGCTCGATCAATCTCTAGGAGCCGACTCTATAAATCCACTCCTCTCTGGTATCCACACCGAACAGCTCTCCAACACGTACGGCAACGTGCTAGCACCTTCTTACTTTGTGTCTCACGTTTTTCTCTCTAGGATTTCTTTTGCGGCTTGTTGCTCATACTCTTAATACGACTAGATCAATATCTTTTATAGAGTTTCTAAAACCCTAATTGGGCCGTATTAAAATATTCAAGACTATTCTCAATTAACATTGAATTTGAATTTGGATATTAATTAAATATGTCCAACAGATCTAATCAAATATATTCAATTAATCCAAATTAAAAGCCTGCTGATTTAATTTATCTATGATATCTGTCTATTTAATTAAATATGAGATATTATATCTCAATTCAAATTAAATCAGATATATGATATCTATATTCGAAAATAAATCTGAGATATGATATCTATCTATTTAATTAAATATGAGATACTATATCTCAATTCAAATTAAATCAGATATATGATATCTCTATTTATTTTGGTTATTTAATTTATCAAATAAATTAAATACAAAACAAATACTATATAATAATATCATCATCTAAATAATATTATTATTATTTAATTTCAAAATTATATATACACACACACACATATCCTAGATTAAATGTATTCATTAAATCTTAGACATGCCTAAGATTCATTGAATCTGACACTATGCTTGTGTTAGACTATCCTTGTGTGCGACCCTGTAGGCCCACATGAGATTGGCAGCGAGCCAATATTGTACCAGTCCACAAGTCACAAGCGGCCTCTAGCAAGACATTGCGAGTACCCAATTCATACGGAGATCGATGATACGATACAACCTATCATACAACCATGTCACCTCCCTTTTGTCACGTGATAATTTGGTCAAGGATGAGACATGGATAATGTCAACTTCCTATTCTTAACCATTACTTTCTTGATTCTTGAGTAGTCTAACAATTGAAATGGAAACTCCGTTCCATCGTAGTATGACCATACATTTCTCAGACTCACTCATTGAGGAGCCCGGTATTATCTCTCTACAAATGTGAGGGACAAGTTCCGTCTTGATCATTCACATTCCTCTGCATGAAAACCACTAATCCCGATCGAAGCCTTTATCATCACTCGGTCAAAGGTGACTTTTGACTAGGTCAAAGATCGCCGACTCTCATGTAGGAATCCATGATGATCTCAGGTCAAAGAGCGTTGTGACGCGGTTATACATGAGATAAACTTATGACTAAATCCATGAAGCTTTCTCATAATGGGTTGATCCAACACCATGTACTTTTACAATTGTCTATGATTTTGATTCGTATCTCCATACTCATCAAAGTCATACCGTCTTATTTCATCTTTGCTCCGCATAGATGACCACCAAGGACAATTATGACAATCTATATAATATGTCCAATGATACAATTTTGCAAATAATATGATAACAAAAGGAGAAATAGTTTAAATATTAATAACGTCTAAAGTACAATAACTTACCCTCAGGCATAATTTCCAATACTAAATACTTTCCCATTATTATAAACTTTGCATGAGTGAACGTCTGATAACCACTTACTCTATTCCTTTCATCTTCATTATCTTAAATCATATAATGACCTCCAATGAATGATTTGGGAGGAGTTTTTCATAGTTAATGTCATTATGTTCATTATTTCCTTGTAACCTTAGATTTAGATTTAGACTTTAATGATTGAAGCTGATAGATAGAGGCCATATATATAAAGTATTTGCATTTTTGCGCACCAATAAAACAAAGTCAATGAGTGTTGGTTGATTCCCACGGCAACCAATTAATAAATATAAACCGATTAAAATTAGTTATTAATCATACTTTTCATATATATATACAATCATCTATTATCAAAACTCAAAACTTTGTCAATGTTCTAATCCCAAAATTTTCAATAATCAATACTATATTACCCTCATTAGAAAGAGAAAAATACTTAGAACAACTTCTATGAAAAGAGTTTATTATTATTTTTATTATATATATATATATATATATATATATATATATATATATATATATATATATATATATACATATTTAAATGATTGTCCACATTTAAATTAAATGTTCACCCTTAATACATCAAGACTACACTTCGTAATCAAATAGGGGATGAATGGTTGAATGATTGTTTAGTGCCTTATATTGAAAAAGATGTATTTGATAACATTGATAATAAGACAATTGTGATGGAATTCCAAAAAAATAAGGCCCAGAATGATGACATTGTAATTATTTTCATTGTAATATAGTTTTGTTATTAAAATATTGAGTGCCCACCCTTCATTGTAATTTATGTAACTGCATTTAGCTTTGCTTTTCTAAATGAAAGGTTTGTAAAATAATTGTCTCTCTTATCATATCATCAGTGTTCACTTAATTTCATGAATATTTTTTTGATATTCTTTTCTTTTCTTATTTATATTCTTTTATTTTTTAATGCATTTAAAACTTTCTTTTTTAAAAAAATTTCAGGGGCAAACAGTAACTTTCTGGGTCCGCCCGTATACATATATATAGGTGAAGTGAGGTGGTGGATTAGGAATGATTTCATTTTTTAATAATAATTCCCCTCTCTGCCACGTATAGTGGCAGGACGCTGCCACTTACATAGATCGGTGGCAGCATACCAGCCACAAGATATATATACATTTTTTTTTTTTTTGCGTTTTTTTAATAATAATAATTCTTTTAAAGTATTACAACCATCACCTGAAAAACGGGTGAAGGAGCAATTTACTAACCAACTATCGGGCCAGAGCAGCACCCAAAGACAAAACTATTAAGGGTACCAAAAATACCAACAAACTTTTAGAAAGGAGCGCCCAAAGACAACGTATATTACCAGTTAACAAAAAGTTAACCTCAGTTATCTAAGGCAGATTGGCCAACGAACTCTTACTTAGAGCCCAAGACAAAATTTTAAATTTTACTAAATTAAATAATTTTTTCTCAATTGTCATTATTCAAAACTACTTGTATAGATATCTATGGACAAAAATTATTCATTCTTTAATTTTGTCAAAATTATAATTTGCTAAAATAAACAAATTTTTTAATTAAAAATATAATTATATGATTTAAATAAAACTCAAGGTGTTTTATAATTTATTATATATGTCAAAAAAAAATTTATATGATTTATTTTTATAATAAAACTCACATAAATTTATTCTAAAATAAAATAATAATTTTTATGAGAAAAAGAATGTATGATAAATGATATGAGAGAATTAGAGTAAAATATGTAAAAATTCACTTATTAATCAAATAAATTAGAGTAAATTTATGTATGTATTTTTACTCTATCATGTGAAAATAATTCTTTTCTTTCGATTTTTCCGTTAACTTAATATCATTATATTCAAGATAGATAGTGTATCGTTGGAAATAAGTTATACGGCAATTGACACAATTGAGCTTTAAGAACCTACTAACCTAAATTTCTTGCTATAATTTAAAGAGGAAAACAAATTATACTTATAAATTTAGATTAATAAGACTTATATTTAGAAATAAAATGAAAATCATATTTAATAAAAATAAAAATAAAGGAATGAATAATTTTTGTTTATAGATATCTATACAAGTAGTTTTGAATAATGACAATTGAGAAAAAAATTATTTAATTTAGTAAAATTTAGAATTTTGTGCTGGGCGCTCCTAAAGTAAAAGTTCGTTGGCCAACTGGTCCTTAGATAATCTGAGTTAACTTTTTGTTAACGGTGTTAACGTCATTGTGCTGGGTGCTCCTTTTTAAAAGTTTGTTGGTATTTTTGGTACCTTTAATAGTTTTTTTTTTTTTGGTGCTTTTAATAATAATAGTTGATTGGCCAAATTGCTCCTTCACCCCCTGAAAAATAATAGTAACTATCAATCTAACTCATTACAAATACTGATATATACTCGTGAGGTGGCAAGTGGAACAATTTATATAACAAAGTATTAAAAATATAATTCACAAAATTCTAAATCACAAATTTTATATTACAATTTCTATATCACGCTTTCTCTAACACAATTCTCAAGATGCCTCCTATTAATTCAACTGAACCACCTTATTTCAGCCGATTAGACCCATGAGCTAAGTTACTATCCATATTATTAGCTACTTAAAAGCTCATTGGTTATATGATGAGGACCGGCCAAAATACCTAGAGCTCAGGGGCATAATTAGGGGGGCTAGGGGTGGTCCCACCCCCTAAAATTACAAAATATGACCTAGATTTTTAGAAAATTACATTTCAACCTCATGAAAATTTCAATATTGACTTTAGTCCCTACTAAAAGTTTTGTGGAGAGACTAAAATGAATATACTGAGATGTTTATGAGGCTGAAATATAATTCATTAACACATGGGTTCTATTTTGTAATTTGGGCCCCCTAATTGCAATTTCTGGCTCCGCCTTTGCCAGAGCTTATGCCCCAGGACCATGGATATTTTCCCCTCATTGGACTAGTGGGGTGTCTCAGCCCCTCATTGGAACATTGGTGCAGTCTCTCATTGAGCTAGTGGAATAGTCATTTAACTAGTAAAATAATAGCAAGTCAATCATCGTGCACTAATGGAGGCTATATCACGTGGTGAAAGAAATACTCAATTTCTTCCCAATTTAACCATCACAATAAATAGCTCAACGGGAATTTTTTAAGATTTTCACGTTCATACCATGTTATTTAAATCATTCTCATATACATGTCTTAATATCTCAATTCCTAATTCTTATACATGCATTACACACACACATATATATGTGTGTGTAGATACATACGTATATATGTGCATACTTATATTTATTTCACAAAATATTTGCCAACAAAATATCAATATACATAACAAGTGGAAAGTGGTTACCTCTTGTCAAAGCCAATTATTATGACATTGTTCATAATCCATGATCTCAAATACATGTTGTAACGTCCTCCATTTTACTTAACAAAATAACTATATATTAGTTTGATCAGTAACTTATTAGTGCTTCAACATTTAACAAAATATTCAAAATGAATCAGAGTATGCAAAATGGGCCCTAACATGACAATATACAATCATCCAACATAAACCAAAAAGACAGAAGCACTACTTTTGGTAGAGTAGCAGCTTCTGAGGTCTTCCTTAATGGACCCGCACGGGAACTATCATCTGAAAAATGTGGTAACCATCAATCCAACTTATTATGAATACTAATATGTGCTAGTGAGATGTCAAGTGGAACAATTTATATAAAAAAATATTAAAAATATAATTCACCAATATACACGATACAAAATTTCATATCATGATTTATTATCAAAATTATGTATCGCAGTTTTCATTAATACAATTCCCAATATGCCTCTCACCAATCCAGCCGAACCGCTTTATTTCCTCCGACTAGACCCATGGGCTAAGTTACATCTATATTACTGGTTACTCAAAAGCTCACTGGTCATGTGATGAGGACCGACTAAAATCCTCAGAGCACATGTCCCAGACCATGAGTCTTTTCCCCTCATTGAACTAGTGGAGTGTCGTAAGCCCTCTTTGAACTAGTGGGCGGTCCCTCATTGAACAAGTGGGACAATAGAAAACCAACCATTATGCATCAATGGAGGCCTCACCACGTGATGGAATAAACTACTCAATTTCTTCCCAATTCAACCCTTTTCATAATTATCATAATAAATAACTCAACAGGAATTTTTCCTAGATTTTCACATTCATATCATGTTATTTAAATAATTCTCATAACCATATCATAATATCTCAATTCCCAATTCTTATACATAAATAAATATATGTATATATTTCACAATTCAAATCATAAGGTTATACAAGGAAATTTCTATTAAAATATTCATAATAATTTCACAAAATAATACTCACAAACAACATATCAATATACATAACAAGTGAAAAGTGGTTACCTCTCGCCGAAGCTAACTATTTTCACACTGCTTCTAATCCAAGAGCTTAAACACATGCCAACATTTAATCTACCACAACCAATTTACTAACCATTAATAACTCTTCTAAAACTCTACATAAACAAAATTATAACTTATAATTTCATAAAATTAAAATATACAAATTTTAATAATAATATATTTGGAATGCTTGCAATGGGCACATTATGCCTGAAAAATCAGTGAGACCCATTGTAATTATTAATTCTTCTTTCCATTTATTACTAATTAATAATACCCTTTTCTATTTATTATTAATTAATAATTTCATTTATTATTTATTCCTTTTTTTAACTAATGATGATGATAATATTAATAATAATTTATTTATTTTATTATTATTGTTTATTTATTTAATTCATTATTAGTATTATTTATCTATAATTATTTTGAACTCTCAAAGTCTTATTATTATTATTATTATTATTATTATTATTATTATTATATACACACACCATTCAAGTTTAAAACCAGCAAACTAAACTCATGCCTATATATATAATGTGTACAGCGAATATATATATAATATAGGGTTTATCGTTTGTCATGTCACTTGACATAAGATTATATCAAATGAGCCCAAAACTACGTCGTTTTGGGAATTAAGGAAATTAATTAAGGGCGTTTTTGTATTTTTGTTTTAGTATTTATTATATGAATTTTACTATAAGATCCTTCATTAATTCCCCTGACCCAAAACTATGTCGTTTTGATAGTTCATTAATCCCTCTAACCCTAAAACGACGTACTTTTGGAGTGACTTGACATAATCTTATGTCATATATATATATATATATATATATATGCACTATTCAATAGACTTTTCATGTCAATCTCCGTATATATATTTAGATATATACCATTCACCCTAAAACATATCAGCAAGGTGCTTTTGGAGTTACCCCATTACCATTCACCACGTAAAGATATGGACATATATCTAGGATCAACTTTTCTTATTCTTCTTGTGCAGCCACTGACATGCATATATATATATACATATAACCATTCAAGTCCTTAACTATATATTTATATACACACGTACGTACAGTAGCGTTTTTATCTATGACAACATGCTTCTTCTCTTTTATTACAAAGGCAACGTATTATCACCTGGGTATACATATCTATGATCTATCAGTTTGTTTTCTTTCTCCCATTTAATACCTATAAAACAATCACTATGCCTCTGTGTTTTTATTATACATGCAGCGACTACATGCATTTTTATATATAGAAATCAATCATTATCCCTTTTTCTTATACAGAGAACATATGAACCTTATAAAGTATCAGCAAACTCTTTCTCTTTTAATATGCAGCAACGCACACCCCATGCTTATATATATATATATATATATATATATATATATATATATATATATATATATATATATATATATACACATATACACAGTGATATACTCCTATAGCTTATTACGTACCCTTAAGTTTAGTGAGAATAACAATATAGATATGGAAGATATGACTGAGAGCACAGGAGAATTGCTCTGGCTCGTGCTGTATTTATATTGAATGTAATACACTATTCTAGAATACACAGAGAATCTTTACAATTGCCAAATCATAACAGACCCTATAGTCTAGTGACACCTGTACACCAAATCTACACACAAATGATATGGAGAATAATGCAGTTACAACTTACAGGATATGCTAATATGCATTACCAATTATATTCTAACAAGTTTGCGTTGGATCATTATGGAAACTAGAAGAAGCAAAACTTGAAAGCTTACCTAGCTAGCTTTCGGTTTGCATGATGTGATTGCCGATGAAAACTTCTATCTCAGTTTTGCTATTAAAGAAACAGAGGAAGCTTGACTGTGTTTCATCCCCTTTTCTCTCGTCACTACTCTCTCTCGGACTCACCCTTTGCTCTCGGTTCACTTCGTTTCAGACTTGGCTCAGGTTGAAGGCTTGAAGCAGTACAACGATAAAACAGGGTATAGTTATATAATGCATTCACGGTCCAGTCCGAGAAGGCAACGGTCCAGGAGTATATATAAGTCACTTGGGTTTTATTATTATTTATTATTATTATTTTTAAAATCCTAAAAATAAATTAGGATATTACACACGCTAAAAATAATATACTACAATCAATTTACTAACTATTAATAACTCTTCAAAACTTCATATCATCCAAATTATAACTTATAATTTATATGATTCAAAATATACAAATTTTATTAAATATATATTATTATAATAAAAACTAAAAATTGCAGTTTGGGGTTTAAATTTTAAAAATGACTGTTTAGTCCTTCAGATTTTAAAAATGATAGTTGAGTCCTGAAAATTTTAGAAATGACTTATACTTACAAATTTCATAAATGACATTTTAATCCTACAAATATTATAAATGAAAGTTTAGTCCTTTAAAATTTAAAAATGACAGTTTACTCCTACAAATATCAAAAATGACAGTTAGGGGAGGGGAGGGAGGGGAGACTAAATTTAGAGGCTAATATCAGCCTTTAAGTTTAGTCTCTCCTTCCTCCCCTCCCTCATACCAAACGCACCATTAGACTTATGAATTTTGTAAATGACATTTTAGTCCTATGAATATCATAAATGATAGTTTAGTCTATCATATTTTAAAACTAAACTAATTAAAATTTAAATGATAACTTCATTAACTCAAATAAAGTTTATAATCCACATTTAATCGGTAGGAACATCCTACATGACATAAATACTAAACTTTTTAAGTATAAAAGTTAATTTTAAATTCCTACAATAACCAATTAACAAATATAAACAAATTAAAATTAACTATTAATCATTCTCCACATATATATAGTCATCTATTATCAAAACTCAAAATTTTTCCAAAATCCTTACCCTAATTGTTAAAAATATCAAACATTGAAGGTTAATTATTCAAACATCAAATGACACAAAAGAGTTCTATAGCTTTGAAAGATTCTTGATATGGTCTTGAAGACAAATATTTGGAGAAATTGATGACATGTTATTGAAATCAAGGAACATATTTATAAAAGTGGTAACGAATATGATCACATTGCATTGGTAGAATTTATAATTGAAATTAAAGCTAATAATATGTTGCATTGACTATTGAACCATATATAGTCATGGAAATAATAATATTTCTATAGTGATTAAAATTATGATCAGATTTTATAATATGATCAGAAGCCATATAGACAAAAAAAATGTTTTGATATCATTAGATAGTATCTAGTTTCGCGTTCATGACTGCCCTTCCTTGAATAGGTATCTTCTTTGGGACTCAAACTCGAGATTCAGAGGGATTTAATAAGGCTTTGCACTGCTAGACTAACTATGTGTTGGTGATTTTAATGATTTTTTTTATACAGAAGTATTTTAAATTTTTGTGTAGGATTCTAATTGTGATTTTCTGTTTTAGAATTTGATCATTCTCCTCCTGGCTGAACCTATTTATTAATAAATTTAGTTGATTATAAATAGGCCAGGAGACGCAGTAAAGTGATTCATGATATGAGAAAGCTTCAATTGCACCCTTTTTAACTCAAGCCAACCAAGCTGACAAACAAAAACTAAACAGAATGACAGATCAAGAAGTCGGATCGAATTCTTCTTCTTCTTGTTTTTTTTTTTTTTTTTAAAAAAAAACAATTATCAATTGACTTGACTTGCGGTTTAAAATTCAAACGAACCATTGCGAGGAACATTGTTTGTTTCACATTGGGCAGATAGGGGGAAGATGGTCATTTCCAAATTATATTTTAAACCAAACGCGTTTTACACGCGTGAAGAACCTAGTCCACTCGTCCACACTCCCAAATACTACCTCGGTCCAATTATAAGGCACAGTTGACTTTTTGAACAGTTAAGGAAACTAAATAAGTTACTTAATCATTTCATATGTTGTGTATACTTATATTATATATTAGTTTATTAGTCACACTAATTAGTTTGAAGAAAAAAATAAAAATAAAAATACTCGAAAGTAATTTAATTAGCTTCCTTAATCTCTAAAAAAGTCAAGTAGATCTTATAATTAGGACCGGAGGGAGTAGTAATTTTTTGAAAACTCCTTCGCATTAATTGTGACATTTACCACTCTAGTCCTATTTATAAACTCATTTTGACTAAATCTCACATATTAAGAAAATGTAATTAACTCAATGATTATATGGGTAAATCTTCAACTTTACCTTCATTTATAATTGAGTGTTTTTAAATTGTTTTCTCTCTCTATCTTCATGGGTACAATTAATATAAGTAAAATTGTCACAATCTTATTTATTACATAAAACTAAACTTATAAATAGGATCAAAAAATTTAATCAAAGTGGACTTATAAATAGGATCAAAGTAGTATATAGGATTCAGAAATATCAAGCGAAGTTTCGTTTTTAGTATTTTCTTGGAAAGACAGCATCTTTTAGCAAATCTTAGTTTTATTTATTTATTGGTGAAATAATCTTAGCTTTATTTGACCTCGCATTGACTTGACATGTATAAAAGATAGAGGTTTGCAACTTTCTCTCCCCATCAACGTATAGCTTCTTCGATCAACATCACTTCAAAACTCTGATCTAACCTTGTACGTCATCAAATTAAACATGAAGGTATGTGTATCAGTGCTGTGCTTTTATCTTTTTGTGGCTGCCCCATTTGCGTTTGCTTATATATATGTGTGTGTGTGCAGCAAAAGATTGTGATGAAGGTGCATATGAGCAGCCAGAAATGTAGGACCAAAGCACTCAAACTTGTGGCTTCAGTCAATGGTAAGTGAGATATGAAGAACTTGAAGTTTTAGTATTGAAGTGAATTAAGTTTATACATATAGTGATGAGTGAATTTAAGTGATGAATATGAAACTGAAATGGGAAATTATATTGCAGGTGTGAGCTTTGTGGGGTTAGAAGGAGATGAAAAAGAGAAAGTGGTGGTGATTGGTGATGGAGTTGATGCTGTTAAGCTAACAAACTGTCTGAGGAAAAAGGTTGGTTACACTGATATTCTCAGTGTAGCATCTGCCTAATAACCCAGTTTCACGCATCATTACAAAGGCAGATAGAAACAGAGCAGTTGCTAAGTTTCTATGTTGTAAAAAAGCTCGAGCTGATTTATCAATTCTTGCTATAAATGGTACTTATATTTTTTACCTCTTTATTTGCTCAATTTCTTATGCAATCTATCAGCTCAATCTTATAGTTTAGTACATATAAAGTTTAAACTCCTTTAAACCCGGGGAAGAGGAGTATGCAGCTGCTTTCTAGTGTTCGACTCCAATCTCACACTCACTCCGAATCGACAAAGATCCCAAGGCTTGGGATTTATGCATGTGTCCATTCACTTCTCTCTCAATTTCCTCTGTTTAATGTATTCACCGTTTGACTTAAATCACTTTTTAACGTTTGTGATTTAATATTATATAAAAATATTATTATAATATTAAATATAATAAAAAACTACCCCTACTACAAAAATGTGTTTTTTAGACCACCATAGAGCATCGTGTCTAAAAAGTATAATCGGTGATAATTTCATAAATATAAAGAACTTTTTAAACTGGTTCCTTTAATATGAGGTCTAAAATATATTATTTAGATATGTTTCGCAAACAATTAATCTAAATTTTTTTAAAAAAAATTAAAATGTCGATTACTTTTTAGACAGGTTGTTATTAACCGTAAGTTTGAAATATAAAACTTTTAAGACTTGTCATTGATAATAACCGGTTTAAAAGATAATTAAAAATAAAAAATTTATTACTTTTAAGACCGATGTTAAGAATTACCTGTCTAAAATATGAACTTTTAAGACTTGTTGTTAAGAATATCGAGTCTAAAAGATAAGAAAATAAAAAATTATTACTTTTAAGATCGGTTGTTAAGAATAATCAATCTAAAAGGTCAACTTTTAAAATATCATTTTGATTATAATCGGTCTAAAAGATTTTTATTACAAATCTTTTTCGTCGTGCCGAAAATTGAAAATTCAAAAGTGAAGCAGCAGATCTGAAAGTTTAGAAGCGAAGCAGTAGATCTGAGAATTCAAAAGCAAAAGCATCATATCTCATCCTTTTCATGAGTAAATTATCATTCTTTTTCTAATTTTCTTATTCGTCACATCATCAAATTTTTTAGACTAATATAGCTTGCACCAAATGTTCATCAAATCTGGGAATTCAAGTGTTTTGCTCTTTTGCATAAACTTGAATGTTACTCTCACAGGCATCTTCTTGGAAACTACAACCATCCATGGCAACTGGTGGTCCTAATTCACAGGCGTCTTGGACGGTTGTTACTATCGCCCTCAACCTCGTAGAAAATTGAAAACAACATCATTTTTCTCCATAAGGTATAAAATGTCAATAATTTTATGTAGAATCTAATGATCCAAAAAAATAAGAAAAAACATTTGGGAAGTAGGAAAAAATTGGGGCACAGCACCAGGGGCAGCAGGGACCCCCTCCCATACTCTCCCTTATAAGCAGATTCTGTGTTCACCTCATCACCTGACAACACTAAAGTTTCTTCTCAGTGCTCAGCTTCTTACTTTGTTTGAACAAGTATGTTCTTTAAGTATATTGGTTTGGCTTGCTTCATAGCTACTTGAAATTTGTGAAATAAATGGGGGTAATGAGAAAAACATAATGATCCTTGTAGTATCATACCCACCTTTCAAGGAATGTACTTTCTTGTGATATTTCCCTAAGGTGTTTGTCAAATTAATTAACTGAATGAATGTTACCAGTAAAACTTTTTAGGGTTAATGATCAATTTTACACATGAAGTTTACCTTGGGGAGCGCTTAGCACCACGAAGTTTTTTCAGGAGTAAAAGTACACATGACGTTATGTTTTGGGAGCAAAAATACTACGGGCCGTTAGTTGATCGTCAGTTGACCGTTAACTAGGATGGAACGCTGACGTGGCGTGACGTGGCGCTTATTTGGACTGACATGATGACGTGGATGCTGACGTGGACGATGATGTGGACGTTAATGGTAAGTAAAAAGAGAAAATTACCATTTTGCCCTTAGTTTTAAGTAAAAATTACACTTTTGCCCTTAGTTTTAAGTAAAAATTACACTTTTACCCTTAGTTTTAACTAAAAAAAAAAAATAAAAATACCCCTTCCCCCCGGTCAGCCCCACCACCTGCGACCGCCCACCGCCGCCGCCGGCCGACCGCTGCCGGTGGTGGATGCCGCCAGTGGGGGGCCGGTGGGGGCCCACCGGGAGGCTAATTTTTGTATTAATTTTTTTAAAAAAAAACTTAGGGCAAAAGTGTAATTTTACCCGCGTTACTGTTCACTTCCATCCAAGTTAACGGTCAACTCACGGTCAACTAACGGCCCGTGGTATTTTTGCTCCCAAAACGTAACGTCGTGTGTACTTTTGCTCCTGAAAAAACTTCGTGGTCTTTGGCGCTCCAGGGTAAACTTCATGTGTAAAATTGCACCTTAACCCAACTTTTTACATATATGAGTATCCTCACAGTGCCGCAAGAATGTTAAAATTACGAGTTTAAACAAACACTTGACAACGATGTAAAATCACATTGTGAACTCATCAAGTAGTACTTACTTTTATTAATAAATAGGTATTAATAGTATATAATTAAATAATTAAAATTAAAAATATATCAACATTCATAATTTATAATACTCAATAAAGAAATTTCTATAACATTCATTTGTAAAGTCACTGAACAATTTAGAGCCGGCAGTACTAGCTCAACCTATGGGTTTTGGCAAGGTCAGGGTTGAGATTTTCTCAGCCTGTAAAAGTGTGAGCCTTTTGTTATAAAAAAAAAGTGATAATATCACAAAACTTATGAGTGCCACAGTCCCTCCTTGATACCTCTCAATTCTAAAGAGAAAAAATATCAATCTTCTTTCTCATTCTTTAAACCAAATTCTTATATCTTGATTGCTTGAAGATGATTTGATTCTTTTGTTTGTAAACTTTGACAAATTTGATAACTTTATCTCTCATGAGCTGTGGATTATGTTTTTTACTTTTTACAAGTGGAATGATGGATGCTAGGAAGGTAATTTTAATTAGTTATATATATGTGCTTCAAACTTACTGCAGGTTAGGGTTGGCATTTTGACAGCTCGCAAAAGTATAGGACACACAGCCCATGGGTTGATGCAGGCCAACATTTCTTAAAGCATGGTTTCCAGTTCTATAAACATGATAATAATAAAAAAGTCAGCACGGGTTCAAAATTAATTTGACACGATTTTGTAAAATGAAAACTTAAAAATAGTAAATTTGAAGAACTCATAAATTTAACTGAGTTTATAACTAGAATAAGTTATAGGGTGACTTATTAATACGATTTTGTAAGTTAAAAACATAAAAACAAAAACGGTAAAATCTTGAGAGCAAACGTACAAGTTTGACAATGGTGGTTGTTTAAAATTTTATGCTTTTATTGTTTTGCTAAGGTATATGATATATCTGTTGATTCAAAAGCTTGCAATTTTGGAACTGGGAGTAGAATGTCTTGCACTGACTTCAATGTTGCAGCTTCTTTTAATTTTCGTGGACGTACTCTCCATGGAGGGTCTAAGCCATTTGGGTTCAGACAAGCCTGTAGTATTCTTCAAAAGTCTTCAGCTTCGGTTCTCTTTGTTGAGCCCTTGAGTTTTAGCTTTACTAGTCACAATCATTTTTGGTATCAACACCATTTTAGTGGCTTTCAGTCATTTCATAGTGTTTGCAACTGTGCTACTAATGCATCAGAACCGTCATTTCATAGTCATTTGAAAGTGATCAGTGGAATCCTTCCTTTTCTTCTGTTTTACCTGTCATGGTCTAAGGCTGAGTACTGATTGAAGTTTTCATTAATTAACTGAGTTTATTGTTGTGCGTCATTGTTTATGATTATATGCACAACTTGCTGGGACATAAGAAAATCCAATTTTCTATTCTCAGGGACAAACTACCATCACAGGAATCTCTGTTCCTACTAGTACAGTCAATAGGTGATGATTGAAAGCAAAAATACATTTGCATTCTACCAGATCACTCTCTTTAATTCTCTTGCAGGTCATCTTCCTATTGCCATTAAAAGTAGTACTCATCCTCTAGTTCTTAATGTAAGATGTATCTATCTAATTTGAATAGATCAAGAAAGTTGGTTAATATGTCTTGTTCTTTTTAAAATACTTTAGTCATCTTTCTTAATTTTTTCACTCCATTTCCTACTTGATTATTGTTGAGGGAATATCAATAGATTCAGTTTGGAAAAAAATTTGATAAATATGTAAAATAGGTCTTACATTTATAATTATAATTGAGACCTCTTTTTCTTTTTGTTCTGATCTTTACTTATGATGTAAGATTTCCATTATGGGTATTGCCTTTTCACTTGTGTCGTTTACTATATCTAATTCTTAATATAAGACTCAGTTAAATTTTTTTAGAGAGATTAAGAAAATTAAATAAATTACATGATCAAAACATATGTTATGTCCAAGGGAATGCCACTCGTACTTCAGACCTTGATATTTCTGATGGAGCAGATGTAGTCTCATTCTGTCGTGAAGAGTGGGGCGTAAGACTTGTAAATGATTTGGTTAAGGCAGGAATCCTACTTTTGAACCATCTTCTGAGGCTGCTGCTTTGGAAGGTTCAAGAATTTCATGAAGCATTTGTGTGACAAGTATAGAATTCCAACTGCCAAGGTCTCGTATATAATACTCTCCCTATTCTTAATTAAGACCTAGTTCACTAATTTGGATAGATTAAGAAAGTGATATAGATTACTTAATTATAACAAATATGACCTGATCTCCCAAAATACTCTTGTATAACATTAAATTATATATTAATTACTCTCTCTTGTAATTAATATAAGACATATTTTCCTAATTTGATTAGATTAAAGAAATTAATTGAGTTAATTAATATGACATCTATTTTCTAAAATATCCTAGTCATCTTTCTTAATTCCTTCTTCTCCTTAATTATTGTTGAGGGAGCATCAATAAGTGTAAATTAGGAAAATATTTATAAATATAAAAATTATTTCTTATATTTCGAATCAAGATTAACTCTCCAAATATCTCTTATATTAAGGACGGGAGAAATAATTTATAGGTCACATAAATTAGCTTGAGAAAAAAATGATAAATATAATATAAGAGATTTAACGAATTGAGGTCTTATATATATTTAAGGGATATGATATTGTCACTACCATTTTTTTGTCACTATCAATGTCACTACCACTTTTATAATTTCTCTCTCCTATTGAGATTCCGATCTAACCGTGAAAAAGTGGTAGTAACATTGGTAGAAACAAAAAATGGTAATGACAATATCATATCCTAATATTTAAAACTAAGAGTAACCCCATAATTGTCTTTTTCTTACCAACACAACCCGATAATTAGTTCCTATATTTAGTCCTTCTTGTGACCTTTTTTCTTTTGAACTAAACATACATGACATTCAGCCCTTGTCTTGTGTAAATACTCCCTCCAATCTTTAATGTAAGACACATACACATATATATAATTTAGAAAAACTAAATAAATTACTTAATTATAGCATATGTAATATGTAATATGATCTCTCTAAAATATTTCTATATAACATAAGATTATATACAACTTATAAGTTAGGTAAATTAGTTTGCAATGCAATATATTAAAGAACAAGGAGCTGATGAGCACCAATTGTTCACTGCAAAAGGAATGGCAGCAGAAGGTTGCAAGTTTGTTGGTGTTTTGTATGTCTTGTGATAGAAAACAAGTATGGCTTGCCTAAGCTATAGAATTGGCGTCACTTAACTCATACTTGATTGCAGCAAATTCGTTTTCTATTTATCATAATCTCAACTGATAATTTAGGGTGTTCATGGTTCATCATGTTTATGCTATACAACTATAAATCTCCTCATGCACTTTCCTAACAAGTTGGCATTGCTAATCCACCTTAGATACTCATGTTTTAGATCTTGGTGGTATGCTTCCAAAACTCGTTTTTTCTAATGTTCTTTTCAGTTCATTGGTATCTTGTTTGATCCCATATGAGAGTGATACTAGAGGCACACTCATTTGGCACTCTTTTTGTGTTACTATATCATAAAGAAGTCATTTATTAGATTCAAAGCAGTGTTTGGGATGGTTTTCAGCCTCAAAAACCATGATTGGAGGGTCAAAAGTGGGATTTTGAGGTTTTGAGGGTTTTTTTTTTGTGTTTGGTTTAGCTTTTACTCCATTAGACTTTTAGGTTAAAAGTGGCTTATTTTCATAAGCCAGATTTTCTAACTTTTACTACCTTTGGTTCTAAATATATGATAAAGTTTATTGTGCAAATTTACAGTACAAACTTTGTCTTATATTTAGAAACGAGGAGAGTAATAAAGACTAGAGGGAGTAGCTTTTAAGGGAAAAGAACTTATCATGGTTCAGTAGCTTCCAGTGGAAAAAAGGGTCGTGAGCGTGACAATTGGGAGAGAGAAAGAGAAGAGAAAAAGGAAAGGGTGACATGTGAGAGAGAGAGAGATGAAAAATATTTATATGTATTATTAATTTATACTTCTAATGGTCCTAAATGTAAGATATAGTTGATTTTTTTAGAGATATTAAGAAAGCTAATTAAATTACTTTAAAATATTTATATTTATCATTTTTTCTCCAAACTATTTTGCCTAACTTATATTATTGATATATAATCCAATGATACATCACATATTGTAACATCCCATGTTTGAAATGCGGAAATTTTTTTTTTTCAAACAAATAATCAGAGTGGAGCAATAGAGCGAAAGAGCATTTGGATTCTTAGCCAAAACATCAACCATTGTGTAACATTGTAATGATTACAGTAGTTCTATGGTTTAGAAAGGAACAACAGATAGAAACAGAAAGCGGAAATACATAAAGCGATAGAGATAAAGCGGTCTTGGTGCACGCCTACTCCGGTACTTGCCTCGATCCTCGAGCCGTGGTCCTCCCGACCCTGAAGCTACAACTGAGATTCAATTCACCATATTGAATCTCAGGTAACGGTTAACCTCATACCCAAACAATACAGTATACAGACAACAGATATTTCTAGAGCTAATACAACAGTATATCATAAGCATACTAGAGATGCATGATCATTATGCCGACAAAACATAAGCACAGAGCAATATGTAAAGCCCCATAAGGTAAATAACAACAACAGCTTGCACTATTCACCAGTGCCACGATAATTAGTCGTGTCCTCAGCGCTAGGAAAACAAAACGGTGTTATCAAAACTATAACCCGTATAACTCATGCGTATAACGGTCTACGAACATATCATTGACATATAAGTATTTAAGATGCACAAGATTAGTGTTACGATGCGCGTCCGTACCTTCGTTGGCAACGTTAGGTACTACGGCGGAAAACGTACTTTTACGGAGAAACGTGCAAGAATCCTACGGCACGTCGGTCGGCGTAACGGCGGCGAGAATCAACGTTTCAGATATCCTATGAGAATAATGTCACTTCCATTAGTAATTTGACATTATAAGCGGCATTTAGGTAAAAATTACCATTTTGCCCTTCTACCCCTGTCGGTGGAATTTCGCGGCGCCGTTACTCGACAAATTTTCTTCCCGAAATTTTGCGAACTTCGACGCCATTATGATTTTCAAAAATAATGACTAAAATAGCCCTCCCATATGATACCCAATCATACTTGAAAATTTAAAGGCTATTCTAGCATTATAACACCTACTTGTGAAAGAGCTATAAAAACTACAACTTTTCGTGACTCGATCCCTACTATGTTTACACCTCTGCATATTTTTTCAACGCAAACAAGGCTCTAAAACATTTGTAGGAATCTTGTCACCTACTTTCTAAATCTAACTAACAATTCTACTAACTACTAAACTAAAAACTAAAGACCGAAAGACTTACCCGTTGAAGACTTTAGGACAATTCTACTGAGGCTTATTGCACAATTCCCCAGAGCTCCTTTCTCTTCTTTCTCAACCAAAAATTTCGGCCAAGAGAAGGAAGAAAAGGTGTGAGAATTATGAAGGAGAGGGGGGGTATTTATAGGAAAAAGTAAGGGACTTGTTTGGCTAAATTAGGGCTTTGTTTGGAAAATCAAGGTTGTATTAACCCATTAATGCAACTTGTTCAAGAAGCCACTTCTTTCACACACACACACTCTTGGCCGAACCCTAGGGCTGATGTGGCAGCCCCCCATTGGCCCAAAAGTGGTGACTTAGCTCACTTTATGCCCGGCCATATAGGCCTCAACAGTCCGTTGAAGTTTCCGGAAGAGTCTAATGGAAGGTAAAATTCCACTGATCAATAATCTACTTTGATATTGATAATCTCATTCCTAGATCTCTAGATAGGGTCCGTTTCCTAATTTAAATATTACTATTCACATATTTTACTTTAATTAAATTATATTATTATAAAAATGTGCAAGTTGGCCACTTGCTTCTCTATTTCATTTCATTATTTTTATTTTTATTTTTCTTTCTCTTGTATTTCGGCTGGCCCTATTTTAGATTAATAAATATTTATTTTTTTTATTTAATTAATTAATTAATGATTTATTTATTTACTTTTTCTCAAAAATTCCCCAAAATTATCTAATTGGTCCATTCTTGTATTTAGGCTTAAAAATACCTAAACTCAACTATTTTTCATAGAAATTTCCAATTAATTAGTAAATACATTTTTACTAATATTCCACTAATTTCCAATAATTTTTGAGCTTCACATAATTATTACTGAATTTCCTTTGCCTATGCTTAAGTAATTAGCCCAATATTACTTAATTACTTCATTATCACTTGTTGATAATTTTCTTAATTACAAAGCCTCATTACCTTCATACTCTTGTATTAACATTAGTATTTTCATACCTCTAACATTATTCCATAATTACAAGGGTATTTTGGTCTTTCTACTACTTTTTGAACACTCTTATACAATTTTCCAAATTCATAATTTATTAAATTACCATAATTATGGATAATATACTCTCCTAATTTACTTGGTCATTATACGCCTTTTGGTATTTTTCCCATAATTTCCTAAGTTGATTACCCTTTACAGGGGCATTTTGGTCATTTTGGCTCTTTGGCCCTTAAATTCCCTAATTTCTTGTAGAAATTCTACCTAGAAAATATGCTATAATTATACAAGACTGGAGATTGAATTTTCACTTATCAGAATTATCCAACTTTTATAATATGCCAGATAAATATCCGGGTATTACATTTCTCCCCTTACACAAAATTTCGCCTCGAAATTTAATCTATACTAACTAAACTTCGGGACATGAACTCGGGTACTTCTCCTTCATGTCACTCTCGGTTTCCCATGTTGCCTCTTCGGGTGTTAAACCCTTCCGGACCACCTTCACTATCAGAATAGTCTTATTTATGAGCTGCTTCTCCTTATGATCAATGATCTGTTCTGGCTCAACGATGAAGGTATTATCATGCCGTACTTCGACATCTTCGTACTCAATGACATGACCAGCATGCAGTTGGTACTTCTTCAATTGCGACACGTGGAAACGTCGTGGAGATTACTCGGGTTCGGGGTAAAGCTAGCGATAAGCTACTTCTCGCGCTTAGCCAAAATTTCGAATGGTCCAACGTACCGTGGACTCAGTTTCTTCCTCTTAAGCGTTCTGCCGACACCAGTTACTGGGGATAACTTTAGAAACACATGGTCGCCGACATAAAACGTCAGAGGTCTCCTCCTTTTGTCCGCATAGCTCTTCTGTCTACTATGTGAACCGAACCTTAGCTTAGTCCCCATACCTTCATGTAATGCTTGCCGAAACGGGATTTGAATCGTGTATCACGATCGGAGACAATGCTCTTAGGAACACCATGTAATCTCACTATCTCTTTGATATAAATCTCATGTCGTTCGGAGAATAGTGAATGCGATGGGAATAAAGTGTCTTGACTTGGTTAATCTGTCAACAACTACCCAAATTGTATCATGATTTCGATTTTGGGCGGACCTACCACAAAATCCATGGTTATGTTCTCCCATTTCCATTCGGCGACTCTAGTCCTTGCAAAAGACCGGGGGTCGACGGTGCTCAATCTTCACTTTCGACGGAGTCAAGCATTTGGCCACGTATTCTGCTACGTCTTTCTTCATTCCGGGCCACCAAAGTTCGGATTTCATACTCTGGTACATCTTGACCATGCCTGGATGTAGAGTATATTTACTCTTATGAGCCTCATCCATTATTGACCGCTTCAATTCATCAACTGGCGGTATGTAGATTCGCTGCTTATACCTGACCAAACCACTAAGTGATAGGTCATAGTCTTGGGTCTCACCTCGAGAAATCTTCTCACGAGTCTCGATAGCCCAATCATCTTGCTTCTGAGCTTTTTCCACTTCATCTCTCAGATCATACTCCCCTTGACTTGCAAGAAGTGTAGCAAGATAGGCATCAGCTGGTGCATGCTGACCCATGCAGATTTGGTTGGATAAATTCAGGTCTCTGAAATCTTCCAGCAGTTTCTGCTCCTGTATCATCATGTATGATACCTGCACTGTCTTTCTACTAAGAGCATCAGCAACAACGTTTGCTTTACCCGGATGATACTTGATTTCCAGGGTATAATCTTTAATCGGCTCCATCCAACGACGTTGTCTCATGTTGAGTTCTCGTTGATCGAACAAGTATTTCGGACTCTTGTGGTCACAATACACTTCTACGGTTACAGTACAAGTAATGCCTCCATATCTTCAAAGCGAACACGATAGCCGCCGGCTCTAGATCGTGTGTAGGATAGTTTAACTCGTGAGGTTTCGGTGACGAGAGGCATAGGCCACCACCACGCCTGCTGCATTAGGACACATCCCAATCCTTGCCCACTGGCATCACTTGTAGACAACATAGGTCTCATCTGGATCGGGGATAATCAATACCGGTCTTTGTAGTCAACCTCTCCCTCGGACTACGAAAGCTCTCCTCACAATCATCTCCCCATATAAAGGGTTGATTCTTCCTCGTAAGCTTTGTCAATGGTAGGGCAAGACGCGAAATCCGTATAAATCTGCGGTAGTATCCCGAGACCAAGAAAACTACGGATCTCCGTCACGAGTCTCGGCCGTTTCCGAGTCCAGAGCTGCTTCCACTTTGCTAGGATCAACTGCAACTCCGCCGCTAGATATAACATGGCCCAGAAATTTCACTTAGGCGGCCAAAATTCGCATTTGCTCGGCTTAGCATAAAGTTGCTTGAGTATGCCTAACACCTTTCGCAGATGTTCTTCGTGCTCTTCTTTGCTCTTAGAATATATCAAAATGTCGTCGATGAACACCACCACAAATTGGTCTAGGTGTTGTCGGAAGATACGGTTCATGTAATCCATGAATACCGCAGGTGCATTTGTCAATCCGAAGGGCATCACAAGGAATTCATAATGCCCATATCTGGTTCTGAAAGCTGTCTTGGGAACATCGCCATCCTTAACTCGCAACTGATGGTATCCCGAACGCAAATCAATCTTTGAAAAGACTGTGGAACCAGACAACTGATCCAAAAGATCATCAATCCGGGGAGTGGGTACTTGTTTTTAGGTCACCTTGTTGAGTTCGCGGTAGTCGATGCGAGTCGGAAACTTCCATCTTTCTTCTTTACAAAAGCACTGGGGCTCCCACGGTGAAACGCTAGGTCGAATGAACCCCTTCTTCAAAAGCTCTTCCAACTGCTTCTTCAACTCCTGCATCTCGTTAGGAGCCATACGATACGGCGCCTTTGATATTGATCCTGTGCCAGGCATCAAGTCAATGTTGAACTCCACTTCTCGGATAGGAGGTAACTCGGTAAGATCCTCAGGAAATACATCGGGAAAATCATTCACCACAGGAATGTCACGAAGTGAAAGGTCGGCTTCGACTTTGGTGAAAAGAATACCATGAAAGCATGACATCCTTGCTTCACGCACCGATCAGCTTCTGTAGCGGAGAGAAAGTTCAGGCTCACTTCAACCTTGTCTCCGGCAAATGATATCTCCTTTTTGCCACAGTCGATCATCGCACCGTTGGCCGTTAACCAGTTCAGACCGAATATGACGTCGATGCCGTGAAGAGGTAGACGGATAAGATCCACTTTAGAAACTCGTCCATCCACGTCAGCAGTACAATTCATACATGCATCAGAAGCTAAAGACTTTACACCCAACGGTGTAGATACAACAAGATCAAATGGCAATCTACAGGCATGCAATCCTAAACGACTTGCACAATCATAGGAAATAAACGAGTGACTAGCACCCGAGTCATACAATGCTTCAAGTAGATTTCCATTGAGATAGATGGTACCTTGAACCATCTCTGGGGACTTTTTGGCCTCTGTGTTTGTCAATGCAAAGATTCGGCCAGTGTTCTGAGGTCTCGCCTCTGCAGTCTTCTCGGGGCAATCCCGGCTAATGTGTCCAGGCTTCTGACACTTGAAACAGACTTGTTTCCCATCGCAGTTGGCTCCTGGATGGTACTTCTTGCATTTAGGACACGTCTGGGATCCCGGCTGTCTGGGGTAATTTTGTTGCCCCGGTTGGTAGGGTCTCTTGTTTCCACCCTGGTTGTTGTTCCAAGGTGCCTTCCTCTTCTGTGAGGAACCTCCGCGGTTGGAACCTCCGCGGTTGGAACCACCGCGACTTGCATTATTTCCGTCCTGGCTTCGGGATTTGCGCAATTCCTTCAAGTTGCGCTCTGTCATCCTGCAGGATTCCACTGCTTTGGAGAGTTGTGGAAACGCTCTTCCACCATCTGTAAGCATCTCCCTCCAGTTTATAAATTGCTAGCTGGGCCATCCGATTTCCAGGGCATTCCATGACTTCAAAAATCTTCTCAAGACTCAGAAGCCAATCCTCAGCTAGCTCACTCCTACCTCGGAAACCGGTGGTTTCAACTTGCGAACTGGTTTACCCAGTTTTCGGTAGGCCTCTCTCTTTGTCCGTGCCTGGGTGGTGATTGGGATCTCTCAGACCCCTCAGGTTCTTCCTCATTGTCATTGTCATCATACTCTTCTTCATCATCATTGTGGTCATCTTCTTCATGTTCTTGTTCATCCTCAAGTTCTTTGTGCGTCTAACCGTCTTTGTGCCTCTGGTCTTGTTGGTTCTGCCTTGCCAGAAGAGCATCAATCAGAACTCTTTGTTCCTGTAGAGTTCTACGCATTTCTTCGATTTCATCACGTCCGGGTTGATTCGGTTCATTGTTTCTTTCATCCTGAGGCTGTCTGCCTCTTCCTCTACCTCGGCCTCGACCACGGCCTCGGCCTCTTGGTGCACCGGCACCTCTTAGTATCGCCATGTGTTATTCTTTTTCCTTTAAATAATTATGACACAATATGTAAACATTAGAAATGGCACAACAATTTGCACACCAAACATATATTCACATATATTCATTTCATAAGGTTAATACATATTGGTCATTCTAATCCTAATACAAGTCTTCTTGTACAATCTCCTTATTCAAACGTATTTACAATATTCCAAAGTACTTGGAGATACAACCCAAACTTCCTAGTTTCTACAATCCATGACTTCCTTGTACGATGCTTTTCCTTTCACATGTACGGACGAACCATACTCTTCGGGTATCGCGGATAGATACGAACACTCGAGAATAGGCCCGTTGTCTAACGGTTTATTGATAATTCCTGCCCGTTGGGTTTGAGGGAAGTAGTACGGGGTGGATCTAATCCAGTCCTGGCGAGTGACGGCCATAGACGTTTTGGTGAGTTTTGACAAGGCTTAGGAACATCAGGTATTTCTCTTTGGTAGTGGTGGTGTAGTCCTCAGACTGCTGATAATACGACTCTAATCGCTGTGTCAGCGCCGCATTGTCATTCAGGATGTAACGGTAATCATCAGTGTTGGCCTCCGCATCGTCTAGGTTTTGGATTTCAGGGTAATCGAAATTGTCCCCTACTGAGGAATGGGTTGACCGGCGGGGCTCCACGGCTCGGGTTGGTCTTCGAGCTCGGCTCCTCCGGTTGTTCAACGTAGAAATTTGGATTGATAAGGAGGTTGTGATAGTATCCTAAGACGGGGTTTCGTCTCTGTCCATCTCTACACATTACACCAATGGTCGTATCAGTACTCATTTTCAAAAAGTGCTCAAAGTCAAAAGGCTTAAGAACCTAACTCTGTTATCCGAACAGAATGGCCAGGTAAGTGTCTACCATGGGGCCTCACCGGGTTAGCGGTGACTTATGGCACACCCACGTAGACTAGCCTTGCCTTCGGCACCAAACGTCCGTGGTAACATAGTTAAACACTTGCCAGAAAAATTGCTCTGATACCATAAAATGTAACATCCCATGTTTGAAATGCGGAAATTTTTTTTTTCAAACAAACAATCAGAGTGGAGCAATAGAGCGAAAGAGCATTTGGATTCTTAGCCAAAACATCAACCATTGTGTAACATTGTAATGATTACAGTAGTCCTATGGTTTAGAAAGGAACAACGAGATAGAAACGAAGCGGAAATACGTAAGCGATAGAGATAAAGCTGGTCTTCAGCTGCACGCCTACTCCGGGTACTTGCCTCGATCCCCGAGCCGTGGTCCTCCCGACCCTGAAGCTACAGCTGAGATTCAATTCACCATATTGAATCTCAGGTAACGGTTAACCTCATACCCAAACAATACAGTATACAGACAACAGATATTTCTAGAGCTAATACAACAGTATATCATAAGCATACTAGAGATGCATGATCATTATGCCGACAAAACATAAGCACGAAGCAATATGTAAAGCCACATAAGGTAAATAACAACAACGGCTTGCACTATTCACAGTGCCACGATAATTAGTCGTGTCCTCAGCGCTAGGAAAACAAAACGGTGTTATCAAAACTATAACCCGTATAACTGTCTGTATAACGGTCTACGAACATATCATTGACATATAAGTATTTAAGATGCACAAGATTAGTGTTACAGTACTACGGCGGAAAACGTACTTTTACGGAGAAACGTGCAAGAATCCTACGGCACGTCGGCGGCGTAACGGCGGCAGAATCAACGTTTCAGATATCCTATGAGAATAATGTCACTTCCATTAGTAATTTGACATTATAAGCGGCATTTTAGGTAAAAATTACCATTTTGCCCTTCTACCCCTAATCGGTGGAATTTCGCTGACACTTCGTTACTCTGACAAATTTTCTTCCCGAAATTTTGCCAGAACTTCGACGCCATTATGATTTTCAAAAATAATGACTAAAATAGTCCTCCCATATGATACCCAATCATACTTGAAAATTTAAAGGCTATTCTAGCATTATAACACCTACTTGTGAAAGAGCTATAAAAACTACAACTTTTCAGCGACTCGATCCCTACTATGTTTACACCTCTGCATATTTTTCAAACGCAAACAAGGCTCTAAAACATTTGTAGGAATCTTGTCACCTACTTTCTAAATCTAACTAACAATTCTACTAACTACTAAACTAAAAACTAAAGACCGAAAGACTTACCCGTTGAAGACTTTCAGGACAATTCTCTGAGGGCTTAGCTGCACAATTCCCCAGAGCTCCTTTCTCTTCTTTCTCAACCAAAAATTTCGGCCAAGAGAAGGAAGAAAAGGTGTGAGAATTATGAAGGAGGGTATTTATAGGAAAAAGTAAGGGACTTGTTTGGCTAAATTAGGGCTTTGTTTGGAAAATCAAGGTTGTATTAACCCATTAATGCAACTTGTTCAAGAAGCCACTTCTTTCACACACACACACTCTTGGCCGAACCCTAGGGCTGATGTGGCAGCCCCCCATTGGCCCAAAAGTGGTGACTTAGCTCACTTTATGCCGTATAACCGTTTTCCCGATCGGTACCCGATTCGCGTAATTTCGGAAAAATCTCAAAATTCTGGATTTACAACTCGAAAACATGTTCTCACTTAGTAGAAATGTCCAAGTTAACCTAAATTTTGGTTCCATATAGGCCCGGAAGAGTCTAATGGAAGGTAAAATTCCACTGATCAATAATCTACTTTGATATTGATAATCCCATTCCTAGATCTCTAGATAGGATCCGTTTCCTAATTTTAATATTACTATTCACATATTTTACTTTAATTAAATTATATTATTATAAAAATGTGCAAGTTGGCCACTTGCTTCCCTATTTCATTTTATTTTATTTTTATTTTTATTTTTCTTTCTCTTGTATTTATTTGGCCCTATTTTAGATTAATAAATATTTATTTTTTTATTTAATTAATTATTTAATGATTTATTTATTTACTTTTTCTCAAAAATTCCCCAAAATTATCTAATTGGTCCATTCTTGTATTTAGGCTTAAAAATACCTAAACTCAACTATTTTTCATAGAAATTTCCAATTAATTAGTAAATACATTTTTACTAATATTCCACTAATTTCCAATAATTTTTGAGCTTCACATAATTATTACTGAATTTCCTTTGCCTATGCTTAAGTAATTAGCCCAATATTACTTAATTACTTCATTATCACTTGTTGATAATTTTCTTAATTACAAAGCCTCATTACCTTCATACTCTTGTATTAACATTAGTATTTTCATACCTCTAACATTATTCCATAATTACAAGGGTATTTTGGTCTTTCTACTACTTTTTGAACACTCTTATACAATTTTCCAAATTCATAATTTATTAAATTACCATAATTATGGATAATATACTCTCCTAATTTACTTGGTCATTATACTGCCTTTTGGTATTTTTCCCATAATTTCCTAAGTTGATTACCCTTTCCAGGGGCATTTTGGTCATTTTGGCTCTTTGGCCCTTAAATTCCCTAATTTCTTGTAGAAATTCTACCTAGAAAATATGCTATAATTATACAAGACTGGAGATTGAATTTTCACTTATCAGAATTATCCAACTTTTATAATATGCCAGATAAATATCCGGGTATTACACATATGATATGATAAATAACTTATTTAGCTTCCTTAATCTCTCAAACACACCCATGTAATATTATTTGATCAAATTGTATTTTAACATTGCTAGATTTTCTAAGTTAGCATTTTTCAATTTTTTGTAATTTTGATTTTGATTTTTCTCTTATTATAATTTCAAAAGTCATTTATGCTACCGTCATTTTAAACAAATTTCAATTTCACAAAAAATACTTATACTACTGCCAATCTAAACATAAATACATATTACACAATCTGACTTTTATCGAATCTTACTTTTCCATAAGTCAGATTGCAAATAAGTCACTTTTCTCATTACTATCCCAAACATAATAGAGATATAATTTTTCTGGTGTGATTTTTTTCAAGGCTAAATTATTCAAAACTACCCTAAACTTCTGAATTTATTCAATAACTCACATACTATTAGTTTTGTTCATTATTTATCTACAAATGGTTTAAAGTTTTAGGGGTTTATGGTTTTATGCATATAACTCAAAGTCAAGGGGGTTATATGGCGTATGCATTCACAAATAAAGTTTTAGAGGTATAAAATTGATATTTTTAAGGTTATTTGCCAAACTAGACTTGAAAGTTTAGGGGGCTTTTATTTTGAAGTTTTCAAGGTTAGGATGTTATTTACCTATGACACAAAATTTAGGGGTTTTGTATAATGTAACATTTGTTTTTCCTTTTACAAAACTTGAACTTTGAGACTTTAGTTAGAGACAATCTAGTTCACTTTACTTGATCCAACAGCCTTTGTTGTTATTAAGCGAGTTTATTTGATCTCTTCTTATGAACAGATTCTAATGGTGAGGTTGGAGTCTGATTGGCACAAGTTCTGGTTGCAGCTAGCAGAAGAAAGCTAAGAGGGTTAACATTGAACTGGTCTCCAAGCAAAGGATATCCAAGACCTTGTGAGAAATGAACTCTGATTCAAAACCTGCAACAAGCTGATCTTGATGGTCCTCTCCTCAAGTTAAGATCTTTAATGCTGAAACTTCCTATGATTTAGAGGGCTGATTCGTCGCCACTTTGGTGGCCGTGTTCTCGGTGTCATAGCCAAAGGAAC
This sequence comes from Acacia pycnantha, assembly GCA_025563575.1. Taxonomy (NCBI): domain Eukaryota; kingdom Viridiplantae; phylum Streptophyta; class Magnoliopsida; order Fabales; family Fabaceae; genus Acacia; species Acacia pycnantha. Next base: position 406,673 of record JAMWYP010000306.1, on the reverse strand, counting down.
CGATCTCCAAGAGGCTCAATCGTGATCGTAAACAATCTTCTGCAAACAAATGAAACACCATTGAGAAAGTCTCAAGGAGAGAGATGAAGCTCATTATGAACATTGATGTTAGGGATTGATCTAAGTGCTTACACACAATGCTACATGGCTACCACCAGTGCTTCTTGCTCCACCATGGAGATGCTTGAATTTGATTTGTATGGACAAACGTAAAAGTTGTCACTCATTCTGCCATACTTGTACATACTTAGGGTGTGCATGGTAACGCTCCCAAAATGAGTTTTTTTTTCTTAATTTCTATTCCCAGGAACAAAATTGGATGGGAATTGTGTTTGGTAAATTGTGTTTGGTAAATCCGGTTTTTTTTTTTTCCGCCATGGCCCGCCACCACCGCCATGACCCGTCCATTGCCGCCACTTGCCAGCGCCACCCCACTGCATGTCAGTCCTTCGCCACCACCTGACTTGCCGCCGCCGCCACCACCATGTCTTACCACCACCACCGTCGTGAAGGCTCGTATGCCTTGCCGCCACCACCCTTTTACGCCATCACCATCACCACCACCACCCCCATACCTTGCTACCACCTTGCCCACATAAATAATTTTTTGAATATAAAAATTACATAAATAAAAATAAAATGTGTTAACAAACGTAATTCTGATTCTCGGAGTAAAAATAAAATGAGTTAACAAACGTAATTCTGATTCTCAGAACTTTTCTCAGGCACAGAATCAGAAAAAATTGTTCCATCTCAGAAACAGTGCTGGGAAACAGAATAGTTCTCATGCACACCCTTAATCTATTGTCTAATACACGTAGAATTCTTTTTTGATGAATTAGAGGTTTGTATAAAATTAAATAATTTATGATTAACAACCTTATGTCTTCAAGAGACGATTCTCTCCTCTTCCTCTCGTGCTCTTCTTTTGTTTTTGTTTTTTACCATAACATCGAGTATATAGGTAAATGTGCAATTTTATATATGTATTTTACCTTCGAGAGCCCAGCACCATCAGTGTTTTCTGAAGTAAAAATACACACGTGGTTACGTTTTGGGAGCGTCCACCATCACGGCGGTATTTTTTAAACTTTTAATTAATTTTATAAAATATTTTTTTATTTAAGTAGTTGATGTTATTCGGAAGTATCTTCTGTTGTATGGAAAAAATATAAAAACAACCAGAGGAGGGAGTATTATTTATTAATTACAGTGAACCTCATCAATATCTCATTTCAATTATCAATTAGTACTTTGTAGTAATTACTAAAATAGTAAAATTAGTAGAAGTATTTGGAAATAAAACAACGTTAACAACTCCACCTAGTCCGCAAAAAATCGTGTATCGTAACGAAACTGAGTAATATTACAATTTCGCATTTCCTTGCGGGCGAATTCGTTCGGCGGCATCGTTTTTTTCGTCAGCCACCACCCACATGTTGCAATCCAACGGCCATAAATCAAGACATATTCTTTTTCTGCCCTTCTGAGAATATGCAAGCCAGCAGTGAAGGGACAGAGATATTTGACCTTTCAAACTGCACCTTATTCACCCATGTGAAATCAACATCAAGAACCACGGATTCTGAAATTATCACCAATTGCCACACAACTCTTTCACATACTGTTTCCCTTGAGTCACAACTCCACCTCTCAACTCGCGAGAATTCATGAACAGTCGTGCTAGCATCGAACAAAGACAGCCATGAAGAAAAGGAATTCAATGGCAAGAAGAAAGTTGGTGTTGAAAGAGGAGAAGCAGTTGGCTCCCCGCACTTGAAGGGGGGTCGTACGACACACCTAGAAAATGTCCAAGTCTCAAAACTCAGATACCCATAAACTCCAGATGAGATTTGTGCATTCACCTTCCCTGCTTTGTTTTGGTCTATCTTAATAAACAATTATGGTCCAGCACCCTTTGAAGGCGACTTCACATTTCTGGCCTCCTCTATCGCACTCAACATCTTCACTGCAACATCTTTGGTTCGATTTGGCAGAGTCAGCTCTTGGTGCTCGTTGAAAGGTTGAGACTTGTGGCACTCTTCTTGGGTGGTGACCTCGCTTTCTTGGACTTTGGAGGCTTCTTGAATAATTGTGGGCTGCTCTGGCATTGATGGTGGAGGAACTCCACCATCTTCTCACTCAAGCTGTTCCTCCCGCTTAACACTGCTACATCTGTTTTCATGGACCGAAGTTCTTGTAGAATTGACACCATCTGTTCAACCATCATCATCATATTCTGAAGTTGTTCTTCCACCCTTCTTGAAAGGAATGGAGAAGTTGCAGTAGCCATAAACTGGTATGATCCTTTTTTTGTTTTATTTCTTTTGGAATCGCAGTGGGAGGGCCAAGAATCTGTGACTTTGACACCCCTGATACAGAATTGATATTCTGTATGAAAGAGAAAGAGGGAAAGAGAGAATAGAAGAGAGAGCAGAGAAGAAGCAGAGGGTTTAAAGAAAGAGAAAGGCAAGGAAATAGAGGGAACCGAGAGGAAAAAACAGAGAGGCAAGAGAATTCAGAAAACACTATTATTCCATATTAATCACAATCTAGTAGGGATTAGGCCCTTATTTATAGGCTAGAGTGACTTAATGGCCAAGCTAATCCTAAAATAAATAACTAACTTTCTAAAGGATATATTTCCTAACAACCCCTAACTAACTTTTAACTTTTTATTATCTTTACATATCGGGTTTCTACTCCAAAATTGCCGAACTTGAGAGAAATTTAAATGCAAAAGGCAGAGTTTTGAAGGATTTCCAAAGGTTAGTTTCCCAAGTAGCAGAGCTTCAATGAAACCTTCTCTTCTCCCCCATTATACCCCTACAGAGATTATTTGACCAATTCAAACATACAGGAGCAAATACTAAAGTACCTTTCTTTTCATGGCACAAAATTTGCAATCAGATGCTGATGGTGGTAGCATCTGATTGACAATAAGCTTCTTCACAGGAACATTTTCCTTCTTCAAGGAGGAACTCAATCTAGATGACTCACTGATTGCCATCACCTTTGGGAGAAAAAGCACAAAGATACAAGTCAGTATTAGTCATGACATGTTAAGAACAAAGAATAAAAAGGAAATTTTTAGAGTAAAAGTCTATTAGGAAAAATGAGCAAGAAACTCACTCATAAACTTCATGATCACCCAATGAGAGTCTCCTACAAGTCTACAACGAATTCTAACTCATGCATATCTCTACCTAAGACCACCTAAATACAACAAACTTATTGATAGCACAAGGGATAAATGATTAAATAAATAAACCAACAACTAAATCTACTATGATATCAACTAAATCAGAAAATCTTTAAAAACTAGCAACTAGATCAAAATACTGACTCAATCTAAGTTATCCTAATATAATCTTCTAGTTAACTGATGGAATATTCTCCCCTTAAGTTTTGCACCTTGAATATGTCAATAATGGCCTCTTAAAAAAAGTATTTTATGAAAAAAACTATTTTTTATCCAAAAACCCACAATGGATAGAAAGTAAAAGAACTATTTTACATGGAAAACAAGTAATTCCAGAAGCAAGTTAAGGTCAAAATTGTTGGCCCTTAAAAGGACAGCAATTGGATAAAACAACTATTTTACATGAACTATTTTATACTTTATGCACGAGCATAAAGTATAAGTAGCCGAATAAGGATATTAAGATGGATGTGTGGTCATACAAGAAAAAATAAAATTCGTAACGAACATATACGAGGAAGAGTTGGAGTGGCATCTATTGAAGAGAAAAGAAAAGAAAATCATCTAAGGTGGTTTGGACACGTACAAAGAACGCTATTGGATGTGCTGGTGAGAAGAGAGCATCAAACAGTATGAAGGTCTATATAAAGGAGCAGAGGAAGATCAAAAGAAAATTCAGTGAAGTTGTTGAGCAGGACCTCTTGATCAATAATTTATCCAAAGATTTGGTAGTTGATAAAATACAATGGGATAAGGCTTGTTGTTGTTGTTTTTATATTTAGCCGTCTTCACAATGAAATTACTTACATTTTATATAGCAAAGGACTATAATAAAGCCTTATCAAGAGAAACGAGGGATTGTAATAAGGAATGCCTATGAATGTTTTTTCCCTGCTATATACGAGACCTTTTTTTAATACATAGGAAGGCATAGACATGGAACAAAGAGCAAAGGGTTAACCAATACTAGAGACTAGAGTGTCAAAATGGGCTGGACCCTATGGGCGACCCATTAAGCCATGTTTGGCCCCCATATTTTTGGCCCCGTGTGATGGGGCCATTTTTGGCCCTAACCCAAAATAAGCCCCACTCTTTGGGGCTATGTTGGGAGACAACCCGCGCCACCAATCAACCCCATTGCCAACATTCGAAATTGTACAAATCCATCTACGAAACTACACCTCCTCGCCTTCTTCAATCAAGGAATTGGATTCGAGTCCACTGCCACTAGCATTCACTTCCGGTCTCTTTGCGCAAAAAACAACACCGATCCCTCTTTTTTTTTTTTTTTTTTTTTACAAATATTTCGGGATCTGTAGATATTTAAAGATCTTGCTGCAGTGCGAAAAATACATCATGATCTTGAAAAATTATTTTAGGATGTTGAAAAAATATTTCGAGTCTTGTGGTACTTAAAAATACTTCGGGATCTTGGTGATCTTGAAAATATACTTAATGATCTTGAAAAATTATTTGAGTCTTGGTGGTACCTAAAAATACTTTAGGATCTTGATTGATACGAAAATATACTTAATGATCTTGAAAAATTATTTCAGAGTCTTGTTGGTACTTAAAAATACTTGAATCTTGGTGAGGATCTTGACGATACTTAAAAATACCTCGGGATCTTGGACGATCTTGAAAATATACTTAATGATCTTGAAAAATTATTTTAGGATGCTGAAAAAATATTTCAAGGTCTTGAATGGTACTTAAAAATACTTGGGATCTTGGTAGTGCGAAAATATACTTAATGATCTTGAAAAATTATTTTAGGATACTAACACGTACTTCATGATCTTGAAAAATTATTTTAGCATGTTAAAAAATATTTCAGGGTAATGATCGATCTTGGAAAAATTCTTGAGGATCTTGGCGAGATCTTGGCGATCGAAAAAAATATTTAATGATCTTGAAAAATTATTTCGGATCTAAAATAATTTTCAAGATCATTAAGTATTTTTTGTATGCACCCGATATCCTCGATCGAAATCTTGAAGTATTTTTTGATCGATCGATACCCTAAAATATTTTTCAACATCCTAAAATAAATTTTCAAGATCATGATGTATTTTCGATGTCAGCGATATCTTGAAGTTGATTATTCAAGCCTAAGTTGATTATTCTAAAATGATTTTGGCCGCGGGCGACCCCTAACCCCGAGGGTTATATAATTTTGTCCGTGCGGGCTTCTTAAAATGCGGGCTTTTTGGCCTGTGGGCTTTTGGCCCTAACAGCGCGGGCTAGGGCCTAACGGGTAGGGTGGCCCGTTTGTGACTCTACTAGAGACCTTTCAATCCATGGAATGGAATAGAAAATACAAGTTTGAAAATGTTAGGTTTATCAATTATTAATAAGATAATAATAGAGAAGGACATCTATTAAGTAACTAAACACATATGCCATTTTATGGCAGAGAGTCTTGAGAATTGAGCCGCATCTTTCATAATTTATAAATATTGTGGCTTGCTATAGAGTTTATTATAAATATAGATATATTCATGATAATGAGGATATAGACATAACATTGCTTGTTTTTCCTGCAATGTTGAAAAGTGAATCCTTTTTTTTAAGTTTTTACCAAACAACCTCTAAGTGATGAAGTTAAAATAACATCTATTTTGTGCCTCAAATGGTAAGATGGTGACACTACATCATAAGGTCATTCACTAATATATATGCAACAATTGTCAAGGATCAGACAATTACGAGGCACACTTTTAGTATGCATACCGTGGGGATTGTTACAATGACAAACTCAGTTGAATCAGTGTCACGAAAGAGCTCACGCACTTTTACCATCCTCTCTCTAAGCTTCTCCAGTTTGTCAGTCTGCACAATGAGGATATAACAAAATGTCAGCAACTCAGCATGTTATGGCGAAACTAAATGTAGCACCAGTTCAATAGGATTAGACTTACAGCATCCTGTTGAGTTGTTTCTTGCCCAAACACAGATTTGATTGCTGAGGTAGCAGAGGCTATCTTTTGTCTAAGCTGCAGTAGAAATAAGAATGATGTTTGAGATACTATAGAACCAATCAAGGAATGCAAATATAGTGTGTGGGCAGAGACAGAAAAAGAAAAATGAATTTGTATTAAGGACCTTTTAGTAATTAATTTCCTTGCCTAGGACTTATAGTGTGTGGGGAGAGACAGAAAAAGTGAAATATGCATACATGAGACTGGGCAAGCGCAGGAGAAACAACTCAGAACTCAGATGAAATTAACAAAGAACGAAATGGCTTGATATATTGCCTGCTTTGATGATTTCAAAACCATAATGAGAATGATTTTTTTTCAGGATTAAATAAGCTTAAGTGGTAATCATAATTAAATTGAATAATCCTGACAAGAGCATGTAACTCGAGCAGTCCATTCAAGTCCTTTTATTGTAAGATGTTTTGTAGGATTAAATAAGCTCAAGTGGTAAATTAATTAAATCAATACTCTGATACTGCTGAGATCTCTCCCAACATCCTTGCTTAAGTTCTTGGTTGTTCAAGTCTTAATCACTTTATTTTAACATCACTCGATTCACCCCTCTCTTTGGTGTAATCTACCGCTAACATGGATAACATATGTTGCAACTACTGTTGACACTAACAGATTTATAAGGTAAGAATGGATGTGAAATTTACATCGAATTACTGTTAAAACATGAATTTTTTCTTTGTAACAAGAATTCAGACATCACAGATACTAAAGTAGTTTAAGAATGGACTCCTTAATAAGATGATCCATTGATCCATTCAATTACAGGTCAGCCACATGTCTGCAACTTTTACTTTACCGCAATAAGCATTCTTACCTTTAATATCTTCCCTATGGAGGCATCCAAGAAATCAGGCAAGGACAGAAGTCGTAATGTATGACCCTGTTGAGGAAATTACATTCTACAAGATGATCACCAAAAAGAATAATAAAACAATCAAACAAACTGTGAATTTTGCTCACCGTAGGTGCAGTATCAAATACTATTCGAGTAAACATGTTATATTCTTGTGATTCAAGAAATTGCATCACCTGGCAAGAGACCCTTAATTGTTAGGTGTCCACCAAGAAAGTACATATAAATGAATTGCAAATTACAAGGATGAAATAATAAAGTTCAACGAATTACAGGCCTTGGAGATAGCAATAGCTTCATCCAGTCCAGGAGGAGGTGTATCCAATAACTCTCCCAGTTTAAGTTCTCCCAACTTTTGCAATCGAAAGATGTAAAAGAGTTAGATATTACAACAAGATTAGCCTTAGCCCTCAAAGCTAAACTTTTTGAATTTGTAGTTCTTGACATGATATTTGATAGCCCTATCACGAAATGATCAAGAGTTTGATGCAAGTTGTCCTATTCTTCAGATAACATGAAACTTCATAAGACTGTTCAAAGTGATTTTGCATGAAGGGACATGCCAGATATTGTAATAAGATTGTTCAAGTGCCTTAGCTTAATAGCATAAACTTCTAAGTTAAAATGGTTCTAGAGAGAAGCGACTCTAAGAAAAGCAGGATTAGAATGATTAAGAGCTTGATGCAAGTTGTCCTATTCATAAAAATAAATGAAACTTCACAAGACTTCAAAAAAAAAAATTTGTGTAACCTTAAGAAAAGCAGGACTAGAATGATTAAGAGCTTGATGCAAGTTGTGCTATTCATAAACAAAATGAAACTTCATAAGACTTTTAAAAAAAAAAATAAAATCTATAACCTTAAGTCTATATACAATACATTTAATAAATGAAATTTATCTGGTTGTGTGCTACATGTACATATGCTCTAAATATGAAACAGTGTCAAACATCTACCAAAATAAGAAGCTGTTAGTATCTTTTGAACTGGTTCAAACTTCAAAGCAGGTGATAAACTACCTGTTCTGCCATCATTCCAAGACCCATGCCATCCATGAAGTCTTTAACACCACTTCCGCCATTGTTTTTAGTAGCATTTCGGAATTCTTCCCTAGCCTTCTCAGGGTTTATCTGTTATGAAACTAAATGTCTTAGTAAGCCCATAGGAGGATTAGGGGTGAACAGACATGTCCATATAAAATAACAATCATGTCTTCATGCAAGTTAACTAGATAATGATGCTTATCTGAGAAATAAATCAGAAAATTTATCCAATACTCTAGTCAGCTTACTTCAAGAGCAAAAAGTGGATAATCAGGTCCTTCCACTGGAACCAATGTCCCTCCTGTCAAATCCTAGAGTAGAATCAGGAGAACATGAGTTACACAGAGAAACACACACTTAATTGGTTCCAACTAAAGCAGCTAGCCCAAAATGCTGACAAGTAATCACCTGGGCAAAAGAATCACTCAGGGAATGTGCTGGATCTGTAGAAACCACAAGAGTGGGATGTCCATTATTAGCAAATTTAACAGCAAGCGAAGCAGCACAACTGGTCTTTCCCACACCTCCTTTTCCTCCTAGCATGTAATACTTCCTCCGAGTATTGGAAACCATTTCATCAAACCCTGATACAGCTTCTTCAGGAGCAGCTACTGAATTCACTAACCCCACAGAAAAGAAAAAAAATAAGCAAGCAAGCAAACACACACACACACGTCAAATTGTTGTGTTAGTCCTGGTAGATATCCCATTTGAATAACAAGTAACATAGAGTATGAATTGCCTGAGAATAATTATATTCTTGCAGACAATCACGTATTGAAATAATCACAAGCACGTCATGTCACTTGTAAATGAAAAGCAGAATAATACGGTCTAGAACTCCAAAGAAACGATAGGACAACTTAATTTGCTTCGCCAGTTGAACTAGAAACTAAAAAGCAAAAATAATTAGATGTAAATAAGTGTTGAATCTAATGTGGCAAAAAACGAAGACCAATGTTGAATTTAGGCTTTTATATAAAACAAGTAGTCAAGCACATGTTCCGTATACCGGAGGGAAGAAATTCCTAACCAAATCCACAAACTTTACGCATGAGATTGACCACTACTAATGTACTTTAAGCTTTATGGACGTGGGTGTGCTTTAGATTGAAAACACCACTAATTAGATAGGTTGACCGTAAAGGAGAAATAATAACTGAATGAAGAAAACCGCGGCTTACTCCGCGACCGTATATCCTACAACTAATATCAATTTAAAAATAAGAAACTAAGAACCTCGGAATGATTTTCTCAGTGGTTTTCTGGCGGCAGAAAATGATAAAGAGGGGAACCCTTTTGCGAGACGAAGAACATTAGGTTTCAATTTGGTTGGCGAATAGGAGAATAAGATAGAATTTGCCATAGAATTTCGGGGAACAGAAGAAGAAATCGTGGAGACAACAGAGTTAGCAGCCATGAATTATTTCTAATAGCTCAAGTTGCCGCAGGCATTGAAAAGATGGGTAAGGCGCTCGAACACGGCTGGTGCGTGAGTTTGTGGGTGTGACGGACGTCTAAAGAGGTGGCCCACTCGCGTCGTCGCTGGCAATGCCTCCACCGGCGCTGGAGTCGGTGCAGTGGCGGAACGGCAGTAGCTGTAGATGAAAAGATGAGTCGACGATGTAGAAGTTTGCGCTTGTGCTTGTTTTTTTCTGTTTGCGCTTGTGCTTGTTGGCCAAATAGCTAGTTTATTTGCTATCAACGGAGCGAAATACATGATAAGAGCCAAATCTTCCTTAGAGCCTTTCAATCAGACCATAAGATTTTAAAAACTGTTAAAAATAGTTCAATGTAATATTTATTTAGAAAATTTATTTTTTCAAAAATTTTCCTATTTTGAGTAGCTGGCTGATATGATGGGACACATGAGGGATAAAATCTCTGAGAAAGTTAACAATACCAAGAAATTGTTGTATTTGTTTGCAAGAGAAATGATCACCAAGAAATTTAAGTAAATCCTGAACAATATGTGGACCTGCATTATATTTTCCATCTTTGAAATGCATGCCAAAGAAATCAATCTATGTTGCTCCAATATCACTCTTCTTTGAAGAGAGCATGATGCCATACTACTCTATGATCAGGTAGAATTGTGATAAAAGTGACTTATGATTTGCTTCAGAGGCAAAAAACAGAAGGATGTCATCAATGTAGATAAGGGCTTCATTGATGATAGGCTCAAAGATTCTGAGGAAATAAAAATGATAGCCTCGAAGATTTTGATTATAGCTTTCTGGAAAAGTGATGGGGTAATTTTAAGACCAAAGGGCACAACAATCCATTGATATTGGGCATTTGGAATACAAAAGGTTGTTTTGGGTCTATCTTGAAGGTGAATACTTAGGGTGTGTATGGCAACGCTCCCAGAATGTGTTTTTTGTTAATTTCTGTTCCCCGGAACACAAATGGATGCGAAATCTGTTTGGTAAATCCGGTTCTTTTTTGTGTTCCCCGGATGAACCAGGTTCAATTTTGTCTTTGGGAATAGAAAAAAAAGCGAAAAATTCATGCTTTTTCTATTTACGGGTACAAAATCGAATTTATTCCTCAACCTACAACCTCTCTTCTTTCTCTCGAAAACCTTTCGCAGTGTCAACTACCCTCCCCACCCCCACCCCCACCACCCCGACCCCCACCCCCACCGCACTGTCGCCGCTCCCACCACCACCCCCGCCGCCGCCGCCGCCCCCACCACCCCCACCGCCGCCACCGCCACCACGACCACCGTCGCCGCTGTCGCGACCACCGCCACCGCCGCCCCCACCTCACCGCCACTCCAAAAACTCGCTTTGAGATCAAATTTTTCAAAAATTCGAGCCCTACCTTTTGAGATGGGAAATAAAGTAGTAGGCCTTTAGAAGAGGAAACTTTTCATCTACACTCAGCTTCTTATCCAGGCCCAAGATGACTTTGCAGGACAGATCCACATGATGATGACTTTGATCTTCTCAGTTATCTCTAAGATTTCTATGATGATGAGGCTCAAGAAAATTATAAAATAGAATTATTGAGTATAACAATTAATTGAACGCAAAATGAGAAAAAAATACATTTATTATTGAAACAAAGGATATTACATTTAGAGATAAGCGCGCGCACATACACACATATATAGGGAAATACACTTCTTATGTTGTAAGAGAAGTGTATTCTCACGTCACACACACATGAAATGGTAGGACCCACATCTTTTTAAAAAGAAAAAGATGTAGGTCCCACCATTTCATCTGCGTGTGTAAGAATCTTCTTCTTCTCATACAACATGAAAAGTTTAAACCTCATATATATATATATATATGTATGTATATATATATATGTATGTATGTATGTATGTATATGTATGTATGTATATATGTATGTATATATATATATGTATGTATAGATATATATGTATGTATCTATGTGTGTGTGTGTGTGTGTATATATATATATATATATATATATATATATGGGGTTTAAACTTTTCATGTTGTATGAGAAGAAGAAGATTCCTACACACACATGAAATGGTGGGACCCACACACACATATAATGTTAATTATATATATGTGGATCCCACCATTTTATGTGTGTGTGTGATATGATAATACACTTCTCCTATAACATGAGAATAATATGAGAAGTGTTTTTCCCATTATATATATATATATGGTTGATATTGGATCTAGATACTCTTGCTTGGGTGCTTATGAGAGAAGCACACGCCGGAGTGGGATCACCGAACACAACAGGCTCTTAGCCGAGGAGTGGGGTGTGTGCTCGGTGTGACGGCAGTAAATAGTCTAGGGTTTAGAATGTGTGTACCTTGGATAGCTACCTCGGTATTTATAAGTATACCTGGTGGGGGTGATCTAGCTGGGTATTCGGATAAGATCATAACCGTCTAGTCTGGATTCTCTCTAACGTCCCACAGATTTGCATCTATTTTACCGGGGTGGTTGAGATCCTCTGGATTAGCTGGCGTATCTGGAGTATGTCATCCGTGGTTGGGCCTTATCATTTATGGGCCTCGAGCGAGTCCGTAACAGTTGCCCCCCAGCCCGGTAGTTCAAGTTCTTGAACTGCCGGGGTATGTGATGTGACGAGCGTCCCTGGTGCATCGCCCGTCCGCTGATGTCAACACCGGCCTCGGCTTTGTCAAACTTGTTATCTCCTTCCAGGAGATGGCGGGTTTTAAGAGCGCCGACGTCTTCATGACGTGGTATTGTCTCGTCAGGACGGGCCGTGGTATGAACCAACGGTCTAAAGTCCGAGGCGACTGGTATGCACAGGTATGGCTCTTGGGAAATACCCCTCTGGCTTTGAAATGATCGTATATGACATCTGGCGCCCGTGGATTGGGGGAACGTTTCATCCATCACGCCCCGCCGCCCCTGGGTTTCGTGCGCATTTAATGCACGTCGTGCGTCAGCCTTGCTTTTGGGTTTGAAAAGACGTCCCTGTCCCTGTCGATTGAGTTTCTTTGAACTTCCCTCCTTTTCTCCTTCTATAAACGTTTGGCTTTTTCTAACTTCGCCATTTCATTTCTCCACAGCCAAAAGTTCCCTTCTGCAATTTCGTTCTGCTTTTCCGAGAATTACTCCATTTTCATCGAGCTCCAAGCGAAGCAAGTTATTGTTCTGTATTTACGCACTACCATTCTGTTGAATGAGCGTTTTTGAGAGAAGTCTCGTTAATCCCATAGGTTTTGCTTGGGAGTCGTTAGCATTCATAGTCCCCTTAGTTCCAGCCTTGTTCCCTTTCTAATTACCATTGTGGTAACTGTATAGGTCTGAGTCTTTGATAAGTAGACGGAAACGTTCTTCGTCATCAAAACAACCCATAGATCCGTCCGATAATGTGGCCCTACGCGACCGCTACCCATTAAGCTGTTTTTGGTTGATGGGGACGCACCTAACCGAGAAAGAAAAACTAGCCCAGGTTCTCCGGGGTAGTTCTGGGAGTGGGAGTGGTAGAAGGTCGCACCTACTGTCCTTAGTCAACCGGAGTTTTCCTCAGTCGGGCTTACCTCCGGTGATACTCCTGAGGTCGAGGCCGTCTCAGCCGTACCTATCAATTTCTTTGCTGAGCGTCACCCATCCGGGTCGGGATCCCTCCTGGAAGGGTACAGTGGTCCGTGTTGGGACTGCGTTGCCAGGGCTTCCTCACTTATTTCGGGTGGAGAAGACCGCTTGGCCGACACTATTTTAGGGTCTTGCCGGCATGGGGCTTCAGTCGGGTCTGTCGTAGGCGTCCGGGGTCCCCCTCCACCAGGGGTTGCTCTCCTTGTTCCCTTGCCACCTAGCATTATTGAAACAGGTATTATTCCCAGCTCTGACCATAGCCTTTCTCTTTTTTGTTTGGTTATAGGTAAATGGAGTCGTCGTCTCCTCTCTGTGCTTCTACGTCGGGTGCGGATTCCAATAGTCCTCCTCTTGACCTTAGGAATAGGTATCCCTGGGTAACACATGAAGTTTTGAGCACTGCTCTCTCTACTGTCGGAGGCCGACGTGGCCCGTCTAAAGGTGCCATCCATTCCTGGGTGCGAATTGCATCCTCCTGAAGATGACGAGCCTGTTTGTGCTACTCGGGAAGCCGGGTATACCAACTTCTTCTTTTTCTATCGTGAATACCTTACCCGTCTCGGTGTTCGCTTTCCGTTCACCGACTTCCAAATGTCTGCGCTCAACCATCTCCGTGTCGCCCCATCTCAACTTCATCCTAATGGGTGGGGTTATCTGGTGGCATTTGAGCATCTCTGTCAGTCGTTTATGTAACACCTCAAATCCATCACCTGAAAACTTGGCCAAAATATTTGAAATATCTCCCACTAGGATAATCATTAACCAAATCATTCAAAAATATAACCGTTTAAAATAGAAATCATAATACAAAACCCAAAATATGTCTCCAAAATATTTCAGAGTTTAATACAAAGCGGAAGTCTTAGGGTCTTGGCAAATAGAAATAACATAACATAAACTACAGGAGTACAAAGAGCCTTCAAAGCTCACTCCATAGGTGCCTTCCTTGCTCCTTACTAGGATATTCACCGAAAAATGTTAATATGGGATGAGATTTCCACATCTCAAGAACTCACGAATATTCTACCGTACACAAGCAAATCATATATGACTAAAAACAAGAGATAAATACATTTATTTTTGTATATAACTATATATATTCCAAAAGTTCTCATAAAAAGATTTTACAAAAACGTTTATCATTTAATCAACTTAAACCATTCAATAATATAACATGCGAGATGCAACCACCCTTATATCCTCTTCCGTCCTTATACCGATTTGGAGCCATAGGCTAACACATAGTCCTACAGAAACATATTCATGTGACTGAATTGTTCCAAGCTCACCAAAACTTAAGATATACTCGGCCAAAAGTATAGAGCTTAAGTATGGACTATGGCTCCCTCCTTATCGAATAAAGGAGGTGTCACATGTCCCACAACTCTAATGTAATCCCGCCGAGGAAAACATGAAAGAAGGGGCCCCGAAAAGTACCAATCCACCGTGCACCGAGTGGTGGCATAAAATCATAACATATCGATTCCTCCAAACTCCATCCCATCACAAATACAACCGCCATGATAAATGCACTCATTCAAAAATAATGCATTACGCTTCCATTAATATCAAATAAAACCATTGAAATTCATGATCAATAAATAGTATCACCGTATGTATTCGTGAATAGTAATTTACCATTCGTAAATAGTAAACAAAATAGTAAATAGTAAACAAAAATAGTAAACAGAAATAGTAAATAGTAAACAAGAATAGTAAATAGTAAATAGTAAATGAAAGAGAACAGTAAACAGTAAATAGTAAATAGTAAATAGTAAATAGTAAACAGTAAATTGGTATGTATAATACGTGCATTTAGTGCCATGTACAAATACAATCTAAAATTTCCATAGCAGAATCTTAAAACCTTACAACCCATAAAATATTGTATCATATATATCATTCTCTCTCTCTCTTTCCTTTCTCTTTTCTTCCTCTTCTGCGTTTCACGGGGTGCGTTGTGTGTGTATTTATAGTTGAGAAAAATGGGTCCTTAACCGTATTTACACCTCTGGGTCATTCTACGTAATTTTCCCCGTGCCAAATTTTCAAACTTCACGTGAAAGGCTGTCGGGAGGTTTTGAAAATATTTGTCAGTTGGTCCCACATGTTTTGTTTTGTTTCCAATGTTTTTCTTCCCCGTGAGTTTCTCATTCGTCCATACATATATGTAATATAGCTTATATAATATAATAATATAATAATAATATAATATAATAATATAATATATAAGATAATTATTCTACCGTCCCTACTCCCTTTCTATATATATATAATATAATTTAATAATATATTATAATAATAATTAAATAATATATTTATTTTATTTATTTATTTATTTTTAGAAAAATAAATTTTTATTTTATACCTCTAGATCTCCTTTAAACCTTAAAATACTTAACAAATCATCCTAAAAATACTTAATTACTATTAGAAAAATTGGGATGTTACATTTCTTCCCCCGTTAAATAAATTTCGTCCTCGAAATTTGCTACTGGTCTAATTCTTAGTAATACCTCAAAGAACCATTGTAGTTAGTTTCATTTCTTTACATTCCTTTGAGAACTCAAATTTTAGAGATTTGCTCATTTAGTTCTATTCTTGTCTATCATGTGCCTGAGCTTCTCCAATCTAAGTTTTCAAACAAAGATTCCTCTTGACTAGCACCGTAACCAACGAAAACTATTTGACTTAATCGGTTTAGAGTTGTGGACCATTCTTATCGCTTTACGTTCTGGTATCATCATAATCACCAACTGCACCTACCTTTCAATTCACTATTCAAATGTGTTTCTTAAAATGGCAAGTGATTCAAAAACAAATATTCTACATACATTTGGCAAGGCTTAGCAAATAGTGTGCATACAACAGTTTCTGACCTTCTCTAGCTTTATGCTACTTCCACTATACGCATGATTCAAAATTCATTTCCAGTTCGGTCTTACAGGAATCCTTTCCATGAGACAACATAATTTAGGTATGACTACTACAAATTGATCTTAAATCCTGTTGAAAATATTTTGTTCAATAATTCTTAAGTATAGCAGGTGCACTAGCAAGTTCAAAATTCATTTTTTTTTTTCAAACATACTCAGGAACCAGACAACTGTTTTAAATGGTCAACTTTGAATATAATTCAGGCTTCAACTCATACTACTTAACTTCCATAGAATACTCAGTTCATTCTTCCTAAGGGAATATTCTGAGATTAAGATCATCTCCTACATTAAATAAGCGACTAGTAACCTCCAAATACCTCATAGACATTGATACCTCATTCTAGTTCCTTAATGCATTCAATCAACTAGTACCATATTCTAGTACCTCAATTTATTCAATCGATTAAACGCCTAAAGAATCAGTTCAATTATCAAATCAGATTCTAATGTCACATTTCAGTTGGTAGCAATCCTCTGGAAACCTAAACAAATTTCAAGTTCATCATCCTAATTCTGAAACCTCGAGCATACCAAATAATCATACTATAATCATCATGTTTCATAGCTTATATCATTCAGGAACTATCCTCAAACATTCCCTAAAAGTAACAACTGTTAAATTACAAATCAACTCTCAGAATTTCAACATCAGTCAGGCTGAAAAATCATGTTTCCTCAACAATACCCGAAGTATATTCCAGAATCATAATTCACAGTTCCTAGACTAATCTTCAAAACATTCAAATATTATTCTCACAACCTTAATATTATGCACAGGGTTCTAATTCAATTCATAATATCACAAAACATACACAAAACATCATTCATTTACCTCATAGTTAACCATTAATCATACTCAAATAATATACTAACATTTTATCCTTAATCACACAATTCATACCTTCATGAGTTTAAACATTTTGACCTATTCACTAGTTCAGGTTAGTTCGAATTCATGCCTACCCTCAATCTCTACCATAGTCATTCGAACATTTTATTAGCATTCCTAAGATCATCATTTTTCGTACCTTCTATTAAGAAATCCGTCTGATACTTCACTAACCTCAAAGGTCGATTCCCCAATAACTTTACGATTTGTTGTCACGACGATTGTACTCTACAGTTCACCGCCACAGTGACTCCATTTTATGGTACTTCACTCATTGCTTTCCACTTTAACTGGTCAGCCTCCTCCGATCAGAATCCTCCGTGGGTAGCTCTTTCCAATCAGATTCCTCTGTAAGTAGCCTTCTCCCTCTCTGGTTGATCTTTGAGTTATATGTGACTAGTTCATAAACTTCTCTGGATACTCAGTGAAAAGTGCTCCCAAGTTCAATTACACAAAACATAATCATTCAAACTCCCGGAGCTTCTCTCTAATCGTCGCATTCAATGCTAACACACCAACTCAAATTGCGTATTCTCCAAGTTTACCAGAGACAAGGTCATAAATATTTATCACGCATGTGCAAAAAAGCCTTAACAGCTCAAGGTTAGGGGGTTGCTAGAGTTTATTAGGGGTACATTAGGGTACAGCGCTGTAAAGTTCTACGTGATCAAAAGGTCTACACGGTTTTGAGCTAACGACAGATTAGGATGCGGCGCTGCTTGATTTCAAAAATAAAACAATATTACTTTGTGTTATAAAACATGGAAGGCATAGGTATCAGTTTCTTTCATTCTCAAGCTTCTGAGAAACCGATTTACTCTCTTACGTTTCCCTTCGTTCATCTCTTTCTCCTTACTACTTCCTACTTTCTTCGAACATGGCAGGTCCAAACAACTACATTCCCAGTTTTGATTCATACAACCCTTTCTTTCTTGAAGCTTTACTAAATGACAATCAGTCTAACATGTTGGCTGACTTGTCTAATAATGCACCAATTTCCTATTCTTCTTTACTTCCTCAGAATCCCTTAGAAATGAATATTCCTCCTTCTGCCTCAATAATTCATATTCCAACCTCTCCTCCGAGGGTTCAAGATTCTAACCCTATGATTACTAACAGAGAA
The DNA here is from genome assembly GCA_025563575.1 of Acacia pycnantha. NCBI lineage: Eukaryota > Viridiplantae > Streptophyta > Magnoliopsida > Fabales > Fabaceae > Acacia > Acacia pycnantha. The sequence goes on along the minus strand of JAMWYP010000306.1, from coordinate 388,563 downwards.
GAATCTGAAGCAGTCCATCAAAGCGACTCCGTCAAGAAATGTCGTAATATGGCGTAACTTATGGAGTCTACGAGACCTTCTCCACCAAGGAATCCTGCTTCCAACCCGTCCGAAACCACCAATCCTCTCTCATGTAGTTCTTTGCCATGTTTTACGGGAGATCATCCATACAAATGGACTTCAATATCATAAACTTGAGGTTCATGGGAGAATAGGTATGATATGTCATGCTATCTTTCACCAAGATGTACAAAGAGGTTCTTCCAATGATGATAATCTTCAAATGTTTGATTTTAGTAATAAAAATATAGAAGAAATCAAACATTTCCTAGAACAAAGCATTGCTCGTACCAAAATCATTAGGTTATGTCTTGGTGTCGATCCCTTATCTCGCCTATTATGAAGCTCTCTGTATTGGTTTAGAATGGACTATAAATCAAAATGAAACCCTCGTAGTTCATTCCCAATCAACACAGAATATATCTTCTAAAGGAAAAGAGCCCGCGGTTGAAAATAATTTACCAAATGATTATTCAACCCTCGCTTTGAGTGAAGCATATAGGGCGGGAGTTGAACAACGCCGAGAGAATAAAATCAATGTCACCGAAAGATTTTAGTGATCTTTTCCATCTAACCCTTGAAGAGGCAAGCCAACAGATTAATTTGAAAAGAACGCCATAAAAGGAATATATCGAAGGAACGGGTTAAAAGATGGCCACACAAAAGCTTCAATGTCTTATGAGGCAAGTCTCTATTCTGAGAAAGAAATTACCTAATCGAAATCCCACATCAAGAGCTTCCATTCAAGATAAAATTAGGTTGCTTCAGAATGAGATGGTTCAGATTTGTGGCGGGGTTGTGCCAACCGTTGCTCTTACTACTTGAAATAATATTGTCTTTTCTTCTTAGTCTTCTTGTTTCGATTGCACCTTTTATTCTAAGGTTTATGCGTCCTTTCAAATTTGAATATTTTTCCGCCAAATCTAATTTATCGCATCGCTTTAAGCTCGAGCGAGTAAATTCTAAATTATTGTCAAAACTTATGTTCTAACTGAACTTCTAAATTCTGAACAGATAATTCTATTACCAAAATTTCTTTTCTAATTCCAACTTGCCACTCAGAATTATACTATTCACATTATCCTGGGCATACTAACCAAAAGCCAAAATTTCTACTCGTATAATAGAACTCGTAAGGTACGTTGAGGGGTAAGCCTCCATCAAAAGTCCTCATCATGTTTTCAAAATAACTAAGTTTTGTCAAATCCCTTTTTCCAAAAACCTTATCCAAACTGATACTCAGATTTCTTTCACTATAAGGAAAAGAATTTATCATTTTTATAACTTTTCATATAAAACCCTTAGATAGAAACATGACAGTCTCATATACTACAACATACTGAATTTATATATATATATCTACTAGCATATTGTATAATCAAAACTATATCGGTATACTTTTCTAATATTGCCATCCATTAGCTATATAAATTAGCTAGGTAAGTGTTTATCTCGTGGGAGTCTCTTCGTTTTTACTATGGTAACTAATCGAACAACCTCCAAATAAAGATTTAATCTCTGAATCATTTTTCTAGACACCAATGGTTACTAATAATGTTCCTCTCCTTCTAAAAGGAATTTTGCCTACAGAATTCAACATCTAATAAATTTTTTATTTTTTTATTATTTATTTTCCTTCTACTTACCTCCAGGATTGCATCGCGTAATTCTGCTAGAAGGGCATTGTTATCGTGAGGAGGGGGAACATTTTGATGCGAAGAGGGACCATTTTGTCGTGAAGCAGGGGTTGTATTAGTCCTTCGAGTTCTCCCCATTTTCTTCTCCTATGATCTACACTATAAGGATGCTAAGTAAGGGTTAAGTAGCTAAAAAAAATCTAAATCTAATCAAAGAGAAGGCACATGTTATGATATTTAATTTGCCACGACCTCTAAAAAGTTTAAAGAAGTCATTTTAGAAAATAGACAAAATTTGTCATGGAAATGTTTAGCTCGATACCAAGATGTAACACCTCAAATCCATCACCCGAAAACTTGGCCAAAATATTTGAAATATCTCCCACTAGGATAATCATTAACCAAATCATTCAAAAATATAACCGTTTAAAATAGAAATCATAATACAAAACCCAAAATATGTCTCCAAAATATTTCAGAGTTTAATACAAAGCGGAAGTCTTAGGGTCTTGGCAAATAGAAATAACATAACATAAACTACAGGAGTACAAAGAGCCTTCAAAGCTCACTCCATAGGTGCCTTCCCTTGCTCCTTACTAGGATATTCACCTGAAAAATGTTAATATGGGATGAGATTTCCACATCTCAGTAACTACTGAATATTCTACCGTACACAAGCAAATCATATATGACTAAAAACAAGAGATAAATACATTTATTTTTGTATATAACTATATATATTCCAAAAGTTCTCATAAAAAGATTTTACAAAAACGTTTATCATTTAATCAACTTAAACCATTCAATAATATAACATGCGATGCAACCACCCTTATATCCTCTTCCGTCCTTATACTGCTGACGGAGCCATAGGCTAACACATAGTCCAACGAAACATATTCATGTGACCGAATTGTTCCAAGCTCACCAAAACTTAAGATATACTCGGCCAAAAGTATAGAGCTTAAGTATGGACTATGGCTCCTCCTTATCGAATAAAGGAGGTGTCACATGTCCCACAACTCTAATGTAATCCCGCCGAGGAAAACATGAAAGAAGGGGCCCCGAAAAGTACCAATCCACCGTGCACCGAGTGGTGGCATAAAATCATAACATATCGATTCCTCCAAACTCCATCCCATCACAAATACAACCGCCATGATAAATGCACTCATTCAAAAATAATGCATTACGCTTCCATTAATATCAAATAAAACCATTGAAATTCATGATCAATAAATAGTATCACCGTATGTATTCGTGAATAGTAATTTACCATTCGTAAATAGTAAACAAGAAATAGTAAATAGTAAACAAGAATAGTAAATAGTAAATAGTAAATAGTAAATAGTAAATAGTAAATAGTAAATAGTAAACAAAAGAATAAGAAATGTAAGTAAACAATAAATAGTAAATAGTAAATAGTAAATAGTAAATAGTAAATTGGTATGTATAATACGTGCATTTAGTGCCATGTACAAATACAATCTAAAATTTCCATAGCAGTAATCTTAAAACCTTACAACCCATAAAATATTGTATCATATATATCAGTATAAAATAAATAGTATAAGCATAAAAATATAATCATACATAATTCACAAGTATAAGGAAAATATCCGAGTTACCCGTTACTTGCTAACTCTCAAATAATCACCAAAGAGCAACTACCGGTATCCCCAAATAATTGCCACCTTACTCTCCTTCTCTTTTTCCTTCCTTTCTCTCTCTCTCCTTTCTTTCTCTCTCCTCTCTTTCCTTTCTCTTTTCTTCCTCTTCTGCGTTTCACGTGGTGCGTGTGTGTGTATTTATAGTTGAGAAAATGGGTCCTTAACCGTGATTTACACCTCTGGGTCATTCTACGTAATTTTCCCCGTGCCAAATTTTCAAACTTCACGTGAAAGGCTGTCGGGAGGTTTTGAAAATATTTGTCAGTGGGTCCCACATGTTTTGTTTTGTTTCCAATGTTTTTCTTCCCCGTGAGTTTCTCATTCGTCCATACATATATGTAATATAGCTTATATAATATAATAATATAATAATAATATAATATAATAATATAATATATAAGATAATTATTCTACCGTCCCTACTCCCTTTCTATATATATATAATATAATTTAATAATATATTATAATAATAATTAAATAATATATTTTATTTATTTATTTATTTATTTTTAGAAAAATAAATTTTTATTTTATACCTCTAGATCTCCTTTAAACCTTAAAATACTTAACAAATCATCCTAAAAATACTTAATTACTATTAGAAAAATTGGGATGTTACAATAGCTTACCCCCCTTACTTGTACCGATAGCCTCTTTTTTTACTTCTTTGATCCCCTTACTCCCGCTCCTGGCCGAGAGTAGCCCGAGCCGAAGGGCTTGACTTCCCTTCGCAGCCGAATCCGATAGGAGAATTTTTACCCCTTTTCGATTCGTTTAAACACTTCAAGACCTCGTTTTTAAAGTCGCCGCCCGGTTTGGTGAACAACCTTGGTTCCTCTCTGGCCCAGAGGGCCCCGAGGTGGGGTGGCGGTTTCCTTTGTATTGGTCCGCCAGACACCACGATGTCGGTTCTTCCTCCTATCAATTTTCCGCCAATGATCTCACGGCAGAAGAGCAACTGGCGGCGGCTAAGATAGCCTCATATGTAGCCCAGAATGGGGTGCGGAGCGCGGCCGTCTATGTTAGGGAATTCAGTATGGCTTTTATGTTTAATGTGCTAGGGCTTTATATTTTCTTCTCTTTTCTTTTTCGATGTATTTGCTAACGCTCCTTTATTTGTGCAGAACAACGTATGGAGGACGACTCGGACTACCTGGCGTATGTAAGGCCAGACGCCGGCCGCGGCTTCTAAACGGGCTAAGGTTGGTGGTAAAGCTCCACATCGTCTCGTTCAACCTGCCCGGGCACCGTCCCCCTTAACCGACAAGGGTAAAGGGTTGTCTTCTTCCGACGCGCCCTCTTCTGCCTTGGCTGCTCCCCTGGCGCCTGGTGAGCTTCTTCGAAGCCTGGCCTAGGAAAAGGGCATAACTGAGCAGATGGCCCCCGCCTTCCTCTCGCCTCCGGCGTATCTGAGCTCTCTTCCCCTTGCTCCGGTTGAAGAGACTGAGGTTCACCGCGTGATGCATCAACTTTGCAAGGCGGTCGGGGTATCCCACGCCTATCTCCATCTCAGGGGGGAGTATGTTAAATCAGCGGGGGATGTCCAGCGTCTGACCGTCGATTTGAACCTGGCTCAAGAGAAGGCTAAGAGGCTGGCCGAAGAGAGGCGGCAGTCGGAGGAGGCGAAAGAACAAGCCTTAGATGTTTCGCGTCGGGCTGAGGAAGAACCAAGAGCGAGCTGAACAAAGCCGCTCGAGCCGGATAGTTTGAAGTCTGGCTCACTTGCTCGAGGTTGAATCGCCAAGAGCTTGACACAAGAAAATGCCGTCCTTGCCCAGAGCTTGAAGACACCCGAGGTGATCTGGACGGGATGAGGGTCGCCTATGAGAAGGCCGCGGCTATGGTGAAGAAGGCCGCTGAACAATGTTTTAGGGCGGCTCTGGCCCAGCTCCAGTTTCTGAACCCAGGGGTTTCACTGAATGTCGAAGGTTATGACTACCGTTCCTACATCAAGGATGGTGTCCTCATTCCGCCACCTTCTTCTCCCGAGGTGGGGCTTATTTCGGCTGTGGAAGCTGGCCACTCGGAACAAGCCGGTGGGGCGAGCGCTTCGGGGGTCGAGCCGGACGTCGACGGGTCGCCTGAGGACGAGGCGGCCCCTCCAAGCTAAACTTGTTACTTTATTTTGATGCTTCTTTTTTTTTCTCCTTTTTCTTGTGTTTTCGGCGTAGGATGCCGATTTTGTGTACGTATGAACTTTTAACTTTAATGAATGCAAATTCAACTAAATAGTCCATCGTGTACTTTTAATAATGCATAGACTGCACGTAGTTAAGTTTTAGACCAGGCCTAGGTCCTTCAATAATCAGAGTCCGCTTAGTACTCTTCTGGTGTAGTAGACCAGGTGCATTAGTAGGGGTGTTCTTACGTTATACGTATACCTCGCTACGAGGTCCAGCCAAGCATTTTTAACATGAAAATTTGGTTAATAAACCATTTATTGATTTGCGAAGTAACAAGTCAGTAAAGAGCTAACAATCCAATCTTGTACGAAAGAAATGACCGAAACCAAAATGACTCGAAATCAAAATAAGCAGGAAAACGAAAGCGAAACTAATGTGCATCCGTCGAAGGAGTCCTTCTACGACAGGGTCTAACGGTAGTAAACCCTTAGCTTATCAGCGTTCCATGTCCTTTTAACAGGCTTTCTTGCCAAGGTTTCGAGAACATAAGCTCCTTTGTCGAGCTTTTCTTTGACTCGGTAGGGTCCATCCCAATTTGCCGCCGCTTTCCGTCCTTGGCGTTTTGTTGCCTACATCGGCCCTTCGTAGACCAGTCACCCGGTCAAAAGCCCTGGGTCTGACCTTTCTGTTGTATTTAGCCGCCATCAGCTGTTTGGTAGCGATGTCTCGGCAGTGAGCCGTGGTCCTAACCTCATCCACAAGCTCTAGCTCGGTTGCCAGGGCCCTGGAATTTGATCATTCTCCTTCTTCCAGGACTCTGAGCCTCCTCCAGGATGGCTGCCCAATCTCGACTGGAATCATAGCCTCGCATCCGTAGGTCATGCGGAAAGGGGTTTCTTGAGTTCCGGACTGTGCAGTTGTTCGGATTCCCCACAAGACGTTATACAGCTGTTCGACCCAGCTGGTGTCCGCTTCCTGCATTTTCTTCTTAAGGCCGTCCAGGATTACTTTGTTGGCCGCCTCGGCTTGTCCGTTTGACTGAGGATGTTCAACCGATGCGAAGTGGTGTGTGATCCCGAGGTCGGCCGTCATATCCTGAAAATTTTTGTCCGTAAACTAGGTGCCATTGTCTGTCACGATCTCGGCCGGGACTCCAAATCGGGAAAAACTGCCCGGGCGCTGGTTTAAATGGCCCAAGGAGGTCCATTCCCCATTTGTAGAAGGGCCAAGGAGCCGAAATGTACTCCATATCAGATGGCGGAGACCAGATTATTTTGGCGTGTTTTTGGCAACTGTCGCATGTCCTTACGAACTCCTTGGTGTCTGCCTCCATGGTTGGCCAATAGTATCCGGCCCGAAGAGCCTTCCTTGCTAATGCCTTTGCTCCCATATGTTGGCCGTTGATCCCCTCATGAATCTCACCCAGGACGTATCGGGTTTCGCTAGTGCCCAAGCACCTCAGCATTGGGGTGTGCAGACCTCTTCGGTAGAGTTGGTCGTCTACCATTGTGTACACCGCGGCCTCCCGTATGAGTTTCCTGGCCTCGGTTTTTTCGAGGGGGACAATTCCTCGTTCAAGGTAGTCTTCGATTGGTTTCCTCCAGTCTGTCGTAGCGGATATGGCCATGATGCAGGTCGGTTCCTCTAGCTTTTGTTGCACCACGGTCCTGTGGTTAGCCGTTCCATTAGTGCTTGCTAACTTGGAGAGGATGTCGGCTCTTACGTTTTCTCCCCTTGGGATGTGGGAGACCGTCACTTCCTCGAATTCGGCCTGTATTTGCTTGACTTTATTTAGATATTTCGCCATGAGGGGGCCTTTGGCTTGATACGTACCATTTACTTGGGCAGAGACGAGCTGGGAGTCGGTGAAGACCGACACTCTTTGCGCCCCCAACTCCTTGGCCTGTTGTAGTCCGGCCAGGAGCGCTTCGTATTCGGCCTGGTTATTTGAAGTCGGGAAATTCAACTGCAGAGAGTGTTCCATCGCAACTCCTTCTGGACTTTCTATGATTATTCCTGCACCGCTTCCCTTAGCATTGGATGAACCGTCGACGTATATCTTCCAGGGTTCTAGCGCGCCTACGCCCCGTCCACTGGGGTTAATTCTCGCACGAAATTGGCCAAAGCCTGAGACTTGATGGCATGTCAAGCTTCGTACGTAATGTCGAACTCAGATAATTGGATCATTCTGTCGGCCAGGTCAGGCTTGTGTAACACTTGTCGCATAGGTTGGCTGGTCCGGACCGTGATCTTATGGGCCTGAAAATATGGGCGGAGTCTCCTTGCCGTGGTCAGAATGGCGAAAGCTAGCTTTTCCAACTTTTGATATCTTAGCTCCGAACTCTGCAGGGCTTTGCTTATGAAATATATAGGCTCCTGCCCGTTGTTTCCTTCTCGGACTAAAGCCGAGCTTACCGCCTCCTCTCCGACCGATAAGTATAGGAAAAGAGTTTCGCCTGGGTGCGGCTTTGATAGGACCGGCGGAGTAGCCAGGCATTGCTTGATCTTTCTAAATGCGGCGTCGCACTCCGGGGTCCAGTTGCCCGTTGTCTGTTTCTTCAGCAACTTAAAGAAGGGTAATGCGTTTTCTGCCGACATGGGTAAGAATCTGGTTAATGAGGCCAGTCGGCCTGTTAACTGTTGGACTTCTTTCTTGTTCCGAGGGGCTTGCATTTCCAAAACCGCTCTGCACTTGTCCGAATTGGCCTCAATCCCCCGGTTCGTGAGTAGGAATCCGAGGAACTTCCCGGCCGGCACTCCAAACGCACATTTTGCTGGGTTAAGCCGGATTTGATGCTCTCTTAATTTTTTGAAAGTTTGTTCTAAATCCCGGAGGTGCTCCTCTGGGTCGTGCGATTTGACGATCATGTCGTCTATGTAGACCTCGACGTTGTGGCCGATCTGGTCCTTAAACACCTTATTCATCATCCTCTGGTAAGTTGCCCCGGCGTTTTTTAAGCCGAACGGCATTACATTATAGCAGTAGTTCCCTCTTTCGGTAATGAAAGCGGTGGCCTCCTGGTCATCTGGGTGCATAGCGATTTGGTTGTATGAAACCCGAAAGAGTTATCTACGAGCTGATCAATGTTTGGCATTGGATAGGCGTCCTTTGGGCATGCTTTATTCAAGTTTGTATAATCCATGCAAAACCGCCATTTGCCATTTGGTTTTAACACCATTACCACATTGGAAAGCCAAGTAGTGTACTGTATCTCTCTGATGAACCCGACCTCCAGTAACTCGTCCATGTGCTGGTTTAAAGCGACTTGCCTATTCGGTGCCCTTTTTCTCTTCTTCTGGGCCACCGGAGCAGTCCTCGGACGGATGGCTAGTCTGTGACAGCAAAAACCTGGATCAATTCCGGGCACTTCGGCCGCACTCCAGGCAAAAACATCTCGGTTCTGTACCAAAAACTCTTCCATCCTTTCTCTCAGATTCGGGCTCAATGTCCTGCCTATTTTTGTATTTTGGTCCGGGTTATTTCCAATTACAAGGTCTTCCAATTCTCCCTCTGGTTCCGGCCTGGGCGTTCCCTTTTCTTCTCGTTGGTCCAACTCGACCATATTTATCGAGCGTCGGTTTTTTTCGCCTACACCGTCTGTCGGCTCCGATGGGGGCGCTATTACCCTCTCACCTATGTTAATCGTGTCTACATAACACTGCCGTGACTCTTTTTGGTCGCCCTTGATGGTGATGACCCGGTTGTCGCGGCTCACCATCTTTATTTTCTGATGTTTGGTTGAGACCAACATGTCCCATTTGTGGATGGTCGGTCTTCCCAGTATAACGTTGTAAGGAGATGGGAAGTCGGCCACAATAAATCTTACTCGCTCCGTTTTGAAGCATTCCTTCATTCCAAGGGTGAGTCGGAGGTCTATGTACCCTTTTGGTGGGGACAATTCTCCGTTAAAACCAACAATGGTGGTTTTGCACGGCTTCAAATCTTCCTGGTCGAGGTTCATCCTTACGAAAGCGTCCCATAGGATAATATCCGCTGAACTCCCGATATCAATGAACATCCTTCTAACTCGGCAGTTAACCAGGGTTCCGGTGATTACCAGGCCATCCTGGTGATCGGGTATTACGTCGGTCATATCCTCCTTTGTGAAGAAGAGCTGGGGTCGCTTTCTTCCGCCGGTCTCCTCTGCCTCTTCCTTGAATCTAGGTCGGTCCCTTACTGAGAGAACTTGCTTTAAATATTTCCTTCGTTGGCTCGCTGTGTCCCCACCTCCCCCGAAGGCCCCACTGATTACATTACAATCGAACTCGGCCTCGGGGAACTCGTTTTCCTTTAGCTCCGGTTTCTGCCGCTTGCTATCCTTTCTTCTTTCTGCGACCGGGCTGCGCCGTCGGTCATCGAGTTTTCGTTTTTCTTGCTTTCGCCCCTGTGTTTGGATTACATATTGACGCAACTTTCCTTCCCTGACGAATTTCTCGATGGCGTCCCGCAGCTCATAACATTGGTCCGTAGAATGCCCCGGACTATTGTGGAAGGAACGTAAAACGAGATTGATCTCGTATTTGCTCGTTGCCTAATGGGCCTAGGTCTGCCGATTTCTGCATCTCTGGTGGATGCCACTTCCCTCCATAACTGGGACCTGGAAACATTTAATGGGGTGTAGTTGTTGTACTTCCCCTTTGGCTCGGATTTTGCCCGAGACGACTTATTATCAGCGCGCACGCCTCGGCGATCTGTTTGCGGCCTGGCCGGCTTCGCCTCCTGGTGGAATACTTCTGTCCGCATCTTTCCGCGGAGCATTCGCTTGGCGCATTTGTTCTACCTCCAGGTACTTCTTTGATCGAGTCATGAAGTCGCTAATGCTCTTGGCCGGCGTCTTAAAGAATGATTCCGCTTGTCGAGTCGTACTATCTAGGCCGGCGGCGAGAAGGTGGGCATGTACTTTCTCATTCAACCCCTGAACCTGCAAGGCGGCATGGTTAAAGCGATCCAAATAACTTTAGAGTAATTCGCCGGGTCGTTGCTTGATTTTGGACAAGATGTACTGGGACTTTGGTTGCCTCCTGCTAGTTGCGAATTGCAATTCGAAAGCCTTTGCCAAGTCATCGAATTTGGTTATCGACCCCGAAGGCAGGGTTCGTATCCATTTTAATGCTGGCCCCTTCAGGGTTGTGGCGAAAACCCTACTTATGATGGGTTCGCCGAGGCCTCTACATATCATGATCATCTGAAAGTCGTCCAAATGGGTTGTTGGGTCCTGCGGACCGTCATACTTGCTGAATTCGGTGAGGTTCAGCTTTGCTGGAAACCGCGCTCTGAGGATCTCGGGTGAAAAAGGGCTGCTGGACTTGCCCTCGGCATACCTTCCTTGCTGAGAGCCGTATGGGGGTGGTCGGGTCGACCCTTCGACCCGAGACGACTTTTCCCTTCTGGATTCTTTGGTGGAGGAGGCCGCCTACCGCCGGCATCTTTGGCATTCTCCGTCCTCTGACGGTGGGAAATATGGCCTTCTTGGTCGGGTTCCCAAGTTTTGTCGTCTTGGTCATATCTGGTGCTTCCAGATTTCCTTCTTCGGTCCCGCTTCTCCGTGCGCGTTGCAGCTTGGAGAGTATAGCGTTTGTCCATGTTCTCGATGCGTCTCATCATGGCGAGCCGTCCGCTGGAGTGCTAGGAAATCCGGGTTTTGGATCGGGATCTCCTGATTTACGCCCGGGTTGGAATTTAGTGGTTCGCCACGTTGTTTATGTGTTGCCGATGACCCCGTCTCGGACTCGTCCTCTTCCTCAAAGTTGATCGTGATTTGGAACGCGAGGTTCCTCAGTGCTCTTTCCGTCAAGTGATAGCCGGTCCATGTCGTCCTGCTCATGGCCACCGAGAGGATTATTCGACTGCTCGGTGTGCTGGGGTTGCCGAGGTGGTTGACGCTGCTCTCCGGTTGCTCGAACCATCTCCGGCTGCTACTGGCTAGTACTACGGGTGGGAACCCTCATTGGTCACGGGAATTGAAATTTATCAGATCCCCACGGTCGGCGCCACTGTTTCGGTGTGGAACACAGATGTCCAAATGTATATGGGCCGAGTGAGGATTTGCATCTATTTTACCGGGGTGGTTGAGATCCTCTGGATTAGCTGGCGTATCTGGAGTATGTCATCCGTGGTTGGGCCTTATCATTTATGGGCCTCGAGCGAGTCCGTAACAATATATATATATATATAATAGTACAAATTACTGGTATTGTGTGTGTTTGTATTGACCTGCGAGGTATCATTTTACTCAAAAACTTTCCTTATGCTCTCTCTAATCTATTAGTCTTGACTCAATTTGGAAACTAAATAAATTAATTTAAATTTAAAATATTTATATTTATTATTTAAAAACCTTAATTTATCTGTTTTATACACTGATATATAATTTAATAACATATAATATATATTATATTTAAGTAATTTATTTAGTTGATGATAAAAAATTATTTATTTAACTTCCTTAATATGTCTAAAAGAAAGTGAATTGAATTTTATATTAATAATTGAAGGGAGTTCATATATAAAGATAAAAACACGAAGGGAGATGATAAGAGAAAAACTGAATTGAATCATTTTTTTTAGAATTTAAAAAAAAAAAAACTAGTACAACGGGTGAAAATAATTTTCCATAATGTAAATGAAACATGGTGCATGGGATTTTTTATTAATCTAAAATATGTAAAATAAATTAAATATTTAAAAATGTTATGTTATTTAATTTGATAACTCATAATAAAAAAACGTGGGACAAAATAGGGATAACGAGAAGGAAGTTAAAAGATAATTCAAAATCCTAAATATGAAACATGGAAAATAAAATAATTTCAAATCTTAAACAAATTTAAAACTTAAGCTGATAGCCGCAACACATAGTAATACTGATATGCTTTAACTTGGGTAGCAGACTATCTAGAGATGACAAAGGGATTATTCAGTCGGAAATTTAGTGGCAAGAACATATTGCAAAATAACTTGGGTAGAGTCGCAAGTTACCTAGAAAGTTTCTTCCTTTTTCTTCGACTACATCTCCTTGCCTTCTTCATCGAAGATGTTCAAGTTCCTCCAATCCATTCTTAGATCTCCATCACACTTTTGCTTCCTTCCAATTCGTTCTTGATATGCATTTCCACTTCCTCCATTTTCCCTTTGATGTGTGAGCTATTGGAGAGAAGTTACCGGCTAAAATAACAACTGACAGAAGGTACGGCTTTGTTCAAGGCTTTCCTCTAATCATTGGCGGTGGCAACATTTTCCGGCGGAGGTAAGGGATTTCCTCCAATCACGGTAATGGCAACATTTTCTTGAAAGAGAGGGTCGATTTCCATGCAGAGGTGAAACAGGGAGTTTGAGAGAATGATATGACAGAGGAAGTTGAAAGTCCAAGGCTGAAGAATTGCAAATTAAGTGAAAGTCGTAAAGAAGTAACCATACCAAGAAGAATAACTGAATAAGCATGCGGAATCATTGGGGCCACACCAAACAACTGCCATAACATTGCCGGAAATTCATAAGTGGAGATGTGCCCTGCAGTTAACCGAACCACCGCTAGAAACTTCCTCTAGTTAATTCAGTATAAAAGATTATTTAATATTAAAAAATTGAATACGAAAAAGAAATATGATTTATTATTTAAGATAATTAAAAATAAAATTGTTTCCCCTTATAATGATTAATGAATTTCACACATATGATATCAGGGAGTTATGAGATTTTTCTTAAGATTTAGTATACTTATTAGAGAATACATGTGCAGATATAATAAATAAAAAGAGAAAACATTTTATAAAAAATATATAAAGACAAATATCAATGAAGAAAAAAATAAGTTACATAGTGTTCTGGTGTAGAACTATGATGTCCGGCCTATTGGAGGGCCGGTGGTTTGATATAGGATCTAGATGCTCCTCCTGTATGCTTATAGGGCAAGCGTCCAGGAGAAGATGTGATCACGGTACACAAGCAGGCGTTTCGCCTAAAGGGTGCTGTGTGTGCCGTGTGACTGAATGTAGATTAGTTAGGGATTAGAATGTGCGTACCATGCGCCTATCTCCTCCGTCTATATATATAGAGTGTACACAGTCGGTTGACGCCTTGACTCCCATGTTGTGCGTGTCCAAGGATTGTGCAGATCATCCTGGTCGTGGCTGGGATCGTGCCAACCGCCCTGGTCGTGGCTGGGTCCCACGGTTAGTGGGTCGTGACCACTACGTGGATTGCCCCCTGCGCTAGCTAGTGAGATAGTGGCCTTGACTAGGTCCGTAACAGTTGCCCCCAAGCTCGGTTGTTCAGGTCTATGAGCTACCGAGTTTAGTTGTTTGCTTGACTAGAGTACGAATGTTTGAATTTTGTTGATTCGCGAGATAACATGATATCATTGCCCCCCAGCCGGGTTGTCCAGGTGTCTGGTCAGCCGGGGTGGATATGCTGTTGAATCCGGATTTCGTATCGAAGTTACTACCACTCGTTTGACTTTGAGAAAGCATCTATCCGAGCTTCAAAGAACTTCGGAGTTACTTGTCTTCTGATTGCATTGCCCCAGACATGTGGTCTGGGTTACCTTTGGCGATTGTCAAGATGCCACTGTTCTTCAATTATCCGGTATCCGGGCTCTTTTCTTGCGTAGTTAAGATCCCTAAACCCGAGTCTTTCCTGAAAAGGAACAGATTGGGATTTGCCATCATAGCAGCCGAGCTCATAGGAGGAAGCGATCCGGGACCGAGGTATTTCGGTAGCGGATCAGCTTTCAAAATGAGCTCGGGTGTTTGACTTTGGCGGACAGCCGAGGTATACGTTGTCCCTTATTTTTTCCTGTGAGCGTTGCCCATTGTCCCCGAGCGTTTTCTACTGTCGATTCCTCTTCTCTAAGTCATCATTAGTTTCTGCCAGCTGGCATCCCTCGACTGTCGTGAAGCCGAACTGAGGGGATGTTAGCCTATGCGGCCCTTGGCGCATTTAATGCCTGACAGACGCGCATTAAATATGCCGCTACTAAATTGCGTCTCGTACTTAGTTGAATTTCTCGATTAGATTTCTTCATTGAGTGAATTTACTGCGCAATCTCGTTCTCAATTCCCACATTTGTGCAAACATTCCCTGTTTTTTCGAGTGAGCCTTTTCCTCTTACGCTCGTCGATTGTTGAGTCCTTTGGGAGAATAGTTCCAAATGTCGAAGGACATAAAAGATATGACCCCAAGAACTGGATGAACTACGCAAAACCGTCAGGGGAAGAAGCCGTTGGTGGCTATGGGGCGATGAATCTTCTCGTCCAACATCGCAAACTGTTGCTTTAACCAATCATCACCGTGAAGGCAAGGGGAAAGCTTCTGGTGGCGGGCAGGCGAAGATTCGAGAAGGCATCTCCTCTGTAAGGGAAAGTCCGAACGTTTCCCCCACACTCCGTACCAATCCGAGATTGCTTTTGAAGAAATCTGACGTGTCTGCTTCTCCCCGTCCTCCCAACCGACCCGTACTATAATGTGGCAAGCCGCTGTGGAATCTCGCCTTCAATTTTTGACCTCAGGTATGCTAGGAAGATTCTGATCGTTTACCTTTTATTTTTTATTTGTGGTAGGTATAATGGCGTCATCCTCTTCTTCGCATACCGTAGAGTCCGGGTCCGGAAACGCGAACCGTGCTAGCCCCTCACAGGATTTAGTTGAACGATTCCCCTGGGTTACCCACGAAGTACTGTCCTATCGGTCGAAGCTGACCACGGCCGACTTGGAAAATCTCCCCATGCGAGAAACTAGCTCCTACTCTTTTGCCTCCCTAAGAGGAAGAGCCTGTGTGCTCCATAAGGGAGGGAGCCACAACTCCTTTTTCTTCTTCTACCTTGACTATGTCACCGAGGCTCGGAATTCGTTTTCCATTTTCCGAATTCCCGGATGGCAATCCTCCATTCCTTGGCGTAGCTCCCTCACGGTTGCACCCCAATGGGTGGGGTACGTGATTGCCTTTGAATGGTTTTGCAAGACCCTTGGTCGCCTTGCACCACCTCGATGTTCTTTTACTTCTTCACTCCCCACACTGCTCGCTCGGAAGGGAACCACCCGAGCTCAAAGGCCGGACGTCCATCCGGGGTATAGCCCGTCGGCGTCTATTTACCCCGTCTCGACTCCTTCAAATACTTCAAACGTAACTTTTTAGGTGGTCGCTAAGTCTGGCGTACAACCTTGGTTCCTCAAAGGACCAGATTCAGCAAAAGTCGAATGGGAATTTAACTTTGTATTGGTGTAAAGATCACCATGACGTTTCCCCTAGCGCTTATAAGGTGGAGCGGTCCACTCTGTTGAAGCATGAGAAGAAAGCCATTGATGCCATAACCGACCACGTGAAGGCCAATGGTGCTGTTGGGGCCGCGTCCTTGGTGGCCCAATCGGGACGAGGCTCGGCACTGGGGAAGAGCTCGTATCGCGGCCGAGTATGACATTTCCGTTGTTTAATACGATGTCGCTCCGTGTTTTAGTCAAGTACTATGTTTCGCTTACTAGTAACTAAAATGATGTCTCGTTTTGTGTAGGTCTCAAAATGAAAGGGCCGCTACCGCAATATCTATCGGCATCCAGGACCCTTTGCCAAAGGGAGAAAGAGGTCGGCGGGGATGCGGGCAAATCCAAGGTTGGAGAGTCCTCGAAGCCGGCCGAATCTAAGAAACACGGGGTCGGCCCCTCGACCAGACGCCACACCGGCCTCCGTTATCCCGGCCTCTCTATCCGATCCTCTCCTATCTTTGTCATGCCGCCTCCCAAGTCGGTTGAGGCTGGGCCTTCATCCGTGCAAACTACCTCGACTCTTCCTCGTCCTCCAACTGTTCTTCCCCGCTCCCTTCTGTGGAGTAAAGGGATTACCGAAGAACTGAGCGTCGCACTCTTGCCTCCTCCCGCTATCAAGAGCCCGTACCCCAAGAGTTCTTTGCTAGGATCCGTGGTAGAGGCGTTTAAGAACTCCCTGGCCCAGATCCAAGCTTTGAACCCGGGGGTCGAGCTCAACACCACAGGGCATCACTTTCGATCCTACGTTGAAGATGGGCAGATCGTCCCTTATGTGGATCCTCCAGCTGTCTCCGAGACCCGAGTTGATGGTGATGCGGCCGAGCGGGGTGAAGAAGTCTCGGCTTGTCCCCAAGCATTGGGTTGATTTCTTTTTGAATTTGTTTATTCCTTGAAGGTTACATTCCGGTAAAAACTCTTTGTCAAATATCATGGCCAATTGGGCCCCTTTTTCGCTTAATTATTGGTTGTCCGTAACCTAGTAATTATCACACGATAAGAACCTTTCTTTGGCGTGTCGCGGTGGCCAGGGCAAGGTCATACGAAAGTAAGCGAGTCTGCGACGCGCATTTGGTGACGAAACCATTTTATTTTAAAGTGCTAGTGTTTACCTTTGTCTTAGAAGAATCCGGGTGTTTTAACCGGTCATCCAAAGGTAAATGAAACTTGCCACTGCCCGGGTTCGGTTTTGTCCCGATAGCGTCAGAGCATTTTGACTCGATCGAGTGCATGACATTTTCTATTGATACCCGGAGTAAATATATGCTCGGGCTGCGATAGCTAGCGGATTACTTTCCTCAAATTAGAAAAAGCTGGTTATAATTTTATCTTTTGAACAAGACAAAGTTTGGGAGTCAACAAATACCCTCTAGCGAGAGTTTCATTAATAATTGACAAAACAATTGTAATCAAGGGAAAAGCCGGCAGGCCAACATTGAATGAAAGACAGAATGGAAATAGATGCTTTAGGACTGATAGCGGATAGGCCTAACTGTAATACGCTTTCAACTTGTCCGCATTCCATGTTCGCTTGATTGGGCTTCCGTCCAAGTTCTCCATTGAGTGGATGTCTGAGCCGTGGTTCGGTTTCCCAAAGAACAAAGGGTAGTTGATCAGCCCAAGAGGTGTCACCTCAAGCATACGTTTCTTCAAACCATCAAGAATGACCTTATTGGCGGCTTGACTTGCCCGTTAGACTGCGGGTGCTCCACGGAAGCAAAGTGATGCTGTATTCCGTATTCATAAATCAAATCACGGAATCCGACTCCAGTGAACTGAGTTCCATTGTCTTCTACTGTCTCGGTAGGTGCTCCAAATCGCGTGATTATATTGACTTCAACAAATCGTTGCACACGGGCCGAGGAAATCGTAGTGAGAGGTTCACCTCAATCCATTTGGTGAAGTAGTCCACCGCAACAATTAGCCATCGTAGTGGCCGGGTGCGGTCTTGAATGGACCAAGGATGTCCATGCCCCATTTGTAAAAAGGCCACGGGGCCGAGATAAAATGAAGCTCGGCGGGCGCCCAAATGACTACGGCATGTTTCGATGGCTATCACATTGTTTAACGAGGTCTTAGCATCCGCTTCTAACGTTGGCCGGTAATAACTTGCTCGAAGGGTTTTTCGGCGGCGCCTTAGCCCCATATGCTGACCGTTGGCCCTCCATGTACCTCGGCCGGGACATATCTGCTTCATTAGGATTCAAACATCTTAGCATAGGAGAATGTAATCCCTTTCGGTAGAGTTGATCCTCCACCATTGTATACTTGGCCGCTTCTCGAACCAACATTTTGGCCTCCAATGCATCGTGCAGGATGATTCCGCGTTCAAGATAATCTTCAATTGGCTTCTTCTAGTCTGCTTCAACCGAAATAGCCATCATGCACACTGGATCTTGAGATTTTGTTTGAAAAACCGTGCGGTGACAACCAGCCTGCTTAGTGCTTGCTAACTTTGACAAGATGTCGGCTCTTACGTTGTCTCCCCGAGGGATATGAGTGACGGTGGCTTCATCAAAGTCTGACATTATATCCTTGGCTTTTAAGAGATACTTTGCCATTAGCGGGCCCTTAGCCTGATACGTACCCTCGATCTGAGACGCCACAAGTTGGGAGTCGGTGAAAACCTTAACTCTTGTGGCCCCATTTTCCTTGGCTTGAAGAAGCGCTATCAAAGCCTCATATTCTCGCTTGATTGTTCGAAGTAGGGAAGTTAAGATGCAACGAATGCTCAATCGTAACCCCTCTCGGACTCTCAATGATGACTCCGACTCCACTTCCTTTAACATTCGGCGATCCGTCAACATAGACCTTCCATTCTCCCGACCTCGCATCATCCGTTTTAGGAGCCGGGTGAGCTCTCGATGAAGTCGGCTAACGCTTTTGTGACTTGATTGCATGGCGAGCTTCATAGGTAATGTCGAACTCGGAGAGTTCTATCGCCCAATTGTCATCCTCCCCGCTAGGTCCGGCTTATGTAGGACTTGTCGAATCGGGCGGCTTGTTCTAACAACAATATGGTGACCACGGAAGTACGGTCTTAATCGACGGGCCGCCATACGGCCTCCTCGCCAATGGACAAATAAAGGTAGAGGCTCTCACCAGGTAAAGGTTTAGATAGGACGGGGGGATTGGCCAGACATTGTTTTATTTCTTCAAAGGCAGAATCGCTTTTCGAATTCCACTCCACCGACGCTTCCTTCTTTAAAAGCCTGAACATGGGCAATGCCTTCTCCGCTGATTTTGGCAAAAATCTAGTTAGAGCGGCCAGTCTTCCTGTGAGATGTTGTACCTCTTTTTTGTTACTCGGAGCCTTCATCTCCATCACCGCCCTGCACTTGCCGGGTTGGCTTCAATGCCTCGGTTAGTTAGCATGAAACCCGGGAAATTTCTGCGAGGGACGCCAAAAGCACACTTGGCGGGTTCGATCGAATCCTATAGGTTCTGAGTTTAGCGAATGTCTGCTCCAAGTCTTGTATAGGCGTTGCTGGTCTAACGTCTTAACGATCATGTCATCTATGTAGACTTCCACATTACGACCGATCTGGTTTGCAAAGACCTTATTCATCATCCTTTGATATGTAGCTCCAACATTTTTCAATCCGAAAGGCATGACGTTGTAGCGATAATTAGCTCTTTCGGTTATAAAGGCCGTCTTTCACGATCCTCGGGTACATTGCTATCGATTATATCGAAATACGCGTCCATAAAGGATAGGAGGCGGAATCCGACGCATTGTCCACCAATTGATCGATGTTCGGCATTAGGTAGGAGTCCTTCGGGCATACCTTATTCAGGTTCTTGTAATCTGTACAAACTCTCCACTTCCCATTTGGCTTCTTTACCATTACCACATTTGATAACCAGGTTGTATATTGAATTTCTCGAATAAATCCAGCCTCCAGTAATTCTTGGACGTGAATGTCCAATGCTTTCCTTTTTTCTAGTCCGTGGTTCCTCTTTTTCTGCGATACTGGGATTGAGCCCGGATATACTTCTAGTTTGTGACAACAGAACTTTGGGTCTATTCCAGGTACTTGAGATGAATTCCAAGTGAAGACATCCCGATTCTTCCTCAGGAACTCCACCAAACTGCTTTTAAATTCGGGAGACAGGTGTTTGCCGATCTTAGTGGTACGGAGAGGGTCTCCTACCACCAAATCTTCTAGGTCTCTGCCGGCTCAGGGCGCACTTCCTCATCGCGGATGTCTAACTCCACGGTATTAATTTCATCGTCTGGAGAATCCCGGTCGAGTGGTCGGATAGGTTGTCTCTTTGGGGCTGCGACGAGGATCCGCCTCCCCTATTCGGCGGTTTCGAAGTAACACTGTCGAGACTCTTTTTGGTCCCTAGTTACCGTTACCACGGTTCCTTGGTTGCCGATCACCTTGAGTTTTTGATGCTTAGTGGATACCAGCATGTCCCATTTATGAATGGTCGGCCTTCCCAAGATTATGTTGTAGGGTGAAACGAACTCGGCCACTATGAACCGCACTCTTTCTGACTTGAAGGCGTTTTTAACTCCTAGGGTGAACCGAGGTCGATAAACCCCTTCGGACGTGGTGTTCTCCATTAAACCCGATGAGGGTTGTCTTGCACGGCTTCAAGTCTTCCCGGTCAGGCTCATTCTTTTGAACGCCTCCCAGCTTAGTATGTCGGCCGAGCTGCCGGCGTCCACGAATATCCGCTTGACTCGGCAATTGACCACTATCCCGGTGATCACTAGCCCATCCTGATGGCCGGGGACAACGTCCCTGAGGTCGTCACTCGTGAAAAATAAGGGCGAACGTGCTGGCTCATTATGATATTCCTTGAATTTTGGTCGGTCTCTAACGGATAGGACTTCTCGGAGGTATTTCCTTCGCTGGCTCATAGTATCTCCGCCTCCGCCCATTGCTCTGCTGACCTCAAGAGCCTTGCGCTTATCGTCCTGCTTTTTGAACTTCCGGGGGGGACTCCTGCTACTGTTCTTGGCTTTTCATTTTCCACCTTTCCCTTGATGCTCTATGACATATTGTCGAAGTTTTCCTTCACGAACAAATCGTTCGATTGCATCACGGAGCTCGTAGCATTCATCCGTTGTATGGCCTCGCCCATCATGGAATGAGCGATATTTGGACTGGTCTACCCGGATCTTCGATAGGACGAGACGAGTCGGTCCACCTTCTTCATCTCGGTTGTTGACACCTCCTTCCACACTTGAGACCGAGGCACGTCAGGGCTGCATATTTCTCATACTTGCTCCACGATCAAACTTACCACCCCGGCTCTTGTTTTCGTTCCCCTTCGCGGGAGTCCCTATTTCGGTGTCGGTGAAGTCTCGACCCACAGGAGGGTGGTTCGTCTTGGTCCCGCCTCGGATTGGGGTTGTTTGCCATTCGCATCTGCTCGACGTCCAAGTACTTCTTTGAGCGGGTTATGAAGTCGTTAAGATTTTTTGCGCGCTCCTTTAGGAAAGATTCTGCCAGGCGGGACTCTTTATCGAGGCCATCCACCAATAAGTGAACGTGTACGTCCTCGTTGAGTCCGCGCACCTGCAACTCAAAGGCCTCGGCCAGTCCTCGAAATTGTGAATCGATCCGAACGGAAGAGTGTGGAGCCACTTCAACGCTGGTCTTTTTAACGTCGCGGCGAAAATGCGAGGCACGATCGGTTCCTTAAGGCCTCTAACCGACATGTGAACGTCAAAGTCCTCTAAATGAGTTGTCGGGTCTTGTGAGCCCTCATACTTCGTCAACTCGCCCAAATTTAACTTCTCTGGGAACCGGGCGTTTTGGATTTCCTCCGAGAAAAGCTATTGTGCATTTGGTGACATATCTTCACCGGCGGAACCCATTTGGAGGAATCGCCTGTCACCTCGATTGCTCCCGATCATAGGTCGGCCTTCTTCGTCTCGGTGTGGGTTTCTCCTATTGGCACTCCTACTCGGGGAAGCCCGCCTCCTGCTATTAGCGGTTTACGTCCTCTCGCTTGTCCGCGCGACTAGCCGAGCTCGTCTTCGTCATCCTCTTTCCACGTTCTATCTTCCCGATGCATTGCTAGAAAGAGCACGGTTCGTTTTTCTCCCGCTCTTCCGCTCATTGGTAGTGAAGGGTATGACGCTGTCTATGTTGTCTACCCGCCTCATTATCGCAAGCATCCCGGCTTGGAGAGAACGAAAATCTGGTTCGGCGGGTGGGATGTCTCGGCCCTGGATTGGAGTTCTGGGCCCCACGATCTTGGTTTCGTGGAGCCGAGGACTCCGTGTCGGACGGGTTGTCCTCACGGTTTCGTTCGTTGCTGGGAACCAAAGGTTCCTCTGGCTGAGATAGCCGGTCCTCCTCCTCCTGCTGGTCGTCCTCGTACGGGTTGATCGGTTGTTTGTTACGGGGTGGTTGTCGTAGTGGTTGACGGGTGTCACCAGCTCGGTCAGCCTCCGATTGTCTCTGGCTAGAAGCACGAGTGCTAATCCTCATGGTCAAGGGAATTGAAGTTTACCAAGCCCCACGGTGGGCGCCACTGTTCTGGTGTAGAACTCTGATGTCCGGCCTATTGGAGGGCCGGTGGTTTGATATAGGATCTAGATGCTCCTCCTGTATGCTTATAGGGCAAGCGTCCAGGAGAAGATGTGATCACGGTACACAAGCAGGCGTTTCGCCTAAAGGGTGCTGTGTGTGCCGTGTGACTGAATGTAGATTAGTCAGGGATTAGAATGTGCGTACCAGGCGCCTATCTCCTCCGTCTATATATATAGAGTGTACCTGGTCGGTTGACGCCTTGACTCCCATGTTGTGCGTGTCCAAGGATTGTGCAAAGAAAAGAAAAGAAAAAGAAGAAAGAGTACGCATTTTTTAGCACAATAAATATGTATATTGTGTTGGTTAAATTTGCCTATTATACAACTTTCATGCAAAGTTTCATGAGATTAAATACAAAAATTTGCTTAATCATTGCGAAAACTTGTAACTCCTTACGGTCCTCATGAATTATTAACCTTAACTCATTACGCTAATTAATTATTTTGAAATTAATCCAGTTTTATCGTGTGCCCCCTAAGGGACATTGCGCTTATTAGTTATTCATTAATTCATAGCTTTTTACGGTACTCATGAGAGCTCGTAACAATTTAGAATAATCATAAATTTTAGAATTACTCGTTAAAACAACTATTAAGGATTAAGATTACTTGATAAAATGACTATTGGAGATTAGGATTATCTTAGATTACTCGAAGACTTCAATGTTATTGATGTTTTCTAATGTTGATCCACACGGCTATTGTTAGTTCTCTATGTGTTTTGATGATAACTGACAATTGTAAACCCAAGTGGAAGTTTGTCTTTAGTAAGTTGAAAAAAACTTGCTATTAGAGACAAACTCGAGTTTTGATTTGAAAACTCGAGTTTGGACTTGACAGAGAGTAGCTCAAGTTTTTATAAAATTAGACAAACTCGAGTTTACATTTGGAAACTTGGGTTTATTGACAGAGAGCACTCTAAGTTTTTCAAGTTAAAAGCAAACTCGAGTTTGTACAAGGAAACTCGAGTTTATTCAACACAGTGAGCCATCAAAGTTTTTGAACTAAGCCAAACTCCAGTTTCTATTTGGAAACTCCAGTTTGTACCTTATAGAGAGTTTTCTGGTTTCCCAAGTTTAGTTGGAAACTCGAGTTTGCGACAAACAGAAAGCTATGCTCCATTCTGAATTTGAGAAAACTCCAGTTTTGTTTTGTAAACTCTAGTTTGCATCTAGCAGAAGATTTTTCAAAGTTTTCTCTCTTTTGAAGAAACTCGAGTTTGCTTTGGAAACTCGAGTTTAGAACTTACAGAGAACAACTCAATATTTCTAAAGATTTGAAAACTCCAGTTTACTTTTGCAAACTCCAGTTTAGACAATACAGAGAAGTTTCCAGTTTTCCTAAGATTTGTGGAAACTCGAGTTTTACATTGTAAACTCGAGTTTGTGCCAAGCAGAGAGCTTTGTTCTATTTGAACCTTTTGGAAACTCCAGTTTGCATTTGGAAACTCCAGTTTGCATTTGGTAACTCCAGTTTTGAGCATTTGGACTTAAACATGTTTTTCGTCATAAAATTCTAAAACTCAAGTTAGTCACTTAATGACTCAAGTTTTGCTCTTAATCAAAACTTGCTTCAAAGATCAAATCGTGACATTCTTCTCTGGATTTGTAAACTCGAGTTTGGATTTGTAAACTCGAGTTTAGGCATCTGAAGGAAATTGCAAACTCGAGTTTGTGTCACAGAGTTTGAAAATCAAACTGCTCGAATTTGTGAAATCTTTATGTTTGATTTAGATACATTTTATCATCACTTATTACTGTAATGTGCTGGCTTTTGCTTTACCAAAGACCTTGTATGGTTGAGAATGTTCAATAATAAATGCCAAGGTTGAATATCCTGTGTGATATGATCCATTATTGAATATTGACTATGTGGGAGAAACCAGACAACAAACTCTGAAAAACGACCTAACACGGGTGAAAAAAAGGCTTTTAAGACTGGACAAAACATGTATATTAGGACCGGACCCGCGACCAGTCTTGTTCCAGGCGGTATTAAAAGTCTTTCTTTAAGACCGGACTTGTAAACGGTCTTAAAGAGTTTCTTTTAGACCGGACATTTTAAACCATCGATCTTAAAAGTCGTACTAAATAAATCTGAAATATTTTTGGTTCGGTCCTAAAACTCAAACTTTAAGACCAGACATAAACTCGACCGCTCTTAAAAGATCCAAATATTAAGACCGGACAAATATCAATCCGGTCCAAAAGATAGCGGACTCTAAGACCAAAGGACTAATTACCCGGTCTTAAAAGACTGACTTTCAAGACCGGATGTTATAATGGACCGGTCTTAAAAGACGAACTTTTAAGACCGGCTTAATATCTTTAAGAGCGGTCATTGAAGTACATCCGGTCTTAACATTTGAACATTTAAGACCGTGTTTTTTATTTGCGGTCTAAATTTTCCTGAATTTTTTCCCTGTTCTGTTCTTCCTGATCATATATATACACAAATCCACCATCCAAAACAGCACATAAAAATCGATATACTTTAAGCTACAAGCTATGCACATGAATAAATTGAATTGGGAAAAAGAAATACAAATATTATCCACATGAGTTATGTGGCCTCTTAAGTCTACAACAACTAAAGTAATTTATACAATAAGCTAAGATATAACTAATTACAATCACAATGAGTTACAATACATGCAGCACGTAAATCAACATACATGTAGTCCAATATAATATATTATTCACCATGCCTTCATCTGATTCCCACCCAACAACGTAACATGCATCCTCTTTTATAACATGCCCCTTTGAATCGGATCCTGCCACAAAAACAAAACAAGAACAAATTCATAGTCAATGATGACATTGTTTAATTAAGAACATAGAAGGAATATAATATAGTTAAAACCTTAAAGTTTTCTAAGAATTCTGCATATGAATATTACCTTATGAATTGACTCTTTTATAAAGTGATATCCTCCCATATCCCTTCTTGATGATCATTTCTTATGCGGGTTCATTATCCGCTTCATCTTCTTCGTTCATGTCCTAGACACCTTGTAAAGGAGTACTCTCGGAATACCATAATTTGAATGACTTTCCTCATCAATATCAATGACCCTCTTTCCTTGGAGAGCTACGGACCACATTTTATTTTCTTGATCGGTGATATAGAACACTTGTTTTGCATGATCTGCCATAATAAAAGGTTCATCTCCAAAACTTCTACTATTGACATCGACTAAAGTGAATCCTAGCCGATCGATCTGAACACCATTATTGACATTAACCCACTTGCATTTGAAGATGAGAAATCTAACTTTGACATAGTCCACCTCCCAAATCTCTTCAATAACCCCATAATATGGCATGAATGCCAATTTAGGCCTCTTGTCTTTCGAACTGGAGAAGTGCATAGATTCTGACGTTTTGGATGCCCAATATGTCTTACTTTGGCCAAATAATTTTGACAAAATTCCTTGGCCTCTTCAGAAACATATTTCTGAACAATTGATGCTTCTGGACGGTACACGTTCTTCACGTACCCTTTTAGGAATTTCATAGATCTTTCAATAGGGTACATCCACCGTAAATGGATAGGACCGCACAACTTTATCTCCCTCACTAGATGAACAATCAGATGAACCATGATGTCAAAAAATGTAGGAACAAATAGCTTCTCAAGGTGGCACAAGATAAGATATCATTCATTCTCCAATTCATCCAACTTTTCAATCTCCAAGACTTTACTACAAACCGCATTGAAGAAGAAACAAAGTCTAGTTAAAACGACCCGAAGATCATATTCGGCGATGCCTTGAATAGCTACTGGGAGTAGCTGTTGCATCAAGACATGACAATCATGAGACTTTTGGCCTACTAATTTCAAATCCTTCATCGAGACAAGCCTCTTAAAATTTGAAGAATACCTCGAGGAACTTTTGTGCCATGTAAACACTCACAAAAGCTTCGTTTCTCATCCTTAGACAAAGTATGAGAAGCCGGGGGACAATAAGTTCTCTTCCCATATGGCCTTGGATGCAAGTCTTCGCGTATTCTCATTGCTTGCAAATCCAATCTTGCCTTCACACCATCCTTCGAACTACCTTGTATGATGAGAAGCGTGCCAAGAATACTATCACATACGTTCTTCTCCACATGCATGACATCAATACATAAGTCTGGCTGTATTAGATTTCTCCAAAAGTAATTGATATTTCAATTTTTTTAATAACATTTTAAAGACCGGTTGTTATTTTAACAGGTCTGGATAAGACCTATGAAAAAATGATCCAGTATAAGAAATTCTTTATATTTACAAATCTGCCACCGGTCATAGTTTTAGGAGCGGTCCTTCGTTAGTCCGGTCTAAATGAGGCGGTCTTAAAGCACTTTAGCGTATAAGAAGTTCTTTTTATTTACAAAACTGCCACCGGTCACACCTTTAAGAGCGGGGCGTCGATGATCCGCTCTAAATGAGGCGGTCTTAAATCCATTTTTTGCACTAGTGTAAACAATACCTCCTCGAAAAACATGCAACAAATCCCACAACAAAAACCCACAACAAAACCCAACACGCAAACCGAGGAAACAACACCGGAACCCAAACATGCGAACTGAGAAAACAACATCCAAAACCGAACACGCAAATCAAGACGACAACACCGAAAACCAAATACATAAACCAAGAAACCAACATGCAAACCGAGACAACAACAACGAAACCAAACACGCAAACCGAGACAACAACACCAGAACTCAAAACACGCAAACCGAGACAACAACACCGGAAACCAAACACGCAAACTGATACAACACCGGAACCCAAACACGCAAACCGATACAACAACACCAGAAACAAAAACACGCAAACCGAGGCAACCACACCGGAACCCAAAGCATGCAAACCGAGATAACATGCATACCAAGACACCACATGGCACCTTGCATGCATGCCACAAGACACATGGCAACTTAAGCACATGACAACACATTACATGCAACAATTTGACACTTATCCCTTGTGCATGAATAACACATGGCAAAAAGCAAAACAGATTTTTGTTTATCCCTCATTTCTTCTGTTTGACCGTGGCATTGGATTCACACACACATTCAATATTGATCAATCTATTGCTCACATTCCCTTCACGCAAAACACAACACAAACACACAAATTGATCCTCCCATCCTCCTTCATTTCTCACGACATCACAACACACACAAACCCAAATCTCAAATTCTCTCAACCTCTCCTCAACTCCCACGGCAACAGCATCATCATTCTCACCCACAAGAAAGGTTAGCCATAGTTGGATAAGGAAGAAGAAGGACAAAAGTTTAAGGTAAGAACTTGAACTCTAGTTGAGATTTTAAAGTGTTCTTGACATGCATGTAATTGTGGTTGGACTTAAACTCACATGCATGTGATTCCCTTGAGTATAAGCTGAAGTTTGAACAAGTTTTGGTGTGGTATAAGGACCAAAAGCTCAAGAACAAGCTTATTGGTAAGAACACTCACACTCTCTTCAAATTTCTGAAATTTTCTTTAAAACTCAGATCTGGAAATTTGTAGTAAACAACAAGAAATAATTGAAATTTTGGAAATATGAGGCTACCATCGTCTTCCTTATGAAAAATTTTGTGAGAAAAATATTTTTTGTGAATTTTTAAAGGTATTCTTTCACATAAAATAAAGAGCTCAAAGGAAAAGGCAAATCTGCCAGTTTTGAACAACTGAAGCCAGGCATATTGTGAGCGTTGTTTTAAGGGGTTATTGTCCTTTAAAAATTATGCACAGTTTCCAGGAGATAGAGGACACACATAGATTTAAATTTATGGGTCGTTTGAATTATTTTGATATCTGAGTAATGAGTAATAAATTCTCAAAAATGACCCTGCGTCCTGCACACCCGAAACTGGGCAGAATATTTAAGCATGTGATTTGAATGGGTTAAAGTGGTTGGAATGGGGTGAAATTTTACATGCATACATAGGACTCATCAAGAGTTTTTAAAATGTTAACTTTGTAATTTATGAAGCTCTGGTCATTGCTCTTCTAATTTTCAAAGTCAACTGTTGTGTTTGGAAAACGCACTGGATAGTCTGCATTGTTTTTAAAACTGGGAATGATTGGTGTTTTTATAAATCCTGAAATTTTCCATATTGGTAGAGGATTGGTAAATATTTAATTTTATATACAATTTGTAATTATTGGAGCTATGTACGATTTATCATGGATTTTTAAAGATCAGTCAAAGTTTTGGACACCAATCTGGACAACAAGGGAAAAATTGGAAACCGAGGTTTTTATGGTGTATTTAGGCCTCTGGAAATATTTTTACTTGAAATCAGAGAGGATTTATAGAACATGAGAGTTGGAATCACTCAAAAATTAGTTTTCTAAAATTAATTAAAAATTATTAAAGTGACTGCATGTTTCAGAGGAATTAAGGTTAAGAGCTAGAATTTGACAAGTTTGGGTTATTAGATTAAACCCCAATGAAATAAGGTTAAAAATGGAATAAACATGATGAATAAGGACATTTTTATCATGTTTAATATATATGGATTAATTGATAACCGGTTATCCCAAATTATAGGTAATTTCTCGAGCGCACGCACCCCAAAAAAATTACTTGGACGAAGTTAAGGTTACTACGCACCCAGGTAGTAACTATAACCTTCTATGTTTGTGAGTGTACTTGTGTATGTTTTAAATGCCATGATTTGTGGAATGTGTTTTATAAACATGTTTGATTTCATAAACATGTTTTATAAACATATTTAAGTGCTGGCCATTCACATTTGTGCTAAGGAATTCAGATTCGGGTAGGTTCCATACTGTGGTTTCCTTGTGCTGAGGGACTCGGGACCGGGTAGGTTCTGGGTTGGGCCTCGGAGAGATAGGCACAGGATCGGGTAGGTCCTGCTTGTCTTTCCAAGTACAATGGAATGTTGAACCGGGTAGGTTCTACGCATGTTTTCCTAGCACTGAGATTTTGAACTGTATTTTATACTGTTTGTATGCTTTGTGGTATTCCTGATTATGGTAGTTTGTTTATTACATATACTTATACTCCATGCATAGAAGTTAACATGTTACTCTGAGATTCATTCGTGAATCTCAGATTTGAACAAAAGTACAGGTAGTGGACCAAGTCGGAAGGGGAAGGCGGTGCTGTGAGCAGGGGGAGAAGAAGGTGAACTCAGAGGAAGAGTTCCTTTTTGTTTGGTGCTTGTTTATTTTGGGATATTGTATTTTGTGTTCACTTTAATTTGGGATGACTGTACATATTTAAATATCCCGGAGGGATTAAGTTTATTTCAAAACCAAGTTAAGTTTTAAATTTTCCGCACTTTTATCAATTACTCACTCGTCCAAACCGGATCCGCACACTCTCTGTGTATGAACTCAGATAATGATCAGGAGCTATAAGGGAGCGTTACAATTACTATTCCTAACTATATTTAATCAGTTTGTTAATGAGTTTCAGATGATTTAAATAGTATTAAATGAAGCTTTAGCTTAAAGCAAAAAGTGACATCAACACATTAAATGCAATGTCCAAAAAACTTGCATACTTTTGAACAATCATTCTCTACATGTTGTAAAGGGATTAATGTTTCATTCCCTAACTAGAAGTTGCTCTTCCAACAGATTAAGTTCAAGGGAAGTCAACCCTAATCTTTTGTGCAACTGGATTAACTGAAGAGTAGAGAGAGAAGAAGACCAAAGTGTTTCTAACAGCTACTCCAATGTGTCCAACGGCTACATTGATCAATCCAACGGTCATTTAATGCTCTCTTGATATGTAAGGAGTTGCTTTCAAGTCTTCTTAACAACCAATCTGCAGAAAACAAAAATCATTCAAGTCTCCAACTACTCTTTTAGTTTTCTACTGTAAAGTATCTTTTGATACATTTGTACCTCAGTGATTATTATTATCCACTCTTAGAGAGAGTTTCATTTATTGTAAGAATCTCAAGTCAAGGGGACTTAGAGATTGGGAATATCAGATTACAACTTGTAAGGGGGAGTGTATCCTAGAGTGTTTGGGGACTCGACGCAGATCAAGGATTTGGACAGTATAAATTTCCTTGTGTCAAGCTTCTTCTTACTCTCCTCTATTCTGCTATGTTTTAGCTCTATAAAACAGAGTATTCGAAAAAGTTTTTAAAATCCCCAATTCACCCCCCTCTTGGTGATTTGCTCCATTTATAGCTATCTCCCGATTGCAATAAGAACTCTTTCTCTTGAAACCTTCCACTCCTTGGATGCTTGCTAGGCAAAGGCAAGGTTGAGGTTTGGTTTCCTTGGGTTTTCCTCTTTTCAAAAAATGGTGGTTTCTTGGAATTAGGTTAAACATAGGAGGAGCAAAATTGGAACTTACCTTTTCTTGAATTGGCGGTACACACCAATCAAATTGGCGTCTTTTTTTTCTCTCTTGAAAAACGTACAAAAAAAGGGCACAAAAAAAGCAGCACTTTATAAGAGTTTAATCCTAATTTAAGTGCTTACAAGAAATGCCTAATACAAGCTTGAATTGGAAAATCCAAATCATAACGAATTAATTGATTGAATTTAGGATGATGAATTATATTCATATCTTGATTGATTGATAGAATCAATCATTTAAGATGATGGATCACATTCATGTCTTGATTGATTGATTGAATCAACCGTCAATTCTCGAGAATCATCAGCCAATTCTCGAGAATTTGCAACTTTGTTCAGCTCTGTTTCACAATTCTCTCGGGCGACGTCTAGTAATTCGATGATATCTCCTCAACCGGAAGTCCTATTGAGTGAAACTAATTTTGTATGAAACTAGATTCCTAATGTGTCATTTTGACATAAGATTCAAGCCCAAAGGAGGTCAGATGAGAGAGCTATGAATTTTGGAAGATGATAGTGAAATCAATGTCACACAGCAGACCAAGCTTCGGTAATTTGAGTGTACCTCACAAACTACAAATCCAATTGAGCTGAAATTGGTGGCATATGAAAGTAGACTCAAAATATGTTCCATCAAGATTTGAACCAACCTAAAAGGAGTTCATAACAGGGATATATGGCCCTCGAAATTTGATGGTCAGTTTAGGATGCTGAAAAATGTTGGTCAAAGACAACATGCATTCATCTGATGATAACGGACAAATTACAATGAGTTTGGAGCTGATTCTTCTTGCATTGGAGATAAGAATTTAAAGAGTTTAAGTATTTGAATAAGAGTTAACTCACTTGCATCTCCATGTGAAATTGATTCTCGAGTATATATCAAGGATTCTCGAGAATGAGTGTGATAATTTCGCCATCGCAAGCTCACTGTGCAAATGATTCTCGAGAACTCATAAAGGGTTCTCGAGAATGCCTCGATAGGATCTCAATGAAATAATCTTTCTGATGAGATTCTCGAGAATGAGTAATCAATTCTCGAGAATTAACAATGAATTACTCTGGCTATATTTCTCTTCAGTATTAAATTAAAATGTGATTCTCAAGAATGGTTCCATGATTCTCGAGAATGCTTTGACAGAATCACTTGACACACTCTCTAATATGATTCTCGAGAATAGCACGTACATTACTTCAGACTTCCTACTTCTGCGAGAGTAATTCTCGAGAATCGAAAAGTAATTCTCGAGAACACACGAGCTGATTCTTAATGCGATTACTTACTGCGTCTTTGTTTTGATAACATGATTTTGGAGAATGAGTGAAGCGATTCTTGAGAATGGCTAACTGCTGATGCTCTCTAGAAAGATCTCTGTTGGATAATTCTCGAGAATGGTATGAATAATTCTCGAGAATGTATATCAGTATTTGAAATCTCCATCTCGTAAACTGCAGATAATTTATTATGGATTGAGTACTTCATATTATTAATCTATACTTCTTCTAACCAAGTTTAATCAGTTTGCTAGTGATTTTCAGATATGCATAACATTGTTTTTGTTAGTTCTCTATTGGTTTTGATGATAACTGATAATTGTAAACTCATATTGAAGTTTGTCTTTGTTAAGTTGAAAAACTTACTGTCAAAGGCAAACTCGAGTTTTGGTTTGGAAACTCGAGTTTGGACTTGACAGAGAGTAGCTCAAGTTTTTGAGAAGTTAGGCAAACTCAATTTTGGTTATTGAAACTCGAGTTTTGACCATACAGAGAGTATCTAAGTTTTTCAAAGGCAAAGCAAACTCGAGTTTGGTTTTAATGAACTCGAGTTTTGGCAAGACAGAAAGCTATCAATTTTTCAGAGTTAGCAAAACTCCAGTTTCCATTTGGAAACTCGAGTTTGGGCTAAACAGAGAGTTCTCTAAGTTTCCAAGCTTTGTTGGAAACTCGAGTTTGGTTTTGGAAACTCGAGTTTACAGCATACAGAGAACAATGCTCAATTCTGAACTTGTGAAAACTCCAGTTTTGATTGAAAACTCCAGTTTTCATCTGACAAGGCTTTTCGAAGTTTTTCTATCAAATGAGGAAACTCGAGTTAGGATTTGGAAACTCGAGTTTAGGTCATACAGAGAAGAACTCAAAGTTTCTAAAGTTTTGAAAACTCTAGTGTTGATTTGAAAACTCCAGTTTTGGATAAGCAGAGAAGTTTCCATTTTTTCAAAGAATTTTGGAAACTTGAGTTTCAATTTGGAAACTCGAGTTTAGGCCAAGCAGAGAGCTCTGCTAAAATTGAATATTTTGAAAACTCCAGTTTTGGAATGGAAACTCCAGTTTTGAGATTTTGGACTTAAACATGTTTTCTCAACAAAGGTCAAAAACTCGAGTTTGTCACTTAATGACTCGAGTTTTGAACTCTTCTCAAAACTTGCTTCAAAGACCAAATAGCGACATTCTTCTCTGTAAGGAGAAAACTCGAGTTAAGTTTTGGAAACTCGAGTTTAGGGTTTTAATGAAAAATGAAAACTCCAGTTTTGATGAACAAACTCGAGTTTGTGTCGCTGGGTTTGAATTTCAAACTGGACAAATTTGCGAAAGCTTTGTGTTTGATTCTAATACTTCATATCATCACTCATTACTATTCCTAACTATGTTTAATCAGTTTGTTGGTGAGTTTCAGATGATTTAGAGAGAATTAAATGAAGCATTAGCATAAATCATAAAGTGATGTCAGCTCATTAAATGCAAAGTCCAGAAAACTTGCATCCTTTTGGACAATCATTCTCCACATGTTGCAAAGGGATTAATGTTTCCTTTCCACATCCAGTAGCTGCTCTTCCAACGGATTAAAAGTCAAGAAGTCAAGCCTAAACTTCTGTGCAGCTGGATTAACCAAAGAGTAGAGAGAGAACAAGACCAAAACTTCAACTAATCCATTCCTAATGTTGGCAACAGTCATATTGAAGATTACAACGGTCATTTAATGATCTCTTAGTATAAATAGAGATGCATTCAATTCTTCTCAACAACCAATCTGTGAGAAAACGAAAATCATTCAAGTTTCAACTACTCTTTGAGTTTTCTTGTGAGAAGTATCTTTTGATACATTGTACTTCAGTGTTTATTCTTATCTACTCTTAGAGAGAGTTCATTTATTGTAAATCATTTCATTGTAAGAATCTCAAGTCAGGGGACTTGGAGATTGGGATATTGATTACAACTTATAAGGGGGAGTAAGTTCTAGTAAGAGAATTACTCTTGAGTTACAGAGTGTGTAATCAATTGTGATAGTGAAAATCCCAGAGAGTCTGGGGACTGGACGTAGGTCAAGAGATTGGACCGAACCAGTATAAATCCTTTGTGTCTTGCTTCTCTTCCTTATCCTCTGTTTATCCCTATTTTTATTATTCAGAAACAGAGCACTTGGAAAAGATTTTAAGAATCCCCAATTCACCCCCTCTTGGTGATTCAGCTCCACTTTCAGTTTTAACAACAAAATTATCATAAAGCAAATATGTGTCAGACGTAGAACAGAGCCGACAATAGGAGCTAAACCGCGTGGCAAATGAAGACATTCATTCGAGGCATACTTAATCTGGCTATCATTCTGATTCACCTTCCACAAATACAATCAATGGTAAAATCTCTCTGTTGATTAAACTTGTTTAATTTGAATTTGAGCAGAAAGGCGATCCAACGTGGCAACGCACTTACTGAAGCAACGGTCGACTACTCACAATGGATTATATCTGTGCCTAATGGAAAAACCAAAACTCAATGGCAATATACTCAAACGGTCAAATGTTTTACAACAGTAATATTTTTCAAATGGACCGAAGCGCAATGGACGAAAATGCTTCAACGGATTGGTTACTATTCATGATGGTCACTATTCACAACATTCAAAATCCAACGGACATATGCTTCCAACGTACATGCTTATAAATAGATACACATTCAAGACTGAAGAACAACGAACGATCAATGAAACAATTTCCTTCTCAGTCAAAATGCCTTCTGATGTTTATCTCATTTTCTCTCTATTTTCTTAGTGATCATATAATTTAGAGTAAATACCCTTTCTGGTCCCTGACAAAAAACACGGACCCCATTTTGGTCCCTGAAAAAAAAACCGACCCTTATTCGTCATTTTTATGGGACTAAAAATGACCTTTTGGAAATTTTTGAGGGATCAAAATGTCTGCCAATCGACCCTTATTCGTCATTTTTATGGACTAAAAAGGACATTTTTTTGTCAAGGACCAAAATAGGGTCCTTGTTTTTTGTCAGGGACTAGAAAGGGTATTTACTCTATAATTTATTAGAGAGTGAGATTATTTGTAATGCACTTCAGTGTTTATCTTTATCACTTCTGAGAGAGAAGATTATCTGTAATCATTCATTACAAAGGTTGTATCCTTACAGTGAGTAAGGGGGAGTATCTCGGTAAGAGATTGTAAAGGCTGCACAAGTGCCCGACTAAACTTGTAAGGTTGTAAAGGCTTTTCTCTTGTGCCCGGTTAAACAAGGAGATAGTGGATTGAAAATCTCAAGTGGAGCTTGGGGACTGGACGTAGGTCAAGGATTGGGCCGAATCAGGATAAATCATAGTTTGCAAATTCTCTTCCCTAAACTCTTATATTTCCAGCATATATGTTTGAATGATTGTTTATCATTTTATAAATCATTACAATCTTACAAACTACTTTCAGTAAGTTTTGAAAAGATTTTCAAAGTTCCAAAGTTTTTATCAGACACCCAATTCACCCCCTCTTAGGTGATAGCCAAGTCTAACATTTGGTATCAAAGCTAGGCTCTTGTTTAAAGGACTTAACAGTCTCAAGAGTTTTCAATGGCTAATTTTGAGTGTTCCTCATTTTCTGAAGGTTTTGATTATACTGTTCCACCGTTTTTCAAAGATATTGATTTTTTGTTTTGGAAAGCTAGAATGACTAGTTTTATCAAAGCAACGGATTTTGATATGTGGAAAGTTTTTATAAATTTATTTGATTTCAAACCGAGAAAGGATTGGACAGAAAAAGAAAGGAAAATGTTTTCGTTGAACATTAGAGCAATGAAAATTTTGTATAGTGTTTTAACCGAAAATGATTTTGTGAAAATCAAATGTTGCTCTAGTGCTAAAGATATTTGGGATACTCTTGATTCTATTTATACTTCTAACAAATGTGTTGAAGTTGAAAGTGTTGATAGTTCATCTGAAATTATAAAGTGCATATCCACGATTGATAAACAAACGGAAGTTGAGAATGAAGAAGTGAAATCAGAAAATGCTTCCACGCTCTAGTCAACACAGAACAAGAGGAAGACAATTCCCAGGAGCTCATCATGCACGATTGTGGTAAATCATTATCTGGAGCTTAAGATGCACATATGGTAAACAATTCCAATTCTTCTTGTGTAGTTAAGAGAAATGATTTTGAACATTTGCATAAAATTATTTTTCAACCAATTATTGATTCTAGTTTGAAAAGCAAAATTGTTTTCAATAATGATGCCGGAAAGTTTATTGGGAAGAAAAATTATTCAAATGAGATTTATTTAAAATTTCACACTGGCAACCGACACAATACTTGCATAAAATCTCATAATGCACATCATCATATTGTTTGCAATTATTGTGGTAAATATGGGCATATTTCTCATACATGCTATATTAGGAGAAATTCTTATGTGAGAAATAAATATGTTTGGGTTCCGAAAGGACAAGTCACCCATTGCTAGAACTACAAGGTCAAATCATAAGAAGCAATGGATACTGTTGGAAATTATGCCCTAGGGGCAAGTTATTGTACTTTAGATGTTTATGTTAAAGTATTCTCCTTTAGTTATCATTTCATTTGCATGTTTATAGTGATAATTGATCCTTGGATATATCTTATAGATTATCCTAAATGTCCCTCGTCAGTCATCTACGCGGGAGCGAAGATGAAAAAGACCAATATGACTTTGATGAGTATGGAGATACGAGTCAAAGTCATGGGCACTTGTAAGAGTACAAGGTGCTGGACCAACCCACTATGAGAAAGCTGCATGGAATAAGTCATAAGCTTTTCTCATGTATAACCGCATCACAACGCCCGTCGACCTGAGATCATCATGGATTCCTACATGATGAGTCGCTGATCTTTGACTTAGTCAAAAGTCACCTTTGACCGGGTGATGATAAAGGCTATGATCGGGATCAGTGGTTTTCATGCAGAGGAATGTGAATGGTCAAGATGGAATTTGTCCCTCACATTTGTAGAGAGATAATACTGGGCCCCTCGATGAGTCAATCTGAGAAATGTATGGCCATACTACGATGGAAAGGAGTTTCCATTTCAATTAGACTACTCAATAATCGAGAAAGTAATGGTCAAGAACAGGAAATTGACATTCTCCATGCCTCATTCTTGACCAAATTATCGTGTGACAAAAGGGACGTGACATGGTTGTACAAAAGGTTGTATCGTATCATCGATCCCCATATGAATTGGGTAGTCGCAATGTCTTGCTAGAGGCCGCTTGCGACATGTGAGCTAGTACAGTATTAGCCCGCTGCCAATCTCATGTGGGCCTGCAGGGTCGCACACAAGAATAGCCCAACACGAGCAAAAGTGACCAGATTCATTAAATCTTAGATATGTCTAAGATTTAATGAATAATGTATTCAGTCTAGCATGAATATATATATATTAAATTTGAAATTAATATAATAATATTAATTAATAATGATTATAATATTATTATATAATATTTGTTTGTATTTAATTTATTTGATAAATTAAATATCTAAAACAAATAGAGATATTGTATCTCAGATTTAATTTTCAAATAAAGATATCATTTCTCGGATTTAATTTATAGAGATAAATTAAATCTGAAGGCCTTTAATTTGGATTAAATAAATAGATTAGATTAGATCTATTAGATAGATTTAATTAATATTTTTTTTAATCCAGATTCAAAATTTTGAATATAATACGCCTGCTAGGTTTAGAAAAACCTACGGGACATTTTGTCAAGCGTATTAGAAAAGCCGCGAGAAACCCTAGATAGAAAATAGAGAGGCGCACAGTTCAGAGGCGCTAGCACGCTTCCGTTCGTGTTTCTGAAGGCGGTTCGTGTGGATACCGGTAGAGGAAGACAAGATGAAGAGTCGACTTCTGCTGATCGAGAAGGTAGCCCACCAGTCCAATTGTTTGGCATAGGTACGATTCGAAAACCCTAAACCTTAATTTAAACGCCGTTGATGGATCCTCAGATGGGGTTCGTAAGTTTTATAATTCCGCTGCGTGTACGAATCCCAACAGTGGCATCAGAGCCAGGTCAACCGAGCGTTTAAATTAGGTTTTATACGTGTGTTTATGTATGAGATACATGTATGCTTAAGCCGAATCCATGTATGTGTTTTAAATCGATATATGATTAATTGAATCCTGTATGCATTTAAAACGTTCATACGCGATAGGGTTTATATGAGATTATATATATGTGATGTATATATGGTTAAAACCGAATCCAGTAATGTGTTTAAATTCAAAAACTCGCGTTAGGGTTTCAACGGGTTCCATGTCGGACTGTGTGGCTGATTTGCGTGGATCTGAAACGTTCAAATCCGACGTCGATCAGGACGCTGAGATCGGAGTTTGAGTTCGTGCGTCAGTTGCGTTCTGAATAGTTCGGACGTTGCTCACGCTCGAACGATAGCCATGGTTCTGAATCGTTCAGTTCGTGCGATCACGTTAGGGTTTGAAATTTTCGACAATCATTTTTTTTTGGGAAATTATTTTCGAAAACAATATTTTATTTTGAAAAAATTTTCTAACGTAGGGATCTCGGCTGATTGTCAATAGCGCGAGAATTCAAACCATGATATTATATTATATTTATTATATAATGTAAATTAGAGAATTTAAATCATGATATTATATTATATATAATATATAATATAATGTAAATTAGAGAATTTAAATCATGATATTATATTATATATAGTATATAATATAATGTAAATTAGAGAATTTAAATCATGATATTATATTATATTTATTATATAATATAATGTAAATTAGAGAATTTAAATCATGATATTATATTTATTATATAATATAATGTAAATTAGAGAATTTAAATCATGATATTATATTATATTTATTATATAATATAATGTAAATTAGAGAATTTAAATCATGATATTATATTATATTTATTATATAAAATAATATAAATTAGAGAATTTAAATCATGATAAGTTTAATATAATATTTTATTTCATAATTGTATGAATTAATGTATGTTGTGATTTACCTTTCAAATGTTGTTTGGGTATAGTGAACAACATGGCTCTAAAGTTTTACAATTGTTGTAAATTTTAAATATGGCCTGCGAGCCATGCCTCTCTCTTTAAATACTCTTGATGTACATTCTTTTCTCATCCCACTCCCCTCGTATGTTGAAACGAGGTTTCTCCTGATGTATTTCTTTTTGTTTTAGAGAGGTCCTCTCATTGGCTTGAGAGGATTTTAGGTTAAGGTTGAGCCATGTTGTGTCACAATTTTGATTATGTCTTGATTTAATCATTGCATGATTAATTTAGAGTTTTAATTATGATTTGATTAGATCACTCATAATCAATTTAGAATTTTAATTATGATTTGATTAG
The DNA here is from genome assembly GCA_025563575.1 of Acacia pycnantha. Lineage (NCBI taxonomy): Eukaryota > Viridiplantae > Streptophyta > Magnoliopsida > Fabales > Fabaceae > Acacia > Acacia pycnantha. The sequence continues at coordinate 349,248 of JAMWYP010000306.1, read as the reverse complement.
ATCACTCATAATCAATTTAGAGTTTTAATTATGTTTTGATTAGATCACTCATAATTAATTTAGATATTATATGAGATACAATAGTGATTGTATTCATATAAGTACAATTAATAGGATTAATTAAATTATACCCTCTAAATAAAATCTTAAGTCATAATGCCATCAATAAACTAGACTTTAATCACTTGATGCAATTGCATATGCAAGACTTGATTGTGTCTTCGAATCTGTAATGGAACAAATGAGGCTTTTCAATCAGCAAGCATTTGAGTGGTTGATCCATCATGGTGATATTGACAAATGGGCAATGAGCAAGTTCCCATTTAAACTGTGGGATAAAATTACCACAAACCTTATTGAGTCCTTCAATGCTTGGATGGTAAAGGAGAGACATCATAATGTTGCCTAGCTTATACATGAGCACCGTGACAAAGTTGCAAAGAAGATGTATGCAGCAAGCATGGCAATGAGTAAGTGGAAAAATGGTGTTGGCCCGAACATCGAACAACAAGTGCTGGAAAATGTGGCAAGGGCTGAATACATGGTTGTTTTGATATATGGAGGAGGAAGGGTGGAGGTCCGTATAGCAAGTGGGTCGCTAAATGTTGAGTTGCACTTACGCGAGTGCACATGTAGAGCATGGCAAATGTCAGGTATTCCTTGTCCTCATGTGTGTGCAGCCATCGAGGGTGTTCATGGTAATGTGTATAGTTATGTTGATGAATGTCTTACAATAACAACCCAAAAAAAGATTTATAGCCGAACCATGATTCATGTTGTCACAATAGACATGCCAAATCCAAATGACTTCCGCCTATATGACATAGGAAGGCAAATGTTCCTGGCACCTCCCAAGACTAGTCGTCCACCGGGAAGGCTAAGAGTTGTAAGGACGGAGTCACAGTTCCGCAACAAGAAAATTTACCATTGCAGCTATGCCATGAAGCAAGGCACACAACAAGAACCTTCAAAAATCCAAACCCAACTTAACTTGTTCATTGTGGAGTCGTGGGGTAAATATTTTACAAGTCATCTTTTGGTTTATATACAATGACTTGGATCCCTTCATATATTTTTGGCTAGAAGGGCTATAAGGATCACTCAATATGTAATTAGTGTAAATGACACAGAATATGTTCTTGCGTTGGAATGACATGGAAACATTATGTCAATGTGGAATGGTAATGTTCACTTGTTATTTCACTCTATTTTGTACAAGTTGTTATCCCATCACAACTTTTTGTAAATGACAATTGTGTACTTATCAATGCCACAATGACTATCTGTTGTTTGAGACTCTGTAAGGGAAGGATCATTTGGAAAAACATGACGAATGCACTGGTAAATACCATTAAAAGATTTGTGATAATGTACTTTTATTTTTTGTTCCCTCAGAGACAAAAATGAAAAACCTCAAAAAAAAAAAATCGTAAATGCTATTGAAAAATTTGTAAATGCCATTGAAAGATTTGTAAATGTCATTGGAAGATTTGTGATAATGCACTTTTATTTCTTGTCCCCTCAGAGAAAAAAATGGTTAACCTAAAAAAAAGTTGTAAATGTCATTGAAATATTTGTGATAATGCACTTTTATTTGTTATTCTCTCACAGACAAAAATGGTTAACCTAAAAAAAAAAGTCGTAAATGCTATTGAAAATTTTGTAAATGCCATTGAAAGATTTGTCATAAATAATGTACTTTATGGACAACCAAATTGGCCCTCTATCCATCCATTTATGGACAACATCATATCCTAATTTACAACATTACATCCAATATTAAATTCCTGATTTACAATAATCATGCACAACACAATTGGCCTTCTATCCATCCATTTATGGACAGCATCAAATCTTGATTTACATCATTACATTCAACATTAAATTCCTTATTTACAATAATCATACACAACAAAATTGGCCCTCCATCCATCCATTTATGGACATCATCATATCTTGATTTACAACATTACATTCAACATTAAATTCCTGATCTACAATAATCATGCACAACAAAATTGGCCCTCTATCCATCCATTTATGGACAACATTAGATATGTACACAGATTGGCTACAATCCTAACTACTAAGTGCCAACATAATTAACAAAATGTGCCTTTAACAATAATACCCATGTCTTTCTTCTCTTCTCGTGGGTCACATGCGTGCAGCATCCGTGGTCTTATTCAATTCATGGTTGACAAGCCACTACATGAGGTTGCGCGTCGTCGTTTACCTCATCATCCCCATACTGCATGCTTTCACTAGGACTCCAATTGTGCAACCAAATCAAGACATGGACACTACAATCTTGCCTACAGAACGCAGAAACACACAAGTTAACAAATATATGACAACCCAGCATTAATGATGTTGCCACAGAATGACACTCACAAATTGGGTTGTTGTGGAACGGCTGGCCAAATAATATATGCTTTTAACATCTTGCCCAAACGATTTGGTTTGACAAGTTTGATGATGGCTTCAAACCGATCCCTCTGCAAACAACACACATGCATTAAATATGTGTTAACTTGACTTTATCATAACTAAAACTTGAAAGTGTATAACTTACAATTTTACTTATGGTCGTTGCTTGGGGATTTGCAAATGTGGTTTTCTTCTTTTTACTTGACTCATTCTTGCTCATGTAAACCTTAGTCTTCATTGAATCCAGGACATAAAAATTCATCGTCCTTGGATCAAGGGCCAGACAGAACCAATGCTCCTCAACCAACATCAGTCCCATTATCAAATCATAATCCACGATGTTGTAACCCAGATGTTGAGGCAATAGCATGTGTTTCCATTCATCAACTTTCCATCCGAATGGTTTACCGGCCAATAAGATCTACATAATGAACAAATTTGAAGTCATGTTTATGTATGTCAATGGGAAATAAAAAATCAACCAAATCAAAAATGCAGACTAACCATTAAATCTGCATTGAAAATGTGCCTCCTTACTTGACCCTGGTTCTTCATATCTAGCATCTATGTCTTACATACAAGAGACATAACCTGCATGTGTAAACACTTTGATAAGTGGGGTTCAAAACGTTGTATACAAATTTTAATTTTTTTAGTACCTACCTGGTTGCTTAATCTGTTCTTACGGCCTAGTGTCTGTAGTAGCTTCAAAGTTATGTCTTCATCCTCTATTTCTATGAGAATCCTGTAAAAGAGAAACTATGGCGTCATACATTAATTAATTTAGACAAAATGTCATTTAATTTTGAATATTTCTTGGAATTAACTTTTTTGATGACTTACTGTTCACTCTCATCCTTTGTGCAGGTTCCAGAGATAAGGTCAAAGAATATTTCCTTGTCTTCTTTTTCTTTCCTTGAGCTCTTCAATGGCTTTGTCAACATCCAAGGGGGCATGTTCTTTGGCTTTTTCGGCTTCTGTGACCTCCTTAGTTCATCATGTTTTTCAACGGGGTATGGAACAATAGATTGTTCTCCTTCGTTGGCCCCTCCTTCTACAGAAGGACTTTCCCCATGAAATTCAGAAATATTGATTGGCGTTTCGACAACTGAATCATCCTCATAACTAGCTTCGCCATCATCATGACCATCACTATCACCTTGTTGGCCCTCATCATCACCATCAGCATCTTGGCCAATATCATTAGCATCATGACCATCATCCTTTGGTTCACCAACTTGCTGCTTTCATTGCCTTTCAATGTGAACTTATGCCTTTTACAACTCATCTTCCATAGCAACAACATGCCTTTTGTGGCTATCGTTGATTATACCCATCAACTTTCCATACAAGTTCTTTAAAACCTAAACATGGAACACTTTACCACAGGTCATTAACATAATTTTAAACCTAAAATTCAATGTCATTACTGGAAGCACTTACTGGGTCTAAAGCCACAAAATTTGTTTTCCGAAGTGTCCTTCTTAGCCTTGTCTTTAACGGCCTTCGCAGTATACAACATCCCAATGTCGCTCTTCCTCTCTTTCTAAATCATCTCCTTCACCTTCTCTTTAGTCTAGAATTGAATTGGACTCTTTCCTACATGTTGAATTGGCTTTCCCAGTGGGAACCGCTTGTCGAAATATAACTGCAACGATAAGGGTAAACATTTAAAACTTATGAAAAAAAATATTAACATAACACAAAACAACTCATAATACTTACCAATAACATTTATATGCACCCTCTGACATAGAAGTTGCAATCTTTTTTTCCTCTTAACGTGGAACACAGATTTAATGGTATTATACTTTCAGTTTATATGGGTTCCAAACTTAACATGGAACACGAATTTAACTGTAATAAACTTTCAGTTTATCCGGGTTCCAAACTTAACATGGAACATAGATTTAACTGTATTATACTCAGTTTATCTGGGTTCCAAACTTAAGATGAAACACGGATTTAATTGTAATCTTCTCAGTTTATTCGGGTTCCAAACTTAACATGGAACACAGATTTAATTGTAATATACTTTCAGTCTATCCGGGTTCCAAACTTAACATGGAACATGGATTCAACTATATAATACTCTCAGTTTATCCGGGTTTCAAACTTAACATGGAACACGGATTTAACTGTATTTCCATTTGCTCCAGCTCCAAATACTTCGGATTGCTGTCTTTTCATCCTTTTCATGACTTTAGACCAATTTTAAAATTTTTCAAATTTTTCTACATAGCTGGAAACCTTTGAAAGTGGAGCTTAATCACCAAGAGGGGGGTGAATTGGGGATTATAAAAACTTTTTCGGTTGCTCTGTTTTTCGGATATGAAACAGGGATGAAAACAGAGTGAAGAGAAGAATAGCAAGACACAAGGATTTATACTGGTTCGGTCTAACCTCTTGACCTACGTCCAGTCCCCAGACTCTATGGGATTTCTCACTATCAAGATTGATTACACACTCTGCACTCAAGAGTAATTCTCTCACTAGAACTTACTCCCCCTTACAAGTTGTAATCAATAACCCAATCTCCAAGTCCCCTTGATTTGAGATACTTTACAATAAATGTTTTACAATCAAGAAACTCTCTCTAAGAGTAGATAAGATAAACACTGAAGTATGAATGTATCAACAACTACTTTACACAAGAAAACTCAAAGAGTAGTTGAAACTTTTAATGATTTTCATTTTCTCACAGATTGGTTGTTGAGAGAAATTGAATGCATCTCTATTTATAGCTAGAGATCATTAAATGATCGTTATAAATCCTAATGTGACCGTTGCCAACATTGGAGGATGATTAGTGAAGGTTTTGGTCTTCTTCTCTCTACTCTTTGGTTAATCCAGCTTTGCAGAGGTTCAGGGTTGACTTCCTGACTTTTAATCCGTTGGAAGAGCAGATGCTGGATGAGGAAAGGAAACATTAATTCCTTCAAAACGTGTGGAGAATGATTGTCCAGAAGCATGCAAGTTTTCTGCACTTTGCATTTAATGTTCTGACTTTTACTTTATGCTTTTTGCTAATTCTCCATTTAATCCTGTCTAAACCATCTGAAACTCACTAACAAACTGATTAAACATAGTTAGGAATAGTAATGAGTGATGATATAAAGTATCAGGATCAAACATAAAGATTTCGCAAATTCGTGTAATCTGAAATTTGAATTCAGCGTTGTAAACTCGAGTTAGTTCTTCCAAACTCGAGTTTTCATGTTTCAGTAAAAGGCCTAAAATCGAGTTTCAAAATCTTAACTCGAGTTTTCTCATTACAGAGGAGAATATAACGATTTGGCATTTGGACAAGTTTTGTGAACAGTGCAAAACTCGAGTCATTAAGTGACTAACTCGAGTTTTGGACTTTAGATGAGAAATCATGTTTTAGTCCAAAACGTCAAAACTAGAGTTTCCATTTCAAAACTGGAGTTTTCAAATGTTCAAAATTAGCAGAGCTCTGCCTGACTAAAACTCGAGTTTTCTCATTCTTTGAAAACTATGGAAACTTCTCTTTAAGGCCGAAACTCGAGTTTCCAAAATCAAACTCGAGTTTCCTCGTTTATGAGAAAATTTTGAAAGACTTTGCTGAATCGAAGAATAAAGTTTTCACAAGATCATAATCGAGCAATGTTCTTTGTAAAATGTGAACTCGAGTTTTCAAAGTAAACTCGAGTTTCCAACTTAGTGTGGAAACTTAGAGAACTCTTTGTGTAGCCTAAACTCGAGTTTCCAAATGGAAACTGGAGTTTTGGTATGTTTGAAAAAACTTGATAGCTCTCTGTCTTGTCAAAACTCGAGTTTTCAAAACTAAACTCGAGTTTTCCTTTCATTGCAAAAACTTGAGCTTTTCTCTGTCAAGTCAAAACTCGAGTTTCCAAAGTGAAACTCGAGTTTGCCTTTGACAGTAAGTTTTTCAACTTACAAAGACAAACTTCCATCTGCGTTTACAATTGTCTGTTATCATCAAAACCAATTATAGAACTAACAACCTTATCACTGTCATGGGCTACTGCAACTCCACCTCCCACAGATGCATCAGTAGTAGAGATTTACAGTATATCTCTGGGGTTTTGTCCTTGAGGAAGTGGCATGGTTGGAAAATGATTTTGCATAGGAGTGTCTTTGGAAAATAGCTACTACTGCTGCTCAATTGCGTCATCAAGCTGCTTTTGCATCTCAATTAAAATATAGTAAACAAAACAAACATTGGGAGTCAAAAAATTTGACTCACAGCATGGCAAAGGTCGTGTTGCAGTTTTGGCATTCAGTTGTTCAAATGAAGCTTCTAGTGACAAGAGCAGAAATTCTGACACGATGCTGAAGACAAGCAAAGACTTGGAAAGATAAGGTCCCAGAAAGATTGTGTCACTTAAATTGCAAGCACATGCTTTGAGATTTTTGAAGTATAACAACTCTCTTTGAAGTTCCTCTCAACCAAATGCAGTGAGGTGGTTGAATCACGGAATTGGCTTTCATCAGCCCCTCGTTCCTTGTTCAAGTGCTTTATGACAATCTCACCCGTAGAAGTATTTCTCAGTACATACCTATTGATATCCAAACTTTCCCATATTATAAGTGACTCAATGGCACCCATCTTCAAAGCCTTCAATGTGTCATCAACCCCAAAGACGTATTTACCAGTATCCTGGTTGATCTCTTCAAAGTATTTCCTTGCCAGATAGCTCAAATGCTTGATTAAAACCATTCTCCCCACCATATGAAACATCAACGACATTCAATATTTTTGCTGCTAGACAAGGATTTAACATATCTGACTGGATGATCTTCATCGAGATTTCATTAACGGGACCCACTCACTTTTATGTGAGTGCTACAGAAAAAAAGTTTCTGCAGTAACTGCAGAAACATTAAACCCATAAATAAATGTCCAATATGAAAGTGGAGCTGAATCACCAAGAGGGGGGTGAATTGGGGATTCTTAAAATCTTTTCCAAGTGCTCTGTTTCTGGGTAATAGAAACAGGGATAAACAGAGGATAAGGAAGAGAAGCAAGACACAAAGGATTTATACTGGTTTGGTCCAATCTCTTGACCTACGTCCAGTCCCCAACTTACTCCCCCTTACAAGTTGCAATCAATATCCCAATCTCCAAGTCCCCTGACTTGAAATCTTTACAATGAATGATTTACAATAGATGAACTCTCTCTAAGAGTGGATAAGAATAAACACTGAAGTACAATGTATCAAAAGATACTTCTCACAAGAAAACTCAAAGAGTAGTTGAAACTTGAATGATTTTCATTTTCTCACCGATTGGTTGTTGAGAAGAATTGAATGCATCTCTATTTATAGCAATAGATCATTGAATGACCATTGCAATCCTTAATGTGACCGTTGGCAACATTGACTGAGGATTAGCTGAAGGCTTGGTCTTCTTCTCTCTACTCTTTGGTCAATCCAGCTGCACAGAAGTTTAGGCTTGACTTCTTGACTCTTAATCCGTTGGAAGAGCAGCTACTGGATGTGGAAATGAGACATTAATCCTTTTGAAACGTGTGGAGAATGATTGTCCAAAAGGATGCAAGTCTTCTGGACTTTGCATTTAATGTGCAGACATCACTTTGTGTTTTATGCTAATGCTTCATTTAATCCTCTCTAAATCATCTGAAACTCACAAACAAACTGATTAATCATTGTTAGGAATAGTAATGAGTGATGATATGAAGTATTAGAATCAAACACAAAGGTTTCACAAATTCGTCCAACTTGAAATTCAAAACCAGCGACACAAACTTGAGTTTGTTTATCCAAACTGGAGTTTGTCACTGTGCTTAAAGAGGAAACTCGAGTTTCCATTACCAAACTCGAGTTTTCTTCTTCCAGAGCAGAAAGTCGTTTTTGAGTTTAAAATCATACTTTGAGCATTGAGGCAAAACTCGAGTTGATTAATGACAAACTCGAGTTTTGGACTTTTATAGTGAAAACATGTTTAAGTCCAAAACCTCAAAACTGGAGTTTCAAAAGGAAAATTGGAGTTTTCAAATCACTGAAATAAAGCAAAGCTTTCTGCTTGGCACAAACTCGATTTTGCTAAACGAAACTCGAGTTCTCTCTTAAGCTTGAAAACATTTGAAAATTCAACCCAAGTGAAAACTGGAGTTTTCAAAAACCAACTGGAGTTTTCTCAACGTGAGTAAAACATGAAAACTCTCTGTCTTGTGGAAACTCAACTTTCCAAATGCAAGCTCGAGTTTCCTCAAAAGAGAAAACTTTGATAAATATTTTATCAATTGAAAACACGAGTTTTGAAAGGGAAACTGGAGTTTTCATAAACTCAGAAATGAGCATAGCTCTCTGTGACTTGCAAACTCGAGTTTGCAAAATCAAACTCGAGTTTCCAAATAACTTTGAAAACTCAGAGAACTCTCTGTATTGGCGAAACTCGAGTTTCCAAATGGAAACTGGAGTTTTGCTTAGTTCAAAAATATTGATGACTCTCTATGTGAGCAAAACTTGAGTTTGCTAACTGCAAACTGGAGTTTTGTTCCCTTTACAAAACAATGAACTGTCTCTGCAAGGGACAAACTCGAGTTTCCAAAACCCAAACTCGAGTTTGCCTTGAAGTGAAAACTTGAAGTGCTTTCTGTATGACACAAATTCGAGTTTGCCTATGCAAACTGGAATTTTCTTAACTTGTGAAAAATTGAGCTACTCTCTGTCAAGCCAAAACTCGAGTTTGCAAAATCAAAACTCGAGTTTTGTCTTAGACAGTAATGTTAAGAACCGTACATGCAGCGGAAAAAAACTTTTAACGAATCCCTTAGGCGGATCGCTCAACAACGTTTAAATCAAGATTTAGGGTTTTCGAATCATACCTATGCAGAGGGTTCAACGTATCATTCGCGTTTGTGCCTCGATCCTCGTGCGCCGCAGACGTCGTACGTGTCGAACGAGGTGGCATCTTTTATCCGTGCTTCTTGATCACGTGGGCTAACGCTTTCTTGTTCGATCAGACAGGAGTTGACTTCGCGTGTCCTCTCCCTCTACCGGTATCCACATGAACGGCCTCCAACACTGACGGCAGCGTGCTAGCGCCTCAGTATTCTTGCGTCTCTCTTTTTCTCTCTAGGGTTTTGTGTTTCGCGGCCGTCTAATTCATTCGTATGTTTAATACGACTAGATCAGCATCTGTTATAGGGTTTCTAAAACCCTAATAATGTGTCGTATTAAATTATTCAAAATTAATCCAATTAATTTCGAATTATAAATTGGATTAAATAATATTAATCAAATCTGTCCAACAGATCTAATCTAACTACTTGATTCGAATTAATAGGCCTTCATATTTAATTTATATTTATAAATTAAATCAATATATGACATGCTTATATTTAATTTAAAATGAGATCCGATATCTCAGTTCAAATTAAATCTGATATTCAATATCTTTATTAGAAAATTAAATCTGAGATACAATATCTCAATTTATTATAGTTATTTAATTTATCAAATAAATTAAATACTATATATAATAATATTATTATCAATAAATAATATCATTATTACTTTCGTATTTAATAATACACACACACACACACACACATCCTAGATTAAATAAGTATTCATTAAATCTTAAACACATTTAAGATTCAATGAATCTGGACGCTCTTGCTCGTGTTGGGCCATTCTTGTGTGCGACCCTGGAGGCCCACATGAGATTGGCAGTGGGCCAATACTGTACCAGCCCACAAGTCGCAAGCGGCCTCTAGCAAGACATTGCACTGCCCAATTCATATGGGGATCGTTGATGCGATATAACCTATCGTACAACCATGTCACGTCCCTTTTGTCACGCGATAACTTGGTCAAGGATAATGCATGGATGATGTCAACTTCCTGTTTTTGACCATTACTTTCTTGATTCTTGAGTAGTCTAACAATTGAAATGGAAACTCTTTTCCATCATAGTATGGTCATACATTTCTCAGACTCACTCATTGAGGGGCCCAGTATTATCTCTCTACAAATGTGAGGGACAAATTCTATCTTGACCATTCACATTCCTCTGCATGAAAACCACTGATCCGATCCAAGCCTTTATCATCACCCGATCAAAGTTGACTTTTGACTAGGTCAAAGACCAGCGACTCATCATGTAGGAATCCATGATGATCTCAGGTCCAAGGGCGTTGTGACGCGATTATACATGAGAAAAGCTTATGACTTATTCCATGCAGCTTTCTCATAGTGGGTCAGTCCAGCACCTTGTACTCTTACAAGTGCCTATGACTTTGATTGGTATCTTCATACCTCATCAAAGTCATACTGGTCTTATATCATCTTCACTCCCGCGTAGATAACCGACCAGGGACATTTAGAATAATCTATTAGATATATCTAGGGATATAGTTATCAATGTAAACATGCAAACGAAATGATAACTAAAAGATAATACTTTAAAAACCATAAATGTCTAAAGTACAATGACTTGCCCTTAGGGCATAATTTCCAACAAGTAAGTTTCCAACTTACCAAAGACAAAAATTCATCTTGAGTTTACAATTGTTAGTTATCATCAAAACCCATAAAGAACTAACATTCTCCCCTTTTTTGATGATGACAACACTTGTAAACTAAAATTTCAAGAGTTTGACAAGATTCTCATTTTGAAATGAATTTCCAGTTCTTTGAGATTCTCAGTGTTTGATTGATTTGAGAAAAGTTTTTGCATTTAACATTCTTAAGTAATCAAGACATTTAGACATAAGTTGTAATTATTAGAGATAAGCAACAGAAGTATATAATGATGGTAAATTCATTCATTCATCAAAATGCAAAACAATACATTAGATTAAAATGCACAATTACAAAAGATGAAATATCAGAAACACAAAACAATCTACAATTCTTTAAAACTCTAAATTTCTACTCTTGCCATTTCTCTCCCCCTTTGTCATCTTCAAAAGGAGATGGAGCTGAGATAGAGGGTTCATGGAGAGGGTCGATGAAAGGAGTAGAAGGAGTGGAATCCAATTTGACTGTGGAGGCAGGTGAGTGGGGAAAGGTTTTTGGAGTGGGAGAGGAATAAGGATGAAGGACTTCAGTGACAGGGGTAGGTGGAGAGGAAGTAGGGATGGGTATGGTGAGAGGAGTAGATATGATAACTGGTTCAGTGGTAGGAGTGGAAGTGATGATAGGTGTGGTGGTAGGTGTGGAGGCTGAAGGTGAGGAAGTGGGATCCTGAGGAATGGTGAATGCGAAAGGAGGTGAAGAGAAGGGTTCAGGATCTGGTTTAAGATCAGGACTGGGAGAGTCACCAAATCCAGAAGAAGAGGGAAGGTGCTTGAGTAGTCGATCCACCTTATCAATGAGAATCCCATTGAACCCGGTAAGAGAGGAAAGCTTGGCATCATGATCCAGGAGATGACCAGTGATATCTTCAACCTTCTCAGTCAAGTGGGTCGAGAGAGAATTAACCTTTTCTTTCATTTCTTCTTGAGCATTTACCATCTCATGATTGCCTCTGGTCACTTCAGCTACTAGCTTTCCTACTTCAAACTCTATTCTTATCGACATAGCATCAATGGTAGCATCAACAATTGCTTTAATCTGGAGTCTAGATCAGTAGGTGCTGACTGAGCTTCTTGAGCTTGAGCTTGGGCCTGAGATGCCCTGGCATGAGAGGCTCTGGATCTGGTTGAGCCCTTGAAGGAACAAAACGCTCACCCTCAAAATTAAGCTTCATGTAATTCAACTGAGACTTGCCAAAAGGTGGAGGAGTTCTGGTAGAGTCAGGAGGGCCAAGGAACCAAATCTTGTGATAGAACAAAATCACAGAGACAAGAGATGGGAAGGGTATATGTGAAGGCCTACGAGAGGCAAATTTGAACTTGACCATCTCTTGAAAGATCCAATGGCCTAGATTAATAGGAGTTTTTTAAACAAGGGTAGCAAAGAGAGGGTAATCCTTTTGGGCAAAGTGTGTGTAATTACAACCTTTTTGAATGAAGTTCCTAGAGTATATGTACCATAGGACACGGTTGATAGGTGGCATAGACACAGGAGAAAAGTTGAGACGATGTAAACCAGATTCTGGAATAGGTTCGTTTGGTCTAAGAATCTCAAAAAATTCTCTATTTGTGAATTGAACTGAGGGTGGAGGAGGTGGATTGGTAATCTTGAGGATAGAGTTAATAGTAGAGGTAGAGAAGGTAAAGGTGACACCTTTGACAGTGGTGGAAACTCTTTCCTCCACTAACTCACCCTCAAAATCTAGGATATTGTCATATACCATATTAAAATAGAAAATCTTGACAATATTGGCAGTGAAAGGAGCAGATAAAAAATGAAGGATTCACAATCTTGTAACCAAGGATACAAATCCAAGTTACAATCCTCCTTAATTTTAGCTAAATCTACTGACACAATAGGACATAATTCCTTATTAAGAAAGGATTCTTTGAATTTTGCAGCTAATTCAGTAGAAGCAAACCCTGGAGGAGGAGTGCTATGGTTGTAAATCTCAGTGATTGCTTCAGGCTCGATGGCAAGTTCATCTTGATGAGCTGAAGAAGATGCTTGTCCCTGTCAGCTCCTTGGGACCCAGATGAAACCCTCGACCTCTTAGGTTTAGAGGATTTGGAAGATTCCCCAACTTTCTTCTTCCTTCTTCCTTCCTCTGATGCAAGTTTCTTCTTTGACGATGGAGAGACTGAAGGTTCTTTGAAAGAAACCCTTTTTGACTTGGTCAAAGCATCAGGAATGTTATCACTGACTCCTCTTATCGATCGATCAACTCCAAAGTGATATCGTCTGGGTGTGGACTTCATCCTCCTGGGTCGCTGAGGAGGAGGAGAGGGAGACCATGATTTCGACCCTTCATCATCGAAAATCTTGGTGGGGGACACAGGAGCATAGGATTTGGAAGCCATTTAGGGTTTAGGTTTGAAGATTTTAGGTTGAGATTTGAGAATGGCAGAAAGAAGATAGGAATGCTAGGAAAAAACTTGAGTTTTGGAGAAGATGTAGACGAACATGAACAGTCCCCTTTAAATAAAGCGCCAAACTTACATGGACTTCAAAAGTGTACTGTGAACTTTTGAACTTCCGCGACCAAAACTCGAGTTTCCAACTTACAAACTCGAGTTTTGATGTTGCTTCAACAGGTGTGTTGTTCTCTGTCTTACCGAAACGTGAGTTTCATACTAACTGGCTCGAGTTTCTAGGTTGCCCATCCTCACAGTTTGTTCTCTGGCCCCGACAAACTCGAGTTTTGGTTACAAAACTCGAGTTTGCGTTATTTGACAGCAAACTTCAGTTAATCAAACCTCCTGCATAAAACATTACTACACACTCCGAAGCTTAAATTAGTATCTAATAATCATCAAAACCATAACTAACATTGAGAAAAGAAATACTTACAGCTCATTGGGATTTACCATTCCCAATTCTCTTCTAATGAAATTGAATTGCTCCTTAGCCAATGGTTTGGTGAAGATGTCAGCAAGTTGAAGATGGGTTGGAATGAACATGACTTTGACATCCTTCTTTTGAACATGATCCCTTATGAAATGATGTCTTACATCAATATGCTTGGTCCTTGTATGTTGAACTGGATTCTTGGCCAAGCTTATTGTTCTTGTGTTGTCACACAATATTGGGATCTCCTTCAAATTGATTCCCAAGTCAGAAAGTTGTTGCTTGAGCCATAGGACTTGAGCACAACAGCTTGATGCAGCAATGTACTCAGCTTCAGTTGATGACACAGAGACAGTTGTTTGCTTCTTGCTGAACCAGGAGACAAGTGAGCCACCAAGAAATTGACATTGGCCACTTGTGCTTTTTCTATCCGTCTTGTAACCAGCATGGTCTGAATCTGAGTAGGCCACCAAATGTTCAGGTTGACCTTTGGGAAACCACAGTCCAAGAGTCTTCGTGTCAGCAAGGTATCTGAAGATCCTCTTCACATTCTCAGCATGAGACTCCTTGGGAGCAGATTGGAACCCTGCACACATCCCCACACTGAATTGGATGTCAGGGCGACTTGCAGTAAGATAGAGCAATGAACCAATCATTCCTCTATATCTTGTGATGTTGAAATCTGTGCCCTTCTCATCAGCATCCAAAGATGTGGTTAAGCTCATTGGAGTATCAGCTCCATTGCATTGGTCCATTCTAAACTTCTTCAGCAGATCATTGAGATACTTGGTCTGAGAGATAAAGATTCCATTTGCTCTTTGCTTGATTTGCAGACCAAGGAAATAGTTGAGTTCTCCCATCATGGACATCTCAAACTCTCCCTGAATGTTCTTAGCAAACTCTTCACACAAAGCATCATTAGAAGCTCCAAAAATAATATCATCAACATAGATTTGAATAATTAAAATTTCACCAAGCTTATTACTTTTAATGAAAAGAGTTGTATCTGCTTTTCCTCTAACAAATCCTTGTTCAAGAAGGAATTTGCTTAATCGCTCATACCAAGCTCTAGGAGCTTGCTTAAGACCATAAAGAGCTTTATTAAGGCGATAAATATGATCTGGATGATGATCATTTTGAAAACCAGGAGGTTGTTCAACATAAACTTCCTCCTGAATAAAACCATTTAGAAAAGCACTTTTTACATCCATTTGATAAAGCTTGAATCCTTTGACACAAGCAAAGGCTAGAAGAACTCTTATGGCTTCCAATCTTGCCACTGGAGCATAAGTTTCTTCATAATCAATTCCTTCTTCTTGATTATTGCCTTTAGCAACCAGTCTTGCCTTATTCCGAACAATGATTGCTGATTCATCTCGTTTGTTTTTGAATACCCATTTTGAGCCAATGACCAGATGGTCCTTAGGCCTAGATACCAAATCCCAAACTTGATTTCTATCAAATTGATGTAACTCCTCTTGCATTGCTATCTCCCAATAATTGTCTGAAAGGGCTTCATCAATCTTAGAGGGTTTAATCTTTGAAATAAAGGCAGAAAAAGTAACTCCATTCAAAGTACTATTTTTGGTCCTTACACCTTGATTAACATCACCTATAACTTGGTCTAAAGGATGATTCCTTATAAATTTCCAAGCTCTAGGTTGAGGTTGATCAGGGTTTTCTAAATTATTTTGAGGATCAACTTCGAAAACATTTTCAGGGTTTTCAATAGAGGCAGGAGTAGTTTTTGGAAAGAATTGATTCTTGAAAACGTTTTCCTCATCATCATCCTTGGATTTTTCAGATTTAGATTCACAGAATGCAACATGCATAGACTCTTCAATAATACGAGTACGAATATTAAAGACTCTATAAGCTCTACTTCTGTTAGAATAGCCCAGAAATATACCTTCATCTGCCTTGGGATCAAACTTTCTCAAATTATCCTTACCATTGTTGTGGGTGAAACACTTGCATCCAAACACATGTAGATGAGCCAAATTTGGTTTTCTTCCCTTATACAGCTTATAAGGAGTCTTATTCATCTTCTTTCAGAGATATGCCTGATTTGAGATGTAGCAAGCCGTACTCATTGCATCAGCCCAAAACACTTGAGAAGTGTTATTCTCATTCAACATTGCTCTTGCCATTTCGATGAGGACTCAATTCTTTCTCTCCACAACACCATTTTGTTGAGGAGTCCTCGGGGCTGAGAAGTTGTGATCAATTCCCATATTGTCACAAAACTCAGCAAAGGCATGATTTTCGAAATCACCTCCATGATCAGTCTGAATTCCTGAAATGACAAAACCTTTCTCGTTTTGGACCTTCTTGGCAAAAACAACAAACTGATCAAATGTTTCATCCTTAGATGATAAAAATATAGTCCATGCAAATCTAGAGAAATCATCAACTATGACCAAAGTATACAGATTGCCACCAAGGCTTCTTGCTCTAGCTGGTCCAACTAGATCCATATGAAGTAATTGGAGAGGTCTAGAAGTTGAAATCTCATTTTTAGATTTGAAAGATGATTTAGTTTGTTTTCCTTTTTGACAAGCATCACAAATCATATCATTTTTGAAACGAAGTTTTGGAACACCAATTACCAGATCCTTTTTGAGTAATTTGTCAAGTTGAATCATATTGACATGAGCTAAACGCTTGTGCCATAGCCAACTATTATCCAAATTACTAACAAAACATTTTTCAAAAGTAGAGCCATCTCTAGAAAGGTTAAGTGTGTAACAATTGTCTTCTCTAGGAGCTCTAAAAAAAGATTTCGACTTTATATTGTCTAAAGAGAGAATATCCTTACTTACTATCAAGCATTCCTAAATAACAAAGATAACTAGGTTACCTTTATCAGTACTTTAGCTTACACTGAGGAGATTGTGACAAAGTCCTTACACAAGGTAGACATCTTTGATTTGTGGTCCTTCATTGTTTCCAACTTCACCAATCCCAGCAATCTTTCCAGATTGATTTCCACCAAATGTCACTTTGCCACCATCCTTGGGCTTGATTGAAGTAAATTTGGAATGATCTCCCGTCATGTTCCTAGAACATCCACTATCAATGTACCATTTGTTGGACTTTGATGCTCTTAGACATACCTACAACACTTAAGCAATCAGGTCTTAGGTACCCATCTTTTCTTGGGTCCTTTGGGGTTAGTTTGTGTCTTAGGAACCTTATAGGATCCCTTAGGCACCCATTGATAGTTCCCGATAGGTTTACTCTTTCTTTCCTTTTTATGAAAACAGGAAGAAGTAATATGACCTTTTCGATTGCAATAATTGCAATGAGCAAAAGGGTTTGAAGAATGAACATATTTTCTAAAGTAGTTCATATAAGACTTTTCTCCAAATTTCTTTTTACCTTTTCTTTTATCAAAATCTGGTTTGTAATCAATTCCTGATTTGTCATTTGTAAATCTTTTTTGTTTCAAAATGACATTGAGCTTCTCACTACCTCTAGTGAATTTCTCAAGTGCCTTTGTAAGATGTAAATTCTTTTTCTCCAAATCAGGACAATTTTCACAATCCATGTTTTCACAAGAAAGATTTTTTATTTGCATTTCAAGAGTCACATTTTTCTTTTTCAAAGAAATGTATTTTTCTACAAGCTTTTCAAATTCAGATTGCACAACAATGTATTCAACAAATAATTCATCATAATATGGTTTTGAATCATATACCTCATTGTTGTCATGTTGCTCTTCTTCTTCAGCAACTAAGCAAATATTGGCTTTTTCTTCCTCATCAGCTTTATCTTCACCAGATGAGCTATCTCCCCATATGGCTGAGACATAGGCTTTCTTTTTGAATTTGTTGAACTTCTTCTTTTCTTTATCCTTGTTCTTCAACTGGGGGCATTCAGACTTGATGTGGCCAGACTTGTCACATTTGTAGCAGATGATTGGCTTCTTTGCCTCGGTGCTAGAGCTACCTTTGTGAAATCTCTTGTACCCTTGGTCTTTCTTATAAAATTTCTGGAACCTTCGGACCATCAAGCCCAGCTCTTCATCTTCGTCTTCTTCATCATCATCATCAGACTCCTTAGCTTCCTTGACAGTCTTGAGAGCAATGCCTTTGCTCTTGCCATTTATCTCATCAAGTCCTTTTCTGAACTTGAGCTTTCCTTCATACTCAAATAGACTGCCAAACAAGGCTTCTACAGAACTCATTGATTCCCCACGAGCTGAACAGGTTGTTCATTCGTTTTGCCCAATGCAGCAAGCTGGTTGATGAGGTGGGTGAATCTTAGCTGGAAGTCGATGATGGATTCTCCAGTCTTCATGCGCAGAAGATCATATTCAGTCATGAGAGTATTGACCCTATTCTCTTTCACTCCGATAGTTCCTTCATGAGCTATTTCCAAAGCATCCCACATGACTTTAGCTGATGGTAGTGTGCAAATACGGAAGTACTCTTGTTGACTTATAGCACTTTGCAGCATGAGGATGGCTTTGCTGTTGAGAGTGACATTTCTTCTATCATTCTCATCATAGTTTTCTTCTGGCTTTGGAACTCGGAGTCCATTTTCAAGGATTGTTGGAGCATAGTTGCCAACTTCGAACACTCTCCACATGCCATATTCACTAGCCATAACAAAGACCTTGAACTTGGCTTTCCAGAAGGAGTAATGCTCTCCACTGAAGCAGGTGGTCTATTGATCGAAGCTCTATCAGGTAAAATTCCTTCCATGGTGATCCTTCTCGAGATGTTAAGCTCTTAAGAAAAGACTGAGCTCTGATACCAAATGAAAGTGGAGCTGAATCACCAAGAGGGGGTGAATTGGGGATTCTTAAAATATTTTCGAAGTGCTCTGTTTCTGAATAATAAAAATAGGGATAAACAGAGGATAAGGAAGAGAAGCAAGACACAAATGATTTATACTGGTTCGGTCCAATCTCTTGACCTACGTCCAGTCCCCAGACTCTCTGGGATTTTCACTATCACAATTGATTACACACTCTGTAACTCAAGAGTAATTCTCTTACTAGAACTTACTCCCCCTTATAAGTTGTAATCAATATCCCAATCTCCAAGTCCCCTGACTTGAGATTCTTACAATGAAATGATTTACAATAAATGAACTCTCTCTAAGAGTGGATAAGAATAAACATTGAAGTACAATGTATCAAAAGATACTTCTCACAATAAAACTCAAAGAGTAGTTGAAACTTGAATGCTTTTCGTTTTCTCACCGATTGGTTGTTGAGAAGAATTGAATGCATCTCTATTTATAGCAAGAGATCATTGAATGACCGTTGCAATCCTTAATGTGACCGTTGGCAACATTGACTGAGGATTAGCTGAAGGTTTGGTCTTCTTCTCTCTCTACTCTTTGGTCAATCCAGCTGCACAGAAGTTTAGGCTTGACTTCTTGACTCTTAATCCGTTGGAAGAGCAGCTACTGGATGTGGAAATGAGACATTAATGCTTTTGAAACGTGTGGAGAATGATTGTCCAAAATGATGCAAGTCTTCTGGACTTTGCATTTAATGTGCAGACATCACTTTGTGTTTTATGCTAATGCTTCATTTAATCCTCTCTAAATCATCTGAAACTCACAAACAAACTGATTAATCATTGTTAGGAATAGTAATGAGTGATGATATGAAGTATTAGAATCAAACACAAAGGTTTCACAAATTCGTCCAACTTGAAATTCAAAACCAGCGACACAAACTCGAGTTTGTTTATCCAAACTGGAGTTTGTCACTGTGCTCAAAGTGGAAACTCGAGTTTCCATTAGCAAACTCGAGTTTTCTTCTTCCAGAGAAGAAAGTCGTTTTTAGTTTAAAATAATACTTTGAGCATTGAGGCAAAACTCGAGTTGATTAATGACAAACTCGAGTTTTGGACTTTTATAGTGAAAACATGTTTAAGTCCAAAACCTCAAAACTGGAGTTTCAAAAGGTAAATTGGAGTTTTCAAATCACTGAAATAAAGCAAAGCTTTCTGCTTGGCACAAACTCGATTTTACTAAACGAAACTCGAGTTCTCTCTTAAGCTTGAAAACATTTGAAAATTCAAGCCAAGTGAAAACTGGAGTTTTTAAAAAGTGAGTAAAACATGAAAACTCTATGTCTTATGGAAACTCGAGTTTCCAAATACAAACTCGAGTTTCCTCATAAGAGAAAACTTTGATAAATATTTTGTCAATTGAAAACTGTAGTTTTGAAAGGGAAACTGGAGTTTTCATAAACTCATGAGCATAGCTCTCTGTGACTTGCAAACTCGAGTTTGCAAAATCAAACTCGAGTCTCCAAATAACTTTGAAAACTCAGAGAACTCTCTGTATTGGCGAAACTCGAGTTTCCAAATGGAAATTGGAGTTTTGCTTAGTTTAAAAATATTGATGACTCTCTGTGTGACCAAAACTCGAGTTTGCTAACTGCAAACTGGAGTTTTGTTCCCTTTACAAAACAATGAAGTGTCTCTGCAAGGGACAAACTCGAGTTTCTGAAACCCAAACTCGAGTTTTCCTTGAAGTGAAAACTTGGAGTGCTTTCTGTATGACACAAACTCGAGTTTGCCTATGCAAACTGGAGTTTTGTTAACTTGTGAAAAATTGAGCTACTCTCTGTCAAGCCAAAACTCGAGTTTGTAAAATCAAAACTCGAGTTTTGTCTTAGACAATAAGTTTCCAACTTACCAAAGACAAAACTTCATGTTGAGTGTACAATTGTCAGTTATCATCAAATCCCATAGAGAACTAATACAATACATATTGGATAAATAAAGGACAAAGAAATGATTAAAGATATGGGTGTGATCAATTATCTTGAATTATTAATTCAAGAAATATTTAAAGATATGGATGTGATCCATTATCTTGAATTATTAATTCAAGAAATATTTAAAGATATGAATATGATCTATTATCTTGAATTTTTAATTCAAGATATATTTCAAGATAAGGATAAAAAATCTATTATCTTGAATTTTTCGGATTAAACCTTAGAATGAGTTTTTCTTCTAATTAATTTAATTAGGGTTTAACCTTAATTAAGTGGCTGAAATTAGGGCACCTAACTTTGGACGTTTTTGGAAGATGGCGGGTAGTCTTGGAGATTTATGCGTACTGCTCATCCAAGAGAGAGGGCGGCCGCCAAGGTTCCATCCAAGAAAGGTTAGATCCAATCTTGTTCATTATATCCTAAACCTAATCTCAAGAAACCTAATCTTCTTGAGATAAAGAAAACCCAAGAACCTTGATTCCTCAACCTTGCCGTCACCTAGCAAGCATCCAAGGAAAGAGAGGAATCAAAGAGGAGTTCTCAAGGCAATCAGGAGATAGCCGTGTGGATCAGCATTAGAGGACGTCATACATTTGAGGTCTTCAGTGATTTAAGGTAACCCTAAAGCCCATGAGTATTTTAATGAGTAGATCTTGGGAAATTCCCATGAGCATTTGTATGATACGTGATCAATATTCTCGGGAATATCCCATGAGCTCCTGTAAAGTGTTACAGGAATCACATGATCAATATTTCTGAAAGAGTCCATGAGTTTTTACTTCATCGTTTAATTTGGGAAAACTCATGAGATCCCGTAAAGAGTTACGGGTCTATAATGCTCATGAAGTTCGACAACATAATTGAAATCATTGCTCATGAGTACTATAAAATTGCTCCTTTAGGTGTTATTTTCCCATAATTCTAACAAATTTTTTTTTTTTTTTTGCTCGAACATAATTCTAACAATTTAAAACTGGATTTTTGTTTTTTAATATTGAAAAGTCTAAGTGTTTGGGTCTCCAGGCTCACCTTGGATTCACAACCTTATAGTTATAAACTAACTCTTTACCAATTGAACTAACCTACCAACTAGACCAACCTTTCAGTAGTCAATTTTAATGAAATTAGATAAAATCATAATCACATAACTTTTGTGTCATCCGATGGTCAAACTCGAAATATAAAATTCCAGACGATAAGCTTTTCCCAGTATCATATCATATAAATGGGCATCGTTTCTTTTCCCGGAATATAAATGGACATCTTATATCTAACAACGAAAAGTTGCAGAATTCATGAGCCAAATAATAAAACAATAATTACTACATTCAGCAATTCTTATGCCTCGTTACAATTCCAGCAACTGGTAGCTCATCGCTCTTTTAATTAACTTAATAATCATGATGCATAAATCCTTAAATCAAAATGAAAAATATCAAGTGAATAAACGATATGACAATGAAAATACAATTTTCCCTGTCCTAACCATTTTCCTTTCTCACCAATCTCAAGTGCTCAAAACAAACTAATATCTCATTTTCCTGACTTTGAAGGTCGTTGATCTGATAACATCATCATCAGTTTTAAGTGTGTCCTCAAGAACTTGTATGGACTCAGGCTTTGTGAAGTAGGTAAATAGGAGATAGATGCCATCCAAGTACGTGTTGGTCTCCCCAGCCTTATTTTCCTTCTTGATGCTAAATGCTAGTGGAATAATCCCTCTGTTGAAAACCTCCACATACATGCCACCTCCAGCAACAAGCAGCTGCAGAGAGAATTCACAATATATTTATCAATATCATTTACCTAAATTTATTTGCATATAATACAGTTTGAATCAAGTCTTGACTTCATCATTATTGTAAAATGTGACAAGACTGGCCGGCCACACCTGAATATTTTCTGTCTGCTTGAATATCTAGAGCTTCAACTATTAGAGTATAAGTCCCAAATCCATTGATACAAAGATAAATAAAAGGTATATAACCATGAGAAAAGTCCTATTAAATTGACTTAACTCTCGATCTTAAGAGATCAACAACTTCATCCTAGGATGACTAATATCACCCATAATCATATACTGCACGGTATCACCCAGAATAAAAGGCCTAAAAAATTGCTGCGTAGCACAGATATGAGCATCTGAAGCTGATGAATTAAATAATAATCAGCCGCTAATGGATAGTCTAATGGGTCCTAAGATCATATAGCCAGTGCCTTGGGTATTTGCTACACTACGAGAAAATTGCAGGTTCTCTTCTAGAGAAAACAAACATTTCACTTGACCATTTAGAATAAAGGGTTAAAGTGCAATTTTAGCAATGAAGTTTCTTGCTACGATCGTCAAGCACAATCAACTTTTGAAGGGTCCAAAAATAGACATCATCTTTCAAAATGGTGCAATTTTAGCAATTCCATGAAATTGGCCCAAACATCTGTTATAAAGTTAAAAGGAGAACAAGTGGATCCCACATTAAAAAAGTAATAGATGTTTGGGTCAACTAAATAGAATTGCTAAAATTGCGCAATTTCAAAATATTGTGTCAACTTTTGCACGCTTTGAAACTTAATTGTGATAAAAGTTCATGGCGAAAAAACTTCATTGCTAAATTTGCACCTTAACCCTAGAATAAATGGCTTGAAGATTCAATTTTACATTCATTCTTTTTTTATCAAAAACTCTGACATTCATTCTCAAGACACGACATTGTGAGTCCATTAAATTGCAAAAGATATCCAAACATCAGACCCAAAAGCTGTCTCAAGGGAATAAAAATGAAATTTAGACCAAGAAAAAGCATGAGTTCAGCATCATTTTATTTTCCCTTCTCCTGTGAAATATCAAGTATCCATTATCATCACTTACCTCACATTATCATTATCTCTAATCCTTCCACATTGTTAAGATAAGAAAATAGTTTCAATTAGAATGTCTAGATATCAATCATGGAAACATACGACATCAAAGAGAACAAGTAAAGTACTAAATGGCCCATGGGAAGCAAGATACAGGATGGTTGAACATGATAAGCTTCATCCATAAACACCTTAGCTTCTTTAGTAATGCTTCTGAATTATATCCCTGCTCCTTTATTCCTGTCCAATGCCAGTTTAAACACAATATTCTCCTCGGGCCTGCACTTTTCCAGGTGAGGGATATTCCTTCTAGCTATGTCTCTCATGATACAAAATAACAATATATAGGTTTATTGAAGGTAAATTTATAAAGGCAAAAACAAGTAAAACTGATGATTATCATAACTTCAGAATTCCATTCACATTGTAAATGCAACAAGTGCTTGTTGGAAGAATGACCATTCAGGACCTGATTAGAATATCAGTCTCAAATAAGGGCTTTCTAGCTGTGAGAAGTTATAAAAATTAGTAAAAAATGGAACTTTAATTAGTGACCAGGTTCTTGTTTGACAGTGATTGTCTAATCAAGTCCTGAATCGTCATTTTCCCAAGAACGTTTACTATCTAGTGGCATTCCTCATTTCATATTAGTATTGTGCGATTAAAACATATATATTAGACCTCCCCTGAACTTTGTGCACTTACCGCAATACCACACTATGTTACTATTTTTTTAAACTTCAAACAATTCAAACAAGTGAGGACAAAGTGAATCTTAAAAATCCTCCAATTAAGTGAAAGTTAAATAGAATGATGACCTGAGATTATTTTATGGTAATTAATCAAAGCTCAAGAGGGTAGGGCAACAAGTAGTGCATTTATTTTTTCCTATCATAAGATTAAATAACCTTTAAGGGCTATGTATGAGAGTTTTTGAAGAGGGTGGAGTGAGGTAATTATTAGAATGGAGTATTATAGTCCTCTGCAGTTTCAAATATGCTACAATTTTTTGAGAGAATAATCTATTTGTTGAATCTGACAGCAACCACTAAAAATTTATATTACCTATGATGCATTGCATTGGAAAACAAGACAGTACGAAACCTGAAACCTAGCAATAATAACCTTAAAATCCCTTGTTACTCCAATAAGCCTAAGTGATAATCAATGGATGAGAACATTTTCATCCAAACACACCAAGAATCATATCACCGGAAGCTTCAGAATAATAAAAAGATTTTCATATACTTCATTGCAATTTTGAAAAAAGTCTTTTGATCTGTTTTTCCTAAATACACAGATACGAAACTTCAAAAATTGTGGGGTGGAATTGGCAAGCGTGATTTCAAATTCCTTCTAATCAACACCACTACTTTCCTTTAAAAGCGTGCAACAGTAGTTTCGATTTTTCCCACTTTATTTTACCAATTCACTTCATCGAAACAAACAAGAAAACATTTAAACTTCCATATGTATTTCTCAAAAAAATAAATAAATAAATAAAATAAAAATTGGAGAAGTAGAATACATTCTTAGACACTCTGCACCACAAGAACATCTGAGAGAAGAGGTAATGGGTTGATAGAAATTCACTGGTATTCATAGTAAAAGTCACTCAGATGAATATGAAATTGAAAATTAATTATGGCATTTAAACTTGAAAAAATATGGTTTAGAGTATTGATACCTCCTCGAACTTCTGAGTAAGTGCTAGTCGCTCATCCTCGGACATGTCAGGCCTCAAGACAGCCATTGTCTCGTACTGTCGGAGTCCGGGTGGGCATTGTGGTTCCTCCTTCTCCTCCACAGAAGTAAACCCTGTTCCAGGAGAAGTCGGGTCATCATCCGAACCGAATCCACCTTCGAAGAAGGAACCGGAGAAGTCAAGTGTTTGGGATTGGATGGAAAATCCAGAATCTATTCTTTTCTGGCGATAGATTGATCTTAATTTCCTAGAAAAAGGTATGAGGCAGTGAGAAAAGCTTAGAATTGGAGAAGATGAAAACACTTTGGGGCAATTCTGCACTTTAAGCGGAATCGAAGAAGAGATTGGAGTAGAAGTGAGCGAAGAGGTTGCCATTGATGCACTCCGCTAATCGCCTCATACACGGATAAGGCATACCCCGCTTTTATAGGCACTCGTCCTCGTACGAGTTACGACGTCGTTAACGTTGTCATTGGTATCAAATGTAAGTTTTTTTACTAAGGTGATACGGTGATACGTACTGAAACGCAAATAAAAATTGTTATGAATAGAAAACTGTAGAAATGTCGCTCATGTAAAAATTGTAAAAACTTAAGTTTTTACCGTTTTTACTTTAACAAAAAAAAAAGAATGAAAAGTTGAAAACCCTATTTTTACTGTACATAGATGTACTCGGAATTATCGGAGAATAGAGACTGGATAATTATATATAGTTTTTAATGTATTTTTATAGTTATAATCGTAAGTTTTTAATGTAATTTTTTAAGGTTTTATATAATTATATGACTTATATCTTTTAAATATGAAATTGTTCATTGAATCTTGAGTACTGATTTATGATTTTATTTCCCCCCCCCCCCACACACACACACACAATTTTAGTTGTGTGGCCCAATGAGGGCAACTTGTACCAGAATCTATCTGTAATTAAGTAAAACACTAATTGGCCTATAATCAAGACTATAATCATGAAATGTGCAGGTTAAGTGGCTGAGCATGGGCCAGGAGGCGCACAAAGCCCAAGATCCAAACCCTAAAGGTAATCCTTATAAATAGGAGGTTAACCTAAAATTTACACATTCTCTATTCACACTATTTACTATTCAGTCTCACTGTACACGCACCCTACCCCTTTTTGGCTAGACGCCATACTCGTGTTGCACAGTGATCTTCTTGATATTCTTCTATGTCTTCCTTATAGACATCCTAAAACAATTATCCTCTCTTTGGTATTTGCTTATAGATATCTTGGAGAGATTAATCAATTCAATATAAACAACTCACTAGTTCCTTGAGGCTAGACATCTGTGTTCTATACCAGAATATTGACGCCGACCGTGGGGAAAGATAAACTTCGATTCCCAAACGACCAAAAATGGCAACCAATACCAGAAGCCGTAGCTAGATGCTTTGACAAAGCTAGTTGCCAGAGGAACAACCGTGACAACATCTGGAATAAACGATTCAACATAAGGACTCAGTCGCTCCAAATTATAATCCAGTTGTAGTGGAGGCTGAAAGGAGACAGCTAATACCACGACTTTTCTAGTGTTCCCGGTGGCCCCTCAGAACTGGGCTATCCAGCAAGTTTAGCCACAAGTTCAACAACAAGACTTTCTGCCGCAGTTTCAGATCGAGAACCTGGACATTCAATTGTTACAAAATACAGTGGGTTCATTATTCAGGCGGATGGAGGAGATGGAGCACCGTAACTGACTTTAGAGACAAGAGGATGTCCGACTATTGCAAGAGGATATGAACCGTCGTAATGCGCTTTGGTAGTAGGAAAATAAGTTATTGGAGGAACGTCTCAGACAAATGGAAAACCCTGTCCTCAGTGGTAACCGAGATGAGGCCGGTCCTAGTATGATTAGAACCCTGGCTCAAGTCAATACCGAGGAATGTCGGAGCATGAATGCGACCCATAATGAAAATGCGCTCACTTGGGTTAATGTCGCGGTTTCTGCTCAAACTGGTACGGAAGACCCTCGGCAAGGAGAAAGCCAAAGAATAAGGTTGTTCGAGTAGCGTCTTAGATGAGTGGAAAATCCATCTCGAAATAAGAGCCAAGATGAACTCATCTGGGCTACTCCCTCAACTTCTGTTCAAGTTGACGTCAAAGGACCTCAGAATGATAATGCTGGAAAGAACTTGATCGACCGAGATTGGGGTCCCAAAGCTCAGGGTCCAGATCATACGTCCTTGAAGAAAAAGCAAGTTGAACCTAACCGAGATACCGCAATATCAAACCGAGATGTGCCCCTACAAACAAAGAATGTACCCGACAAGTATAGAAGAAAATATAGCAGAGGAAGAATAACAATAGCCCTTTCTCGGACGAGATTGTTGATGCTCTGTACCCAAAGAACTTTAACTTGGTCGACTTGCCTACATATGATGGAACTCAGGATCCGCAAGCTCATATTAATATGTTCAAGTTGAGGATGTATGTAAGGCAATTTGAGGAACCCATATCTTGGCTATTTGTTGCAACTTTAAGAGGTGCTGCGCAGGCGTGGTTTCACACCTTGCCTCCAAAGTCGATCCAGAATTTCGAAGACCTGGGAGACAAGTTTCTGCTGAATTTTGCAACGAGCAAGAAACAACCGAAATCTGAGTTCACCCTGTGCAAGATTAAGCAACAGCCAAGAGAGACTCTCAAGAAGTACTTCAACCGATTTAGAGACGCTGCATTACGAGTGAATGGATTAAAGGAGAGTGTACACTTGCATCTCATCATCGCTGGTCTAGATTCTACATCCCAGCTGGCCAGGTCGATCATCAAGGATCATGTCGACACCCTCGAGGATTTTGAAACTCGGTCGAAGAAGTATCTGGAGTTGGAACAAGTGGAACTCACCCATGCTATGGCTAAAGATAAAGGAAAGAGCCCACCCTCAAAAGGAAAGGAACATTCCGGAAGATTTCCGCAAAGGAAGGAAGAATATGGAAGTAAGAGGCAAGATTTCAGGGGACGGAACCAGGACAATAAATCTAGAGGAAGCAAAGATGAAGGGAAGTACGAGAAATATACTCCTTTGAATGCTTCACATTCTCAAGTTTGGAAGGAGGTTGCCCTGATCGACATGAAGAAGGTTGAGAGACCTCGGCCGCTTCATAACAAGATGGCCTTAGACATATCCCAGTACTGTGAGTTCCATGATCAACCCAACCATACTACAAAACAATGTTGGGATCTCCGGGATGCCATTGAGAAGTACGCCCGGGAAGGAAAGTTGCGACAATACGTAATCAGAACCCAAGGGCGGAAAACTAATAAGCACCAACAAGGGGGACGAAGCACGAGCCCGGCCCCTAAGAAGAAAAGGAAAGATCAACAAAAAAAAGGAGGAGATAACAGGGATGAGTTCTTTGAAGCTGACTATGATTGTAATGTCATGAGCGGGGCGTTTGGGGGAAGTGGAGACTCAACAAGCCAAAGGAAGAAGTACCTGAGGAAGGTTCTTTCCATTAGGAACCACCCGAAGTTCAAGGGGGATCTCATGAAACCAGAACTCCCTGTACTGAGCTTCTCCAAGGAAGATTTGAAAGATGTAGCCTCGGGCCATCATGATGGCTTGGTGATTACCGGAATCATGGTAAACTGTCGGGTAAAGAAGATCTTTGTGGATGTCGGAAGCACAGTGGATATTATCTTATAGGATGCATTCAAGCGAATGAAATTTGATCCAGAAGATCTTAAACCGTGTAAGACAACTTTGACAAGGTTTCAATTGTTGGAAATTATGCCCTAAGGCAAGTCATTGTTGTTACACCCCTACCGGCCTCGCCCTTTCAGGTGGCGGGTTAGAGGGATCCTTTTTACTTATTACTTTACCTCTGCTAATTAGTCCTTTTAATATAATCAGAGTATGCACAACAAAGCATATGATCGGTTTGGACCACTTACATTATACTGGTAAAGGTACATACAAAATCATAAAGTACTCCCCGTAGGGTTAGGGTACAATCGTCCAAAATAAATACTGAGCAGTAAATACAAATTATATTGTCATTCCAGAAACATATATACAAGAAGTGATAGGGCATCCCCTATTTTCTTCAGTCTCTGCATACCGTGCCCTTACCTTCTCAACAGTCCAACCGGCTTCCTTCTCTTACTTGTATCTTCCAGGTGAACTGGAGTTCAAAGTTGAACCCCAGAGTAACTGTTAAACTCAAATACAATATGTGTGTAATGCATGTAATGCAAATCACAATCATGAACATAAACATGGCATGTACTCCACAGGACTGCCTGGTCAAGACAAGCCCCCGGACTTAGCGCGCAAAAGGCCTCAGTAGTCAGGGTGGCCAACCCCAACCACCTAGCCTAAGGCCTCAGTGGACACCTATAACACACAGTTATATGGGCTCCACCTAGCCTACATACCTCGGGCCTCAGCAGACACCTATGAACACACAGTCACATAGGCTCCACCTAGCCTACATGCCAAGGGCCTCAGTAGCACCCCTATAGGTACTACCTAGCCACCATGCCTCAGGCCTCAGCAGCACCCCTACAGGTACTACCTAGCCTGCATACCTCGGGCCTCAGTAGTAACCATAGAACACAAAGTCCCATAGATACCACCTAGCCTACATCCACAATCATGATAACACATAACATACAAGAGCAACATAGGGTATGCAAGTTTACAGTTACTACCTGGCACTCCTCGAAAACGGTAAACTCTTTTCTTCAAGACGGAGATACGTCCCTCACACATTAATACCCTAGATGCAGCCAAACACCATGATCGTTAATTACATGAACAAACTTTGCTTCAAGTTCATGAATTTCGCCTAACACTCAAAATTCCAGAAACTTTGATCTATCTTTTCCGATTTTTAATAAATTCTAAAAAAATCTTCTTGACATGAAATAAGCGTCCATTGAACCCTTATAATGTATAGTTTACCATAAAAATAATTACCAAGGTCTTATGCGTTCATATCCTTTTATTTGTTTCAAAACCGAGCTGCTGGTCCAGAGAAAAGTCCAGGTTTTTAGATCATTTTCAACTTAAGATAACTCTCGGCTGGAAAATCCAAATGACACAAGATATTATACCAAAATTATCCTCAGGATGTATAATTTTACCATGTAAAATTTCAGATCCATTAGACTTCATTCACTATTTTAAATATACCAATTTGTATTCGCTGCCCAGAAATCACAGTGTTAGCAGATTTGCATAGTTTAACGTCTTAGGAGTTTTCGGGTGTGAAAAAGGTGACCTTGACTTAAACCCACAAAAAATCACGTTTTGGACTCATTGGAAACCTTAAAAATATCTAATTCCTACTTCAAACTCACGAAAAGCACCATAGGGCAGAAGCAAGAATTTCCAAGTTGTCGGTTAAGGGCTTACCTTGGAATTTCGGTTGCGTATGACTTCCTCCACTCCTTGAACCAAGAGCTTCAGCTGGTCACCCTCCTTCTTCACCTTGAGCACGTCCTTGGTCAGGTGGAAATGAGGGGAGGAGGTGCCCTTATATAGACTCCAAGGTTAGAGAAGTTGTCCAATGGTTAAATGACACCTTAGGGGGTAAAACGGTCATTTTCGCTGGCTTTTTCTCCAAGACATTCCAGACTCTTCTTATCCATGGAATTCTAGAGTCTTCTGGTCCAAGACATGTGGCACCATCTTAGCCCTTAAAATTAATATTCCAAGATTGCCCTTGATGGTGACTTTAGGGATAGGTTTTAGGTCCAGGGGTAAAACGGTCATTTCGCACTACACTTCTTCCAACTAGTGGGACCCACAACATCTGCCATTGGATTGTGTCATTAATGCCCATGTGAAGTCATAATTACATGTCCTTCACCTTGTCACATCAGATTCAAATATGTGGTCCAGATTAATCCTGATTATTTTATTTTCTCTCTTCATTATTACATGATGTGACCTTTCTCTTTTTCTCCAAGACACTTTCTCTCTTCTCTGGGCCCACCAAATTCGTCCTCTCTCATGTCCAGGGGTCTGGGCCCGTCTCCGGAACACCCTAACCAGTCCCGCTTAGCTACCTTTTGCCGGTTACACCTTTCCTCGTAACTCGTGCCACTCTGTGGGACTTGTGTGGGGCTGGATCAATTGTTTATTTTCCCCTGATGTGGCTGCACGTTTTTCTTCATTCTTGGGGAGCGAGAAATGCATATTTTAATGTCTCATAATTACCTCGTACTTTGTGGTGCCAAAAAGTCAAAATCCAACCCAAACACGCCACGTGTCCTATTGGCATCATTACTCTTTGTCTTTTGTAATCATGAAGGGACATGTGTCACCATTCTATTTGGCCAACACAAAAGTATGTCATTATTAGTCATCATGACAGTACTTTATTAAAATTACTTTATTGGTACTTGCTCGGGATCCTGCCCGAGTTACTCGGGGTTTCTTCACGAATACCAGTGTTTTCTCAAAAAACGTAGGGCATACCCGACCGCCCTTAAAAAGCATACTAACTTATACCGCATATTTTCCCTCAACTAATTGTCCTATACCTTAGGACATAGTTGTGTGGCATCCTTTCCACCGGATTTACGCCATATAGGTCTTCTGTGCCCCTTTTTCCATTAGCACTTTAACTCTACGACTTGAGCATACTGGGTCCACTGACCTGCATAGCCGAGTTACTTAGTCCCAGAGAGGCTTCCTAACTCTCGAAATTCTTGGGACTCTTCTTGAATTGGGCTTAGTCGTCCGCCTACTTTAGGCTTATTCTCAATTCTTAGGGTTCAGAATTTGGGGTGTTACAATTGTACTTTAGACAATTTTATTATTTAAAGTATTCTCCTTTTTGTTATCATTTCATTTGCATGTTTATAGTGATAATTGTATCCCTAGATATATCTAATAGATTATCCTAAATGTCCCTGGTCGGTCATCTGCGCGGGAGCGAAGATGAGATAAGAACAGTATGACTTTGATGAGTGTGGAGATACGAATCAAAGTCATGGGCACTTGTAAGAGTACAAGGTGTTGGACCGACCCACTATGAGAAAGCTGCATGGATTAAGTCATAAGCTTTTCTCATGTATAACCGCGTCACAACGCCCATTGACTTGAGATCATCATGGATTCCTACATGATGAGTCGCTGATCTTTGACCTAGTCAAAAAGTCACCTTTGGCCGGGTGGTGATAAAGGCTTCGATCGAAATCAGTGGTTTTCATGTAGAGGAATGTGAATGGTCAAGATGAAATTTGTCCCTCACATTTGTAGAGAGATAATACTGGGCCCCTCGATGAGTGAGTTTGAGAGATGTATGGCCATACTACAATGGAAAGGAGTTTCCATTTCAATTAGACTACTCAAGAATCGAGAAAGTAATGGTCAAGAACAGGGTTGTACGATAGGTTGTATCGTATCATCGATCCCACATGAATTGGGTAGTCGCAATGTCTTGCTAGAGGCCACTTGCGACTTGTGGGCTGGTACAGTATTGAGCCGCTGTCAATCTCATGTGGACCTGTAGGGTCGCACACAAGAATAGCCCAACACGGGTAATAGTGTCCAGATTCATTGAATCTTAGATATGTCTAAGATTTAATGAATATTGTATTTAATCTAGGATTGATATATATATATATATATATATATTAAATTTGAAATTAATATAATAATATTAATTAATAAAGATTATGATATTATTATATAATATTTGTTTGTATTTAATTTATTTGATAAATTAAATATCTAAAACAAATAGAGATATTGTATCTGAAATTTAATTTATAGAGATAAATTAAATCAGAAGGCTTTTAATTCGGATTAAATAAATAGATTATATTAGATCTATCAGATAGATTTAATTAATATATTTTTTAATCCAGATTCAAAGTTTGTTTTGAATATAATACGCCTACTAGGTTTAGAAAAACCTACGGGACTTTTTGTCGAGCGTATTAGAAAGCCGCGAGAAACTTTAGAGAGAAAATAAAGAGACGCACAATTCAAAGGCGCTAGCACCCTCCTGTTCGTGTTTCTGAAGGCTGTTCGTGTGGATACCGGTAGAGGAAGGCAATTCGAAGAGTCGACTTCTGCTGATCGAGAAGGTAGCCCCCAGTCAGCTCCTGTTTGATTGAACGAGATGGCACCACGTTCGAGACGTACGACGGTCAAGACGCACGATGTTCGAGATGCGTACCAGGACGAGTCGAATGATATGTTGAACCCTCTGCATATGTATGATTCAGAAACCCTAAATCTTGATTTAAATGTTGTTGAGTGATCCTCCGATGGGATTCGTAAAAAGTTTTTAACTCCGCTGCGTGTACGGATCCCAACATCAATGGTCAGGACACGCGTCCTAAGGGCTATATAGACCTCAGGTTGACGCTGGGGACAAAAGAAGCGTTCAAATCAGAAAATATCTAGTTCGTGGTGGTCGACTTCCTGTCTCTCTATAACATCATCCTGGGGAGGCCAACAATACATGACTGGGATATGCTGGCGTCCACAAAACATCATAAAGTGAGATGATTGGCAAGAAGAATCAAGTTGTTACAATTAGAGGAGACCAGAAAGAGTCTCGGCAATGTTATTTAGAGAAGGTAAAAGAAAGTCAGGATGGTCCATCCTTTCGACCTCGGATGCGCAAGGAAGAAAATTCGGGTAAGAGCAAAGCAAAGCTACAAGATAGATCTATAAATCTGGTTGAGTTGGATCTACGAGAAGATGGCAAGGTCTAGAGACCAGAGCCCGACGGAGAACTAGAAGATCTCGTTCTGGGAGCCGAGCCAGGGCAAATTACTTAAGTCAGGAAAATGTTGGATCCTGCGGTTCGTGCCGAGTTGGAGGATTTCCTCAGGAGGAACAAGGACGTATTTTCCTGGAAGTCGTTTGAGATACCCGGGGTGGATCGAAAATTTTGTTGTCATAGATTGGAAATCCATCTGAGGTTAGTTCCAGTGGCTCAGAAGAAAAGAAAGCTTGGCCCAAAGAGAGGGAAGGCCTTAGAGGAGCACGTAAAGGAATTGCTAGAAGCCGGCTTCATCCGGGAGGTACAGTATACCACCTGGCTATCCAATGTGGTCATGGTAAAATAGCCAAATGGGAAATGGAGAGTCTACACAAACTACATCGATTTAAACAAGGTATGTCTAAAGGATGCATTCCCAATGCCTAATACAAACCAATTGGTTGATAACTCATCTGGTTTCCAACTACTTTCTTTCATGGATACGTATTATGGTTACAACCAAATCACCATGCATCCCGAGGATCAAGAAAAGACGGCGTTTATCACTGAAAAGTCAAATTACTGCTACAACATGATGTCCTTTGGTTTGAAGAATGATGGGGCAACATATCAAAGAATGATGAATAAGGTGTTTGAAGACCATTTGGGGAAAAATGTAGAGGTATACATCGATGACATGATTGTCAAGTCAGAAGAACCAACATGCCATGTCCGAGATCTGTAGCAAACATTTGACAAGCTGAGAGCATACCAAATTTGGCTGAATTCGGCCAAATGTGCGTTTGGAGTCCCAACCAGAAAGTTCCTCGGTTTTCTACTAACAAACAGAGGAATTGAAGTTAATCCAGATAAGTGCAAGGCCGTGCTAGATATGAAGGCTCCCAGAAATAAAAAAGAAATGTCGCAGTTAACGGGAAGGCTAGCTGCCATAACTAGATTCTTACCCAAGTCGGTGGAGAATTTTCTCCCTTTTTTCAAACTGCTGAAGAAGGAAGCCCAAGGCGGGTGGAACCCAGAATGTGAAGTGGTGTTCACAAAGATAAAACAGTGTTTAACTGCCCCACCAGTGTTGTCAAGACCGGAGCTGGGAGAGATTTTGATTATGTATTTATCTGTGGGTGAAGAAGTAGTAAGTGTCGTGCTGGTCAGAGAGACATAAAATGGCCAAGAGCCCATATATTTTGTGAGTCGGGTTCTGCAAGGTTCAGAGTTGAAATATCAGAAGATTGAAAAGATGGCATTTTCCTTGATCACCACGGTAAGACATCTCCGCCCATATTTCCAAGGTCACCCAATTGTGGTAAGGACGAGTCAACCACTCCGGCAGGTGCTCCACAAACCAAATTTGGCCGGGAGAGTGATTAGTTGGGCTATTGAACTATCTGAGTTTGACATTAACTATGAAGCCCGGCACACCATTAAGTCACAAGCCTTGGCAGATTTTGTGATAGAGCTCACCCTATCTGATGGAGGGAATATGGGAGAGGCGGAAATATGGAAAGTGTTTGTTGATGGCTCCTTAATCACGAAGGGAAGTGAAGCCAGGATTATAGTAGAAAGTCCTGAAGGAGTGTCAATGGAACATTCCCTCCGACTCAACTTCCTGACTTCTAACAATCAAGCCGAGTATGAAGCTCTTCTTGCCGGGTTGCTTCAGGCCAAGGAAAATGGAGCAAAGAAAGTGCATGTTTCCATTGATTCCCAACTTGTGGCAACACAAATAAAGGGGACATATCAGGCTAAGGGTCCCTTGTTGGTAAAATATTTGGGCAAGGTGAAAGAAGTCATGGCCGATTTTGACAAGGTGACCATCATCCACATCCCAAGAGGAGAAAACACCCGAGCCGATATCTTGTCCAAATTGGTAAGTATGAAGATCCTGGGTAATCATCATACTGTAATCCAGCAAAACCTGTTAGAGATGAGCTGTGTGATGGCAATCTCAGCAGATTGTGATTGGAGAAAACCAATTATCGACTACCTTGAGAGGGGAATTCTCCTAGATGACTCTGTTGAAGCAAAGAAATTGATAAGAGAAGCAGCACTACATGCAATAGTGGATGACTAGTTATACCGTAAAGGTCTACACTCCCTAATGCTGAAGTGCCTAAATTCGGAGGAGGACGAGTATGTATTGGTTGAGATCCACGGGGGAATCAATGGGCAACATATGGGTGCGAAGGCTCAAGCTCGGAAAGCCTTACGAGCTGGGTACTACTGGCCAACATGGTGGTAGATTCAAATAGGCATGTACAGAAATGTGATAGCTATAAAAAACATGCTAGAATAATATGGTTTCCTCCAATGGAATTAAAATCTATTTCGGCTCCTAGGTCATTCTTTAAATGGGGCATAGATCTGTTAGGACCATTTAAAGCTGCTCCAAGATAGTTACGGTGACTTATAGTAGCTGTTGATTATTTCACCAAATGGATAGAAGCCGAACCAGTGGTGACTATCACCTCGATTTGAGTGCAAAGATTCTTTGAAAGGAACATTATATCCCGATTTGGGGTCTCGGCTGAGGTAGTCATTGACAATGGAACCCAATTTATTGATAAGAGGTTTCGAGAAATGATGTCCAGCTTCAAGATCAAGCAATGCTTCGCCTTCGTCAAACATCCGCAATCCAATGGGTAAGTTGAGGCAGCTAACAAATTCATTGTTGACATCTTAAGGAAGCGCATGGAGAAGGTAAAGTCTGATTGGGTAAAGCAACTATATTACATTCTTTGGGGTCATCAAACTAGCATTTAAACGTCAATAGGGGAAACTCCCTTCGAATTGACATATGGAAGTGAGGCCATGATCCTAGTAGAAATTGGTGAACTTTCATGGAGGAGAGTCAAGGCCCTGCAGGGGGAAGAAGAGAACAATGAAGCAATAGTGGTAGAGTTGGACCTTATTGACGAAATAAGAATCAAGGCATATTGTCGTGATATGGCTGCCAAATAACTCATCGCGACTAGGTACAATAAGAAGGTTATTAAGCCCTGGTTATTCGAGAAAGGTGATCTGGTGCTTCGAAGAGCCTACATAGGCAATAAAAATGCCAGAGATGGAAAGCTTGCGGAAAATTGGGAAGGCCCTTACCGAGTTAGAGAAAAGCTCGATAAAGGATCGTATATGCTGGAAACCCTAGAAAAGAAGGCGATCAAGAGAACGTGGAATGCAGGCAAGCTGAAAGCATACTACAGTTGAAACCGAGTTCCATGAAGAGGCGACAATGTCGCGAGTCTTTGTAAAATTCCTTTATTGGAATTATAAAGAAGCGACAATGTCGCGAATCTATTGTAAAATCCCTTTTGGGAGAGGCGACAAGGTTGCGAGTCTATTGTAAAATCCCTTTTGGGAGAGACGACTATGTCACCAAGTCTATTTAAATGAATGAATTAAGGGTAAAGAAACATGTTTTCAGAAATCATGTTACGACGGCTATGCCGCTAAGTCTATTATTAAATCCCTTTTGGGAGAGGCGACTATGTCGCCAAGTCTATTTAAATGAATGAATTCAGGGTAAAGAAATCCATTTTCAGAAATCATGTTGCGACGGCTATACCGCCAAGTCTATTATTAAATCCCTTTTGGAAGAGACGAAGATGTCGCCAAGTCTATTTAAATGAATGAATTCAGGGAAAAGAAACCCGTTTTTAGTTTGAAAGAAGTTGCACCAAAAAGTTCGCATGGACATATGCATCAAAATTATTTTCCTATGGAAAGGAAGTGAATCGTCATGATGACCCTGATCAAGTCGAAATGTTTAAAGTTTGGTTAAAGAAAATTGAATTTAAACACATGACGGACTGCTTTTACTCCGGGTTAAGTTCTGGTCATATGAGCCAGAATATAATGTGCTAAATTAATGAAAATCTTCACAAATATAATGCCTGTTTATAACACCGGACAAATATCTAAGCAGATTCTGGAAAATACTCTTGACTATGGCTAAGTTATTTAATAGAACTTCGAAAATAAATTCGAGTTCATAAAATGCAAACGAACATGATGTGAAAGTCCATCTCGGAGAAGTATTTGGGTTTGACAAGCAATCGACAAGGATTCGATATGTGCAAAAAGTAAGTATCTTTCATTAAATTGGAATTATTTACATGATATTTGTGTAGGAATATCCAAGGTTTACAAAGAAAATCAACTGGGTTGTCAACCTGGGGAAAAGTTTCAGAGAAAGCAAATAAAGGCCTTCAAAACAGGCATCTTGACCCCTTAAGTAGGAGGAGCCTCTTTATCTTCATCCTCGTCTTCATCTTATCCAGGCGGGATCGGTTTCCCACCCTTGACATAAGCTTGATAGTCCATACTGGAGGTGTCCAATTCGAGACCAGGATTGAGGATCCAGATTTGCACTACAGCATTGTCAAAAGATTGCATCACAACATCGGCGCATTCAGACAGTTCGGCCTTGGTAGCACGAAGTTCGTCGTCTATTGTCTTCAATTAGGTTTCAATCTAAGAATGCATGGCTTGAACCTTCTGCACGAATTGCACATCATTATTATGGACCTCATCAAGATGAAGGAGGTCCAAGTGCACCTTGGACAGCTTTCCTTCGGCCATGGATAAGCCTGCCTTAAGCAACAGCACCTCCTTGTGCAATTTATCTTTCTCGGCCTTGAACGCTTGCAACTCCTCGCGGGCCTTGTCCCTCTCCTCCGTGATCCTTTTCAGATTGGCATTACTCTAACTTATAGCTCCTTCTTGAATTTTTTCCTCTCCTCCATGACCCTTAGCAAATTGGTAGTAGTTTTGACGCATTTATTTTTTACAGCCGCCATGGTTTGGAGTAAAGAGGCAGTCTTGGCAGAGTTGAGCTCCAATTGCACGATCTCATCCACCTCGGCCCTAATCATGATGGTTGGCTCAAAAAATCAGAAAGGGGGACGCATAACATCGTGAAGATCTTTTGTTATGCCGGTTACCCAGGGGACCCCCACGAAGAGCGAGTCATGAGAGGAAGGAGTTGCCTCGGAGGGTAGAGGGGTGGTCGTTGGGGCTTGAGATGCAGGGTTTCAGATGGAAAAACTCGAAGTGCCCTTGACATTTTTACGTTTGGATTTTTTGGATGGCCCTTGGCAGATATCCGTCTTGGCTTTAGGAGCTGAACGTTTCTTGGATATTTCATTGGTCGGAGCCGCTTTAGCCGCTCTAGCTGCTCCAACGGGTGAAGCTACCTCTACATGTTTTAAAACCTTGAGGAATGCCAGTTTCCCCATAGTCCGATCTGCAACACAAAGGCAAATGATTAATTATTCATTTACAGAGTCCAAGAGGCATGCAATACGACATAATAAAAAGAGATATCCCTACTCATCGCAGGTCGTTTCTTGGTCTGAGATTTTGGAATATAGTCGACTGAGTTCAACGGGCCGTGTTCTGTGATATGATGTTCTAGAAAGGATATCGTTTTGTTTTCAGCATTAGAAAAGGTATGGGCAGGAAAGTCGAATGTGGAAGGGGAGAGAGCATGATGTGTTAGTTCAATAATTGGTTTTGATGATAACGAACAATTGTAAACACAGATGAAGTTTGTCTTTGTAAGTTGAAAAACTTACTGTCAAAGGCAAACTCGAGTTTCACTTTGGAAACTCGAGTTTTGACTTGACAGAGAAAAGCTCAAGTTTTTGCAATAAAAGGCAAACTCGAGTTAAGAAATGAAAACTCGAGATTTGTCCATACAGAGAACTTCTGAGTTTTTCCACAGACAAAGCAAACTCGAGTTAAAATTAACAAACTCGAGTTTTGACAAGACAGAGAGCTATCAAACATTTTCTAAGGTAGCAAAACTCTAGTTCACTTTTGGTAACTCAAGTTTTGGTTATACAAAGAGTTCTCTAAGTTTCCACACTTTGTTGGAAACTCGAGTTTACTTTGGAAACTCGAGTTTCCATCCTACAAAGAACAATGCTCGATTCTCAACTTGTGAAAACTTCATTGTTCATTTTGACAAAACTTTTTAATGTTTTCTCTTAAACGAGGAAACTTGAGTTAGTATTTGAAAACTCGAGTTTTGGCCTTACAGAGAAGTTTCCATAGTTTTCAAAGAATGTGAAAACTCGAGTTAAAATGTGGAAACTCGAGTTTTAGTCAGGCAGAGAGCTCTGCTATCTTTTGAACATTTGAAAACTCCATTTTTGATTTGAAAACTCCAGTTTTGAGCTTTTGGACTAAAACATGATTTCTCACCAAAAGTCTAAAACTCGAGTTAGTCACTTAATGACTCGAGTTTTGCACTGTTCACAAAACATGTCCAAATGCCAAATCACGATGTTTGTCTCTGAAATGAGTAAACTCGAGTTTCAGACTTTTACTGAAAGACTACTAAAACATGAAAACTCGAGTTTGGAAGAACTGATTCGAGTTTGCATCGCTGAATTCAAATTTCAAGTTACACGAATTTGCAAAATGTTTTTGTTTGATCTTAATACTTTATATCATCACTCATTACTATTCCTAACTATGTTTAATCAGTTTGTTAATGAGTTTCAGATGGTTTAGACAGGATTAAATGGAGAATTAGTAAAAATCATAAAGTAAAAGTCAGAACATTAAATGCAAAGTGCAGAAACCTTGCATACTTCTGGACAATCATTCTCCACACGTTTTGTAGGAATTAATGTTTCCTTTCCTCATCCAGCATCTGCTCTTCCAACAGATTAATTGTCAGCAAGTCAACTCTGATCTTCTGCAAAGTTGGATTAACCAAAGAGTAGAGAGAGAAGAAGACTAAAACCTTCACTAATCATCCTCTAATGTCTCCAACGGTTATATGAGGATTTACAACGGTCATTTAATGATCTCTAGCTATAAATAGAGATGCATTCAATACTTCTCAACAACCAATCTGTCCAAGAACGAAAATCATTAAAGTTTCAACTACTCTGAGTTTTCTTGTGTAAAGTATCTTTTGATACATTCATACTTCAGTGTTTATCCTATCTACTCTTAGAGAGAGTTTCTTGATTGTAATTCATTTCTTGTAAAGTATCTCAAGTCAAGGGGACTTGGAGATTGGATTATTGATTACAACTTTTAAGGGGGAGTAAGTTCTAGTGAGAGAATTACTCTTGAGTGCAGAGTGTGTAATCAATCTTGATAGTGAGAAATCCCAGAGAGTCTGGCGACTAGACGTAGGTCAAGAGATTGGACCGAACCAGTATAAATCCTTGTGTCTTGCTTCTCCTCTCTATACTCTATTTTACTTCTTTTTTACCATGCAAAAACAGAGCAGTCCGAAAAGATTTTTGAGAATCCCCGATTCACCCCCTCTTGGTGATTCAACTCCACTTTCATTTGGTATCAGAGCAAGGTCTTCTCCTAAGAGCTTAACATCTCGAGAAGGATCCAATGGAAGGTATTTTACCTGATGGAGCTTCAATCAACCGGCATCCCGGCTTCAGTGGCGAACACTACTCTTTCTGGAAAGCAAAATTTAAAGTGTTTGTCATGGCCAGTGATTACGGACTATGGAAAGTATTCGAAGTAGGAAACTACAATCCAACCATCATGGAGAATCGTCTTCGAGTTCCTAAGCCAGAAGAAGGATATGATGAGAATGACAGAAGAAACGTCACTCTCAACAGCAAGGCCATCCTCATGCTGCAAAGTGCTTAAAGCCAACAAGAGTACTTCTGTATTTGCACCTTACCAACAGCAAAAGCCATGTGGGATGCCTTGGAGATAGCGCACGAAGGAACTTCCGGAGTAAAATAAAATAGGATCAATACTCTCATGACTGAGTATGATCTTCTTCGCATGAAGACCAGCGAATCCATCATCAACTTCCAGCTGAGATTCACTCATCTCATCAACCAGCTTGCTGCATTGGGAAAAACATATGAGCAACCTGCTCAAGTGAGGAAAATTCTAAATATCCTCAAAGAAGGAATGGGAAGCCAAAGTTACTACCATTGAGGAATCCGTGGTGAATCAATGAGCTCTGTGAGCGCCTTTATTCGGCAGCTTGTCTGAGTATGAAGGGAAGATCAAGTTCAGAAAAGGACTTGATGAGACAAATGTCAAGAATAAAGGCATTGCTCTCAAGGCGGACAAAGAAGCTAAGGAATCCGATGATGATGAAGAAGATGAAGATGAAGAGCTAGGCATGATGCTCCGAAGATTCAGAAAGTTCTTTCGGAAAGGCCAAGGGTATAAAAGATTCAACAAGGGTAGCACCAGCATTGAGACAAAGAAGCCGATTATCTGCTATGAATGTGAAAAGCCCGGCCACATCAAGTCTGAGTGTCCTCAGCTGAAGAACAAGGACAAAGAAAAGAAGAAGTTCAATAAATTCAAAAACAAAGCCTATGTCTCAGGAATTTAGGGAGATAGTTCATCTGATGAAGATGAAGCTGATGAGGAAGAAAAGGCAAACGTATGTCTAGTTGCTCAAGAAGAGGAATGTGAGAATGATAAAGAGGTATACAATTCTCAACCCTCTTATGATGAATTGTTTAATGAGTACAATACTGTTCAAAATGAGTTTGAAAAACTTGCTGAGAAATATATTGCTTTAAAAAGGAAAAAGTACCACTCTTGAACAACAAGTAGAAAACCTCTCTTCTCCTGAAAGTCTCATTTGTAATGATTGTATTGATTTGAAGAAAAAGAATTCGCATCTTACAAAAACTCTTGAAAAGTTTACTGAAGGTAGTGAAATGTTAAATGTGATTTTAAAAGCACAAAGATTTACGAACGATCGTTCAGGGATAGGATATAATCCCATTTTTGATAGAAAGAAAGGAAAGAAAAAGAGTGGTGGAAAATCTTATTTAAACTATTTTCGAAAAACTATTCATTTTTCAAGTCCATTTGCCCACTGCAACTATTGCAACCGAAAGGGTCATACAACTTCATCTTGTTTTCATAAGAAAGATAGGAGAGATAAACCCGTAGGTAATTATCAATGGGTGCCTAAAGGAACTTATGTTCCTCAGGCTCGAACTAACCTCAAAGGACCCAAGAAAAGATGGGTACCCAAAACCTGATTGTTTGTGTTTTATAGGTATGTCTAAGAGCATCAAAGCCCAACAAATGGTACATTTATAGTGGATGCTCTAGACACATGACGGAGATCACCCAAATTTGCTACAATCAAGCACAAGGATGGTGGCAAAGTAATCTTTGGTGGAAATCAATCTGGAAAGATTGCTGGAATTGGTGAAGTTGGAAACAACGATGGACTACAAATCAAAGACGTCTATCTTGTGGAAGGACTTTGTCACAATCTCCTCAGTGTAAGCCAAAGTACTGATAAAGGTAACTTAGTTATCTTCGATTCTGAGGAATGCTTGATAGTAAGTAAGGATATTCTCTCGTTAGACAATATAAAATCAAAAGCTATTTTTAGAGCTCCTAGAGAAGGCAATTGTTACACTCTTGACATCTCTAGAGATGGCTCTACATTTGAAAAATGTTTTGTTAGTAATTTGGATGATAGTTGGTTATGGCACAAGCGTCTAGCTCATGTCAATATGATCCAACTTGACAGATTACTCAAAAAGGATTTAGTGATTGGTGTTCCAAAATTATGTTTTAAAAATGATATGATTTGTGATGCATGCCAAAAAGGAAAACAAACTAAATCCTCTTTTAAATTAAAAAATGAGATTTCAACTTCTAGACCTCTTCAACTACTTCATATGGATTTAGTTGGACCAGCTAGAGTTAG
The DNA here is from genome assembly GCA_025563575.1 of Acacia pycnantha. Taxonomy (NCBI): domain Eukaryota; kingdom Viridiplantae; phylum Streptophyta; class Magnoliopsida; order Fabales; family Fabaceae; genus Acacia; species Acacia pycnantha. The sequence goes on along the minus strand of JAMWYP010000306.1, from coordinate 305,733 downwards.
GAGTCTTGGTGGAAATCTTTATACTTTAGTTATAGTTGATGACTTTTCTAGATTTGCTTGGACTATGTTTTTGTCATCTAAAGATGAAACATTTGATCAATTTGTTACTTTTGCCAAGAAGGTCCAAAACGAGAAAGGTTATTCAATTTCAGGAATTCGGACTGATCATGGTGGAGAATTCGAAAATCAAGCCTTTAGTGAGTTTTGTGACAATTCGGGCATTAATCACAACTTCTCAGCCCCAAGGACTCCTCAACAAAATGGAGTGGTGGAGAGAAAAAATAGAGTCCTAACCAAGATGGCAAGAAATGATGCCATGAGTACGGCTTGCTACATCTCAAATCGGGCTTATCTCCGGAAGAAGTTGAACAAAACTCCCTATGAGCTGTACAAAGGAAAGAACCCTAATATAGCACATTTACATGTGTTTGGTTGCAAATGTTTCATCCACAATAATGGTAAGGATAACTTGGAAAAATTTGATTCCAAGGCGGATAAATGTATATTTTGTTGGAAATTATGCCCTAGGGGCAAGTCATTGTACTTATCAACGATCCCCATATGAATTGGGTAGTCGCAATGTCTTGCTAGAGTCCGCTTGCGACTTGTGGGCTATACAGTATTGGCCCGCTGCCAATCTCATGTGGGCCTGCAGGGTCGCACACAAGAATGGCCCAACACGAGCAAGAGTGTCCAGATTCATTGAATCTTAAAAGTTTTTAAGATTTAATGAATACTTATTTAATCTAGGATGTGTGTGTGTGTATATATACACACACACACACACATACATATATAAATATTTTATTCGAAAATAATAATGGTATTATTTATTGATAATAATATTATTATATATAGTATTTAATTTATTTGATAAATTAAATAACTATAATAAATTGAGATATTGTATCTCAGATTTATTTTTCGAATAAAGATATTGCATATCAAATTTAATTTGAACTGAGATATCGGATCTCATTTTAAATTAAATATAACTATATCATATCTTGATTTAATTTATATTTATAAATTAAATCATAGAGCTTTTAATTCGGATTAAATAAATAGATTTGATTAGATCTATCAGATAGATTTAATTAATATATTTTTTTAATCCAGATTCAAAATTATTTTTGAATATAATACGCCTGCTAGGTTTAGAAAAACCTACGGGACATTTTGTCGAGCGTATTAGAAAGCCGCGAGAAACCCTAGATAGAAAATAGAGAGACGCACAGTTCAGAGGCGCTAGAACGCTTCCGTTCGTGTTTCTGAAGGCTGTTCGTGTGGATATCGGTAGAGGAAGGCGATTCTAAAGAGTCGGCTTTTGCTGATCGAGAAGGTAGCCCACCAGTTCAAATTATTCTGCAAAGGTACGATTCGGAAACCCTAAATCAAATTTAAACGCTATTGAGCGATCCGCCTAAGGGATTCGTTAAAAATTTTATTCCGCTGCGTGTACGGATCCCAACAGTGGCATCATAGCCAACTCAACGTGCGTTTAAATCAGGTTTTGCGTATGCTTTATATATGTGATATATATGCTTTAAACTGAATCATGCATGCTTAAAATCAAAATATATGATAAACCGATTTTGAAGCATTCATCTTTTATCCAAAAGATCATCCTTTTTTTTTTGAAAAGATCGCGTTATGAATACGGTAGTCTGCACTAGGGTTAGGTTCGGATTCTGTGGCTTTTTCGATCACGTTCTGAAAGGTTCAGATCGGAGATCACGTTAAAGTCGCGCAATCTAATTGGGGTCGAATACATTCAAGCACGATCATGTTCTGAAAGGTTCAGATTCGTTGATCATGTATGGACGCTGATTGAGGTCGGAATGTCCGGAGTCACTGGACACGTTAGGGTTCGTCCTTCAACTGCGTTTGTATTTCTGAACTATCCAGATTTAACGATGGTCAGGTTCGACTTGATCACGTTCGGACGTTCAAGATCAAACACGTTAAGGACGACTCTCTTTCGTGCGACCATACTCGAACAGAGAATCTAAGGTTTGAAATTTTGGAAATTATTTTTGAAAAATCATTTGTTTTTTGTGAAATAATTTTCGAAAACAAGAAGTTATTTTGAAAAAAATTTCTAATGGGGCGCTTCCCCTTGACCCCGCCCGCCGTAGGGATCCCGGCTGATTGACCGTAGCGCGAGAATTAAATCATGAATATAAATTAGAGAATTTATATCATGATAAGTTTAACCATAATATTTTATTACATATCTATATGAATTAAATATATGGTGTGATTTAACTTGTTTGGGTATGGTGAACAATATGGCTCTAGAATTTACAAGTGTTGTATTTTTCCAAATATGGCCTGCGAGCCATGCCTATCTCTAAACATTCTCTATGTAAAATTCTCATCTCATCCAACTCCTCGTATGTTGAAACGAGGTTTGAAGTATTTTTCTTTAATTTTATCTAGAGAAGTCCTCTCATTGGCTTGAGAGGATTCTAGGTTAGGTGAGCCATGTTGTGTCACAGTCCTTAAATTATGTTTTGGTTTTGATCCTTGCATGATTTAATTTAGACATTATATGATACAATAGAGATTGCACTCATATAATTGATAGTATTAATTAGATTAAATTAAATAATACCCTCTAAATAAAATCTTAAGCCATAATGCCGTCAATTAATGAATACTTATCAAAACCTAGATCACCCATTTGTATGTTCTACCAAAGTGGATGCATCTGAGTTATCTTGGTGAGACGAGAGTGAGTAATGTTGATACTCAATATTCATTAATTGTCTTGACTTAATTGAGATCATCAAAACGGTTTTGGATCTCAAGGCATTAGATGAGATTAAACGTGCCGGTCATATGATGATCGAATCCCATAAACATCTAAGAATTACATGTGATGTAATTGGCAAATGTTTGCCTACCTAAATAACTTAAATTTAAGTGTCCAGCCAAAGCGGACTTAATTTTAAGCCAAATATGGGTCTTAGCCCACTAATTATAATGAGGGTTGTTAATTCAGTGGGAGGATACTACTTAAACTTTGCATATCTTTAGTTGTAGAATCATGTAGTCTAGTAATACTTCAACACCATCAATGCGATCAGTCCTTAAGAAGGACGAACTTGATGAGACAAACTTTCTTGACATGTTTGGGAACTTAAGCGTTGATCCTAAACACGAAAGAAAAGAATATCTCATCAATCAACCCATTCTGACGAGCTCTGCATTGCTGATCCAAGAGCTCTGACTAAGGCTTATACGAAGCATAAGGATGGCTCTGTGGATACAGGATGTCTGATGCTTGCCACTATGCTTCTAGACCTCAATAGAGATCTAGAACATGTGGAGGCCTCTGGGATGATTGTTCATCCTACGGAAATGTTCCAAGAATGGCAAGGCAAGAGAGGTATGAGATCACAAAGGCCTTTCATTCCTGCAAGCTGGCTGAGGGTGCATCAGTTAGTCCTCATGTTTTGAAGATAAGGGCTACATTGATTACCTTGAGAGGCTTGCATTCCCCATGTCTAAGGAGTTAGCTAAAGATGTGATCTTGAACTCACTCCCAGGAAGTTATGATAACTTTGTCATGGATTACAACATGAACAACATGGAGGAATCAATTTCTGAACTGCATAGGATGCTCAAAACTGCTAAGCTGAGCCTTGGAGAGGCCCAGTTCTATTTTGTCCGTTCAAAAAGGGAAGGGGTATGAAACTGAAAGCCAAGAAGGCAAAACCTCCGAAGGATAGAGTCTGCTTCTTTTACAATGAACTTGGTCATTTGAAAAGAAATTGCAAACTCTACCTCGAAGATCTGGACAAGAACAAGAAGGATAGCGGGCTATCGCTTAAAGTATCTATGTCATAGATATTCGCTTTTCTACTTCCTCAACATGGGTATTGGATACTACATGTGGATCTCACATTTGAATAAATGTAAGATCTCAAGGACAGTAGAAAATTGAATGGACATATCTATGACATAACTACTAAAAGGTTCAAGTCAAATGATTTGAATCCGACCTATCTATGGCATTGTCGTCTAGGCCATATAAATGAGAAACGCATTTCAAAACTCCATAAAGATGGATTTCTTAACTCATTTGATTTTGAATCAATTGATACATGCGAGTCTTGTTTATTGGGAAAGATGACAAAGACACCTTTTACTGGACACAGTGAGAGAGCCACCAATTTATTGGGCCTCATACATACTAATGTTTGTGGACCAATGAATACATCTGCCAGAGGAGGTCATTTGTACTTCATTACATTTATAGACGATTTCAGTAGATATGGATATATCTATTTAATGAAACATAAGTCGGAATATTTTGAAATGTTCAAAATATTCCAAAATGAAGTGCAAAATCAACTTGGCAAAACAATTAAGACACTTCGATCTGATCGGGGTGGTGAATATTTGAGCCAAGAGTTCATTGACTATCTTAGGAGTTGTGGGATCGTCTCGCAACTTACTCCTCCAGGAACACCTCAATGGAATGGTGTTTTTGAGCGGAGGAATCGAACTCTATTAGATATGGTTCGATCTATGGTGGGTCAAACAGATCTTCCACCTTCCTTTTGGGGCCATGCCCTAGAAACAGCTGCGTTCACACTAAACCGTGTTCCGTCAAAGGCAGTTGAAAAGACACCATATGAGATATGGGTAGGAAGAAACCCGGTTTGTCATTTCTTAAAATTTGGGGATGTGAGGTTTATGTCAAACAACAAGCCTCTGATAAATTATCATCCGGATCCTCAAAATGCCTTTTTGTGGGGTATCCTAAGGAAACTAAAGGATACTATGTCTACAATCCCACTGATCACAAAATGTTTGTTATTCGGAATGGTGTATATTCTTGGAAAAAGAGTTTATCTCTAAAAGAACCAGTAGGAGTAAGGTGAACCTCGAAGAAGTTCGAGAGTCACAAGACAATGTAGAACCACAGATGGAAACCGGAGAAGACTCACAACAAGTTGTTGAACCTACTCATGTAACACAAGACCCACGAAGGTCCGATAGAACACGGCTACAGCCTCGGAGATATGGATTTCGATTCTTGGAAGCCGTGATGTTTTGCTCATTGAGCACAATGAGCCAACTACCTATCGCGAGGCCATGGTGGGACCCAACTCTGAAAGATGGCTTGGTGCCATGAAGTCTGAAATGCAATCCATGTACGACAGTAAGGTATGGGCCTTAGTCGATCCACCTGAAGGTGTAAAAACCGTTAGGTGCAAGTGGGTTTTCAAAGAGAAAACTAACATGGAAGGCAAAGTAAATATCTTCAAGGCACGACTGGTTGCAAAAGGATTCACTCAAACTCATGGTTTGGACTATGATGAAACCTTTTACCCAGTTGCAATGGCCAAATAATCAGAATCCTTCTTGCCATTGCATCATATTATGACTATGAAATATGGCAGATGGACGTCAAAACAACCTTCCTTAACGGAAAGCTCCTTGAGGATGTGTACATGACACAACCTGAGGTTTTTGTGCGTCCAGAGGACTCTGGTAAAGTTTGCAAGTTTCAAAGGTCCATTTATGGATTGAAGCAAGCATCTCGAAGCTGGAATCGTCGTTTTGATGAAGTAGTCAAAGAGTTTGGATTCATTCAAAACATAGATGAACCTTTTGTTTACAAAAAGGTTAGTGGGAGCACAGTTGTATTTCTAGTGCTTTATGTTGATGACATCCTACTCATTGGGAATGACATTCCTACCTTGCACAGTTTCAAGTCTTGGTTAGGAAAGTCTTTCTCAATTGAAGATTTAGGCGAAGCCACTTACATCCTTGGGATAAGGATCTATAGAGATAGATCTAAAAGGCTGATAGGCCTAAGTCAGAGCACATACATAGACAAGATACTGCATAGATTCAGTATGCAGAATTCAAAAGGGGGTAATATGCCCATGTCTCATGGCATCCATCTCGGTGAGAATCGTGTCCTAGTACACAGGATCAAAGAGACCGCATGAGTAAGATTCCATATGCCTCCACCATTGGATCTATCATGTATGCCATGTTATGTACTCGACCAGATGTGTCATTTGCCTTGAGTATGACCAGCAGATATCAGCAAGATCCAGGCGAGGGTCAGTGGACTGCTGTTAAGAATATCCTTAAGTACTTAAGAAGGACTAAGGACATATTCTTGGTATATGGTGGCTTGGAAGATGAGCTCTGTGTATTTAGTTACACGAGATGCAAGTTTCCAAACCGACCAAGATAATTCAAGATCGCAATCGGGTATGTATTCTGTTGAATGGTGGAGCGGTAAGTGGAAGAGCTCTAAGCGAGAGCACTGTAGTTGAATCTGCAATAGAAGCTGAGTATATAGCAGCATCGGATGCAGCTAAGGACGCCTTTTGGATTAGTAAGTTCATTAATGAACTAGGGGTGGTTCCTACCATCTCAAATCCAATAGACTTGTTCTGTGACAATAGCAGCGCTATTCCACAGACCAAGGAGCCTAGGTCACATCAAAGAACCAACAATATACTCAAGCGATTTCATCTTATCAGAGAAATCAATGATAGAGGTGATACAAAAAAAAATTATTATGCAAAGTACCAGGAGAAAGCAAGTCATTATACTTTAGACGATTAAAGTATTATCTTTTGTTATCATTTTGCTTGCATGTTTACTTTGATAACTGTATCCCTGGATATATCTAATAGATTATCCTAAATGTCCCTGGTCGGTCATCTACGTGGGAGCGAAGATGAGATAAGACCAGTGTGACTTTGATGAGGTATGGAGATACGAATCAAAGTCATAGGCACTTGTAAGAGTACAAGGTGCTGGACCGACCCACTATGATAAAGCTGCATGGAATAAGTCATAAGCTTTTCTCATGTATAACCGCGTCGCAACGCCCTTTGACCTGAGATCATCATGGATTCCTACATGATGAGTCGCTGGTCTTTGACCTAGTCAAAAGTCACCTTTGACCGGGTGATGGTAAAGGCTAGGATCGGGATCAGTGGTTTTCATGCAGAGGAATGTGAATGGTCAAGATGGAATTTGTCCCTCACATTTTTAGAGAGATAATACTGGGCTCCTCGATGAGTGAGTCTGAGAAATGTATGGCCATACTACGATGGAAAGGAGTTTCCATCTGAATTGTTAGACTACTCAAGAATCGAGAAAGAAATGGTCAAGAACAGGAACTTGACATTTTCCATGCCTCATCCTTGACCAAATTATCGCGTGACAAAAGGGACGTGACTTGGTTGTACGATAGGTTATATCGCATAAACAATGACGTTGATCCTCTTACTAAGCCGCTTGCACAAGTAAAACATGAGCGTCATGTTAGGGCAATGAGAATTAAGGTAATTAATGATTGTACCTAGTGCAAGTGGGAGGCTGTTGGAAATTATGCCCTAGGGGCAAGTCATTGTACTTATCAACGATCCCCATATGAATTGGGTAGTCGCAATGTCTTGCTAGAGGCCGCTTGCGACTTGTGGGCTATACAGTATTGGCCCGCTGCCAATCTCATGTGGGCTGCAGGTCGCACACAAGAATGGCCCAACACGAGCAAGAGTGTCCAGATTCATTGAATCTTAAATGTTTTTAAGATTTAATGAATACTTATTTAATCTAGGATGTGTGTGTGTGTGTGTCTATATACACACACACACACACACACATACATATATAAATATTTTATTCGAAAATAATAATGGTATTATTTATTGATAATAATATTATTATATATAGTATTTAATTTATTTGATAAATTAAATAACTATAATAAATTGAGATATTGTATCTCAGATTTATTTTTCGAATAAAGATATTGCATATCAGATTTAATTTGAACTGAGATATCGGATCTAATTTTAAATCAAATATAACTATATCATATCTTGATTTAATTTATAAATATAAATTAAATCAGAGAACTTTTAATTTAGATTAAATAAATAGATTTGATTAGATCTATGAGATAGATTTAATTAATATATTTTTTTAATCCAGATTCAAAATTTGTTTTGAATATAATACGCCTGCTAGGTTTAGAAAAACCTACGGGACATTTTGTCGAGCGTATTAGAAAGCCGCGAGAAACCCTAGATAGAAAATAGAGAGACACACAGTTCAGAGGCGCTAGCACGCTTCCGTTCGTGTTTCTGAAGGCTGTTCGTGTGGATACCGGTAGAGGAAGGTGATTCTAAAGAGTCGGCTTCTGCTGATTGAGAAGGTAGCTCATCAGTTCAAATTGTTCTGTAAAGGTACGATTCGGAAACCCAAAATCATATTTAAACGCTATTGAGCGATCCGCCTAAGGGATTCGTTAAAAATTTTATTCCGCTGCGTGTACGGATACCAACAGATTTCTGGGTTATTCTAATAGGAGTAAGGCATATAGAGTCTTTAATACTCGTACTCGTATTGTTGAAGAATCTGTGCATATTGTATTTTGTGAATCTAAATTTAATATGCCTTTGGATGATAATGATGAAAATATTTCGAAAAATCAATTTTTTTCAAAAACCACTCCTGCTTCTATTGAAAATCCTGAAAATGTTTTTGAAGTTGATCCTCAAAATAATATAGAAAATCCTGATCAACCTCAACCTAGAGCTTGGAGATTCATAAGGAATCATCCTATATACCAAGTTATAGGTGATGTTAATCAAGGTGTGAGGACAAGAAGCAGTACTTTAAATGAAGTAACATTTTCTGCTTTTATTTCAAAAATAGAACCCTCTAAAATTGATGAAGCCCTTTCAGACAATGATTGGGTGATAGCAATGCAAGAGGAGTTACATCAATTTGATAGAAATCAAGTTTGGCACTTGGTACCTAGGCCTAAGGACCATCCGGTCATCGACACTAAATGGGTATTAAAAAAAAAACGTGATGAATCTGCAATTATAGTAAAAAAATAAGGCTAGACTTGTTGCCAAAGGCTATAATCAGGAAGAAGGAATTGATTACGAGGAAACGTATGCTCCAGTGTCTAGATTGGAGGCAATACGCGTACTCTTAGCCTTTGCTTGCATCAAAGAATTCAAACTCTATCAAATGGATGTTAAAAGTGCCTTTTTAAATGGTTTTATACAAGAGGAAGTCTATGTAGAACAACCTCCTGGCTTTGAAAATGAACATCATCCTGATCACGTTTATCGTCTCAAAAAGGCATTATATGGTCTTAAACAAGCTCCACGAGCTTGGTATGAAAGACTTAGTAAATTTCTTTTAGAGCAATGGTTTATTAGAGGAAAAGCAGACACAACACTCTTTATTAGAAATAACAAGCTTAATGAAATCTTGGTTGTGCAAATATATGTAGATGATATTATTTTTGGTTCTACTAACGAATCTCTATGTAAGGAATTTTCGAAGAAAATGCATAATGAATTTGAAATGTCAATGATGGGAGAGTTGAAATATTTTCTCGGTCTGCAAATCCAACAACGGAAGGATGGAATATTTATTTCACAAACAAAATATCTCCGGGATTTGCTCAAAAAGTTTGGATTGGGGCATTGCAACGGTGCTGACACACCAATGAGCTCCACTGCTTCTCTAGATGCTGATGAAGAAAAAGGAAAAGATTTCAATATAACTAAATACCGAGGGATGATCGGCTCACTTCTCTACTTGACAGCAAGTAGACCAGATATACAATTCAGTGTGGGCATGTGTGCAAGATTCCAAGCTGCACCAAAGGAATCACATGTTGAGCATGTAAAGAGGATTTTTCGCTATCTCTCAGATATAAAGGAGCTTGGTCTCTGGTTTCCAAAAGGTCAACAAGAACTTCTGGTTTCATATTCAGATTCTGATCACGCTGGTTATAAGACTGATAGAAAGAGTACTAGTGGACAATGTGAATTCCTTGGAGGTTCACTAGTATCATGGTTTAGCAAAAAACAAACCACCGTGGCCGTATCTTCAACCGAAGCCGAGTATGTTGCTGTCTCTAGCTGTTGTGCTCAAGTCCTGTGGCTGAGACAACAGTTATCTGACTTAGGAGTTCATTTGAAAGAGATTTCAATCCTTTGTGACAACATTAGTACAATTAGTCTTGCGAAAAATCCAGTTCAACACACAAGAACAAAGCACATTGATGTGAGACATCACTTCATCAGAGATCATGTGCAAAAGAAAGATATTAAAGTGATGTTCATTCCTACACACTTGCAACTTGCTGACATTTTCATGAAGCCCTTAGCCAAAGAACAATTCAATTTCATTAGAAGAGAATTGGGAATGGTAAATCTCAATGAGCTGTAAGTATTTATTCTCTCAATGTTAGTTATGGTTTTGATGAATATTTGTTACTAACTTAAGCTTCAGAGTACATAGCAATGTGTTATGTAGGATGTTAAAATCCTGAAGTTTGCTGTCACAAGACGCAAACTCGAGTTTTGATTTCAAAACTCGAGTTTGTCGGGGCCAGAAGAGAAATGAGTTTCTCGAGCAAATTAGAAACTCGAGTCGTTAAGTAAGTAACTCGAGTTTCGGAGAGATAGAAAGCCAGACATGAGTTTACGAAGATTGGAAACTCAAGTCATAAAATGGAAACTCGAGTTTCGGGCAGACAGAGAGCCACACACCTGTTGAGGTATCCACAAAACTCGAGTCAGTAAGTGGAAACTCGAGTTTTGGTCACAGAATTTCAAAAGTTCACACTACACTTTTGAAGTCCAGGTCAGTATTTTTGCGCCCTATTTAAACTTGATTGTTCATTGTTCATCTAAACTTCACTTAAAACTCAAGTTTGCCCTAAGGTTTTCTCTGAACCTCTTGTCTTCTCCACTTCTCTCTTCATCCTTCTTCATTCCCGAACCCTAATCTCTCTCTGATCCTCGAATCATCAATGGCTCACACGAAAACTTTGAAAACCTCTAAGGAAGATGCCGATTATGAAGCCTCCTCACCTTCTCCTTCGCCTCCTCCTCTCACTTGGGATTGACAAACAAATTCCTGGAGTTCCCTCTTATCAGACGACCTCTTCGCCAAGACCTAAGAGTGTCTCGTTCCAAGAACCATCCCAAGCTCAATCTAAGCGAGCTTCTACTTCTGTGAGCGAAGAAAACAAAGGGAAACAACAGGAAGGAGTTCCTCCACATCCTCGTAAGAAGATGAGAGCCCGCAGAGGGGAAGGGTCGTCCAGAGCTACTTCAAATCCTTCTCAGTCTTCTGAAAACCCCATGTTTGTTCCAGATGCCATATCTGACATCTATCTTCATACTTCTGCTCCTCCAGGTTTTGTCTTTGAAAATACCTTACTTAGAGATGATAAAGCCATCAAATTCAAAGAAACCTACCTGAAAAAGGAATTTTGTCCTTTAGTATCTGTAGATTTAGACAAGATCAGGGAAAATTGCAATGTCGACCTTTCCCCTTGGTTGAAACCTTACGAATCATTCTTGTCTATAACTGCTTCCTATAGTTCAAATGTCACTCGAATGTTCTATTTCAATATGGAATGGGACAATTTGGAGGATAGTGACTGTAACCTGGTAGAAGAAAGAGTTTCTACTCAGGTTAGGGGTGTCAAGTTCACCTTATCTGCAACCATCATCAATTCTATCTTGAAAATTTCCAATCCTCCTCCTCCTCCCAATATTGACTATTCAAACAAGCAAATTTTCAAAATTTTCAGACCAAATGAACCTGTTCCCCCAGATTAACTAGCTCATTTATCATTCACTTCAGTTTCTATGCCTCCTCTTCATAGAGTGTTATGGTATATTTATTCTCGGAACATGATTCAAAAGGGTGGCAATTTCACCCACTTTGCTAAAAAGGATTACCCCCGTTTTGCTGCCCTGGTCAATAAAGTTCCTCTTAACCTTGGGTATTGGATATTTCAAGAGATGATTAAGTTCCGATTCACTTCTAGGAAACCCTCTCACATTCCTTTTCCTTCTCTTGTATCTGTCATCTTATTTTACCACAAAATCTGGTATGTGGGTGCTCCTGATTCAATGAAGTCTCCCACTGTCTTTGGAAAAGCACAGCTTAATCTAATGAGGACTAGCTTTGAGCCTGAAGGTTCGGATGAATCTCGAGCTCCTACAAGATCAAGAGCTCAGGAAGCTTACTCTGCTCCTCCAATCCCCATTCCATCCCCTGCCTCAACTGTCAAGCTCTCTACCCCTTTAGATGAACCATCTGTCTCAGCTCCATCCTTGTTTGCTGATGACAAAGGGGGAGAAGAACCAGAGAAAGAAAAACCAGAAGAGCAGTCTTGAGTTGAAGGACTTTAGTGTTTAGTTGCTGTTCTATTTCTATTTTTCAGTTTGATCTGTATTTCTGTTTTTAGCATTTCTGGTTATGTGTATGTTGTTTCTATGAACCAATTTTAAATTGAAATGTAATGCTTTGTTATGCTTGAATTGCTTCTGCTATGCTTAAACTCTGTACTATTGAATCAATGCTTAAAATCAACAAGTGCATACTTGTCATGATATCTTTTAAACAAAGCTTGTGAAAATTTTCGCCTAAAACTCAAATCTTTCAAAACAAATAGCAACTCTGGTTTACAAGTGTTGTCATCATCAAAAAGGGGGAGAATGTTAGTTCTATAATTGGTTTTGATGATAACGGACAATTGTAAACACAGATGAAGTTTGTCTTTGTAAGTTGAAAAACTTACTGTCAAAGGCAAACTCGAGTTTCACTTTGGAAACTCGAGTTTTGACTTGACAGAGAAAAGCTCAAGTTTTTGCAATAAAAGGCAAACTCGAGTTAAGAAATGAAAACTCGAGTTTTGTCCATACAGAGAGCTTCTCAGTTTTTCCACAGACAAAGCAAACTCGAGTTAAAATTAACAAACTCGAGTTTTGACAGGACAGAGAGCTATCAAACATTTTCTAAGGTAGCAAAACTCTAGTTCACTTTTGGAAACTCGAGTTTTGGCTATACAGAGAGTTCTCTAAGTTTCCACACTTTGTTGGAAACTCGAGTTTACTTTGGAAAATCGAGTTTTCATCCTACAGAGAACAATGCTCGATTCTCAACTTTTGAAAACTCCATTGTTCATTTTGACAAAGCTTTTTAATGTTTTCTCATAAACGAGGAAACACGAGTTAGTATTTGAAAACTCGAGTTTTGGCCTTACAGAGAAGTTTCCATAGTTTTCAAAGAATGTGAAAACTCGAGTTAAAATGTGGAAACTCGAGTTTTAGTCAGGCAGAGAGCTCTGCTATCTTTTGAACATTTGAAAACTCCAGTTTTGAGCTTTTGGACTAAAACATGATTTCACATCAAAAGTCTAAAACTCGAGTTAGTCATTTAATGACTCAAGTTTTGCACTGTTCACAAAACATGTCCAAATGCCAAATCGCGATGTTTGTCTCTAAAATGAGAAAACTCGAGTTAAGATTTTAAAACTCGAGTTTCGGACTTTTACTGAAAGACTACTAAAACATGAAAACTCGAGTTTTGAAGATCTGACTCGAGTTTGCATCGCTGAATTCAAATTTCAAGTTACACGAATTTGGGAAATGTTTGTGTTTGATCTTAATACTTTATATCATCACTCATTACTATTCCTAACTATGTTTAATCAGTTTGTTAATGAGTTTCAGATGATTTAGACAGGATTAAATGGAGAATTAGCAAAAAGCATAAAGTAAAAGTCAGAACATTAAATGCAAAGTGCAGAAAGCTTGCATACTTCTGGACAATCATTCTCCACACGTTTTGTAGGAATTAATGTTTCCTTTCCTCATCCAGCATCTGCTCTTCCAACGGATTAATTGTCAGGAAGTCAACTCTGAACTTCTGCAAAGCTGGATTAACCAAAAGTAGAGAGAAAAGAAGACCAAAACCTTCACTAATCATCCTCTAATGTCTCCAACGGTTATATGAGGTTTTACAACGGCCATTTAATGATCTCTAGCTATAAATAGAGATGCATTCAATATTTCTCAACAACCAATCTGTGCAAGAACGAAAATCATTAAAGTTTCAACTACTCTTTGAGTTTTCTTGTGTAAAGTATCTTTTGATACATTCATACTTCAGTGTTTATCCTATCTACTCTTAGAGAGAGTTTCTTGATTGTAATTCATTTATTGTAAAGTATCTCAAGTCAAAGGGACTTGGAGATTGGGTTATTGATTACAACTTGTAAGGGGGAGTAAGTTCTAGTGAGAGAATTACTCTTGAGTGCAGAGTGTGTAATCAATCTTGATAGTGAGAAATACTAGAGGGTCTGGGGACTGTACGTAGGTCAAGAGATTGGACCAAACCAGTATAAATCCTTGTGTCTTGGTTCTCTTCTCTATACTCTATTTTACTTCTGTTTTACCACGCAAAAACAAAGCAGACCGAAAAGATTTTTGAGAATCCCCAATTCACCTCCCTCTTGGTGATTCAGCTCCACTTTCATGATGAACCCGAGTCCAGTATAGGGGAAACTTCTCCTCCACCTCCCCAGACTCAAGGGCCTGAAAGAACTAAGGCTGCCCGGGCTCGACAACCACCTTAAGAAAGGCGGGCTTGAAGCCCTTGAACGAGTCAGTAAAAGGTTTGAAAAGTTTACGGTCACGGACACTTCGAAGTGAGGTCCAACCTTTCTTCGTTGTCTTAGATGGGGCCTCGTCACCAGCATCTTTGCCGGAACGAGCCTCATGTGTGGAATGAAAATGAAAGAAGACTTGAAGGGTACAAGCTAAATTCTTAGCCTTGCAGAATTTTCAAAAGCAATGGCAAATGCCCAGCTATTGGGATGAAGTTAGAAGGGAGCAAGATGTAAGTGGTTTAGAAGGTGGATTTGGAACTCCATAAATGGAAAGGGAATACCAAGCCGAGATATGCAATCTTGGTAGAAGAAGAAGAAATGGGGGTCGTCATTTTTTGCCCGGCAGTTGGCTACAGACTCATGATGGATGGGAAAATCAAGGGTATAGTCTTCTCCATCGCGGAGGCCTAGCTCAGTAGCTCTTCTATGGTCATCTTGTTCTTAATGCGTAACACATCTTCGATAACCCATGGCTCTAGGGTCTTTGAACCTTTTGAAGGACCGGGAGAACTTGATTCACCAGTCATAGATATCTCAGTATGTCTTGAAGGTGAACCCATCTATACCTATAAATAAAAAGTTTAAAAGTCAGAAACGGAAGGTATACCTGGGTCAAAGGAGCTATTGTGTGAAAAATCGAAAGGTGTCGGGCTGGGATGACTCAAATTGATAGAGGCCAGAATGGCTGGCGAAATAAATTTATGATGATATGCGACCAAAACCGATGTAGCTTCTCTCTCACGACTATTATTGACAAGATCAATATTTTTATAGCAACAATCATTGCAGGGGTCAAAGGTGTTTCTTGGTCTAGCTCGGTTTGTATCTGGGGCATGAATTTGAGAAGCCGAGATAGGGGTGTTATCACCCAGGCCCTGACTTGAAGATGGATGGGAAGAAGATACCAGGATGGTAATGTTGAAATCGTGGGACACGCGCGGTTGTATTTGGGCTCTTTTTCTACTCCTACTCCCCCTAGGTTTGCAAAGCAGTGCTCCTAGTTTTTCTTCCTCAATATGAGGTATTGACCAAAACCAGTATTTTACTCTAGAAGAGAGTACTCTACCACTTCTCTATCTTCTTCTGGATTTGCCTTACCATACATTGGTAAAGGCATAGGATCCATGGATGCCCTAGAGAAAGGAATCGAAATAAAAGCTCTCTTGGGAGGAATCGGTTTAAATTTTATTGTTGGCTCAGAGAGAAATCCTTTAGGATACCAAAAAGAAATGAGTTATGATACTATAAGTTATAAACCCAAAAAACCCTAAAAGCCTACCAAAAAAACCAGAAAAATGAGTTTTGACGAATATAGTCGAAGAAAGAAGGAGGCAATAAGCAAACTAAAGCAGAAACAAAAGAAGAAAGGGAAACAGTAAGAGTACCTGATTTTGAAAAAGTGGAAGAAGATGAAGAAATGCAAGTTGGAGTATCGTGAGCAGAGAAATTTGCAAAAGTGAGAGGTTTTTCTGAGCAGGTAAAGAAGGCTTATAGAGAGAAGTTGAGAGAAGAGGTAAAAAATTTGAATATATAAACGTTTTGAATCTTAAGAGTCAGGGGCAGCGAAGTCAATTCCCACTGAAAAGTAGATTTCCCCCCAAAAAGTGTAATAATGACTAATAGGCATTAAATGCACACGGATATCAAAGGTGGTAGAAGTAGCCATTATGCGTGAAAAGGCAGTTATATGTCATGACGTTGGCAAGCATACAACGGTCAGCGATATAGGCAAATGGAGTCCGTTCGTATGCTAGTATCTTTACATGATATCCCAGATTGGGGGCAGTCTATAGCCAAAATATGCAAACTCGGGAATTCAACATGAATTTACAAATGAAATCCTAGCTATCATGAAAGTGAAAGAGTTCTCAATATAAATTAAGTCATCATGAGTATCCCGGCCATCATTAAAGTAAAACCATCCTGGCGTGCATGTCTGGGGACAACTCAAAAGTGAATCCGGAGTTCGGTGAAACTCGGATAGCAGCTAAATGGAGATTAAGGAAGTCAAGCTGAACAACTTGGATACAAAATCTAGGATAAATAATCGATACATCCCAGCAGCTCAGAGACCTGAACTACCAGGCTGGGGGGCAACTGTTATAGACTCATACAAGAGGCCCATTGGCTGTGTGGCCCAACAAGGGCAACTTGTACCAGAATCCCTCTATAATCAGGTAAAACACTAATTGGTGTATAATCAAGGCTATAATCATGGAATGTGCAGGTTAAGTGGCTGAGCATGGGCCAGGAGGCACACAAAGCCCAAGGTTCAAACTCTAAAGGTAATCCATATAAATAAGAGGTTAACTTAAAATGTACGCATTCTCTATTCACACTATTAACTATTCAGTCTCACTGTGCACACACCCCACCCCTTTTTGGCTAGACACCATACTCATGTTGCACAGTGATCTTCTTGATATTTTTCGGTGTCTTCCTTATAGACATCCTAGAACAATCATCCTCTCTTTGGTATTTGCTTATAGATATCTTGGAGAGATTAATCGATCCAATATAAACAACTCACTAGCCTCTTGAGGCTAGACATCTGTGTTCTATACCAGAACAGTGTCATTTCTACGATTACGTTTCTACTACCCCATCCATGTCTATGTAGAAACACGATTTGGACAACATTGATTGGTACAATTACAATTCCAAATTTAGCTTCTCTTCTATACTCCTTCTCATTCTTTTCCCTCCTTTTTCTTTTTTCACTATTCTATTAAACTCTCAACGGTTTAGATTTATTATATTATAATTTTACTTAAAAGATACAAAAATAATTAATTTTTCTTAAAAAATTATTTTTGTATCTTTTAGTTAAAATTATAATAATATTTTTGTAATATGTTAAAGCTGGACTGAGATTTTAGTCCAACGATGTAAAAGGGAAAATGATGGAAAGTAGGATAAGAGAAAAGCCAATTCCATTTTTTTAACCCTTCGAATCAAATCTTTATACCTTATACATTGGGATTCGCCTAGAAACAGGGGTGGATCTTTTAACCCAAAAAAAAAAAATTGTTTAGAATTTTTCTTAATTTTTTTTAAATATAATGTAAAATTAAATTTTGGCCCCCCCAATTCCCCCCTCTTTTTATATCTTTGGGGCTTATAATTCAAGTTGTGTTCTATGTGGAGTCTTAAATGATTTATGTTAATCTTGTCATTTTTTTCTATATTTCATTCTAATTACTTAAAATTTTTAGCTTATTAGTGAAATTTACTTTTGTGGTGTATTCTTTAGTATGCTTTTACCCATTTTACACTACACCTATGGATGAAGTTTATTGATTTTTCATTCTAAACCTCGATCAGCCTCTTACCTTCCAGTGTTGTGGTGTTCAATTACATGAAGTCTATGGTTGAATCAAAGATTCACAATCACATAAATTAAAGCCTCTTGCCTTCCAATGTTTGTGGTGTATTTTTTAATATTATTCTCTTTTATTTTTTAATGCATATAAAACTTTCCTTTAAAAAAAATTTCGGGCGCGCTGCCCTCGAATCCCCACCACTATTTGGCCCCCCTAAATTTTTGTCCCAAGCTTTGGCACTGCCTAGAAATGTAATCCAATCTATTTTTTTTTTTTCCAAACATTTATACCCTCCACAAATCAACACTTAGACAATTATTATCTTCCATTTTATTCTTAATAGAGTTGAGAATATTATTTCACACTTATTTTTATTTTTCAGATAAAATATAAATTTCATTTCATAATTCCTTAATATCATACCAAACAAATGTTATATAATCATCATTGTATATTACTTACATTACTTATTATTAAATTTTATTTCATTCTTGCTGACCCACGAACTAAATGAGTCACTAGATTATTATAATTTTTTATCTGCATAGTTTTATTTTATAATTTTCACTTTGCCAAATTTATAGTTAAAATTCATTTAATAAAATTGAAACAAATTGATAAAGTATGCAGCAACTCTATATCTTTATTTATTGATCGTCTGGAATACTTATAAGGTGATACAGATAAGGGTTTAGTCTAACTAAACCTATCAGAATATCTCATATCATGAAGGAGTATTCAAAATTCAAATAAAAACAATATAACACAATAATCTAATAATCATAATAATAATGAAAGTTCTTCAATGCTGAACAAGTCCTTGTCAGAGTTGGTGTTGCCAATCAATAGCCCCTTTTTATCAAACTTGAGGGTGGAATATCACCTAGAGGGGGGTGAATAGGTGATCTTGATAAACTTTTCTGGGATTCACTTTAGAAAATAAATTACTGGAGTAAGAAATGAGAGATGAACACAAGGAGACTTATACTGGTTCGGTCTAAATCTTTGACCTACGTCTAGTCCTCAAGTACAACTTGAGATTTCCACTAGCTCCTTAAAACACACGTACAATTACCCACTCTGTAACTTAGGATGATCCTTTCACTCTTGGACTCACTCCCCCTTACAAGTTGCAATTGTACACCCTTACTTAAGGTTCCACAACCTCAAGTTTAAACAATAAAAATAATGAAGGTGTTTGTGACTCCTCACGAGTGAATAAAGTATGAACACTGAAGTACAATATGTAATGAGATTCTCAAGATAATTGTAGTGATAAGAAAAGATGTATGTCTCGTATTCTCTTGAGTTGTTTTTTCAATTGAATCAGATGTCTCTTTATAATGTTAATGATTCAGGTCGATCGAAGATAGCCGTTGGGTCTCTTTGATTTCCCACGATTGCTCTGTATTGAAGATTCTTACCGTTGCAACATTTAGTGTCTTCCCTTATTTTATGCAGGGAATCATTTTGAGTAAAGGCCATATCGAATACTTCCAAAATGAGGTACTTAATCAGGGAATTAAGAGGGCTTGAGTAAAGGACCTGCTCGGGCAGACGACATATAATGGTGAATTAAGAGGGCTTGAGTAATGTTACTCAAGCAAGAATTTGTCTTTGCTCCGTCATGGTGCTCGAGCATGACAGAATGCATGCTCGGGCATACAACATTTTATGGCAAATTTGGGAGGTTGCTCGGGCAACCTTTTTCCTACTGCTCGAGCATGGTGCTCGGGCAAGCTTTCTCTTGTGCTCGAGCAAGCTTTTTGTTTTGCAATAGCTTTGCTTCTGCCTCGTCTTTGCTCGAGCAAGGGATTACTCCTACTCGAGCATGATTGCCTTTGGTTTCCTTATAATCAATACCTAGCTACTGGAGCATAGGTTTCCTTATAATCAATACCTTCTTCCTGATTATAGCCTTTGGCAACCAATCTAGCCTTGTTTCGGACTATGATTGCGGATTCATCACGTTTGTTCTTAAATACCCATTTGGTGCCAATGACCGAGTGGTCTTTAGGTCTAGGTACCAAGTCCCAAACTTGATTTCTATCAAATTGATGTAATTCCTCTTGCATTGCTATCACCCAATCATTGTCTGAGAGGGCTTCGTCAATCTTAGAGGGTTCAATCTCAGATATGAATGCAGAAAAAGTAACTTCATTCAATGTGCTTTTTCTAGTTCTTACACCTTGATTTACATCCCCTATCACTTGATCCAAGGGATGATTTCTTATGAATTTCCAAGGTTTGGGTTGAGATTGATCAGGGGGTTTCACGAGAGTTTTCTGAGTTGTTTTCAAAAACATCAGCTGGATTTTCAAGAGATGTAGGGGTAGTTTTTGAAAAGAATTGATTTTTGTAAGAGATTTCCTCATCATCATCATCTAGAGGTTTATCAATTTTAGATTCACAGAATACAACATGGATTGACTCTTCTACTAGGCGAGTACGTTTATTGAAATTTCTGTATGCTCTACTCCATTTGAATAGCCAAGAAAAATACCTTCATCTGATTTTGGATCAAACTTACCCAGGTTGCTTTTACCGTTATTGTGAACAAAGCATTTGCATCCAAAAATGTGAAGGTGGCCCAAGTTTGGTTTTCTTCCTTTGTACAGCTCATATGGAGTCTTGTCAAGTTTCTTTCTGAGATAAACTCTGTTTGAGATATAGCTGGCTATGCTCATGGCATCTGCCCAGAAGACTTGTGAGGTTTGATTTTCATTTAACATTGCACAAGCCATTTCGGTAAGCACTCGATTCTTTCTTTCAACCACCTCGTTTTGTTGAGGAGTTCTTGGAGCTGAGAAATTGTGATCTATTCCATGAGTATCACAGAATTCTTCGAAGGCTTGATTTTCAAATTCTCCTCCATGATCAGTTCGAATTCCTGAAATGCAAATACCTCTCTCGTTTTGCACCTTTTTGGCAAATATAACAAATAGATCAAATGTTTCATCTTTTGAGGATAAAAAAATAGTCCATGTAAATCTTGAGAAATCATCGACAATGACTAGAGTATATAGATTCCCTCCAAGGCTCTTGACTCTTGCTGGTCCAACTAAATCCATATGAAGTAGTTTAAGTGGTCGATTTGTTGATATTTCAGACTTGTTTTCAAAAGAAGATTTTGTCTGTTTACCCTTTTGACAGGAGTCACAAAGCATGTCATTTTTAAACTGTAGTTTAGGTAAGCCAAGGACTAAGTCTTTTCTTAGCAACTTGTCTAATTGAGTCATATTGACATGAGCTAGTCGTTTATGCCATAGCCAGCTTTCATTCAAGTTGCTAACAAAACACCTTTCAGAGTATATCTTAGGTAGGTCTAATGTATAACAATTTCCCTCACGAGGAGCTTTGAATAACACCTTAAGTTTACCTTTGTCAATTGGTAGATCATTTTTGTTAACAATGAGGCATTCTTCTGAGTCAAAGATGATCCAATTATTTTTGTCTGCACTTTGGCTCACGCTTAGGAGGTTGTGACAAAGTCCTTCCACAAGGTAGACGTCCTTGATATGAGGGCCTTCTTTTGCACCAATTTCACCAATGCCAGTGATTTTTCCTGATTGGTTTCCTCCAAAGGTGACTTTGCCACCATCTTTTGATCTCATTGCAACAAATTTCTCTGCATCTCCTGTCATGTGTCTAGAGCATCCACTGTCGATATACCACTTGTTAAGTCTTGATGCTCTTAGACATACCTGCAAATCAGAACAAATTAAGTTTTAGGTACCCATTTTTTTATGGGTCCTTTCGGGTTAGTTCGGGGTTTAGGAAACACATAGGATCCCTTTGGCACCCACTTGTAATTACCAATGGGTTTGGTTTTTCTCTCCTTCTTATGGAAACAGGATGAAGTGGTGTGTCCTTTGCGATTACAATAATTGCAATGGGCAAAAGGATTTGAAAATGAACTGTTTTTTGAAAATAGTTCAAATAATTCTTTTCTCCAGTTTTTTTTTCTTTTCTTTTTGTCACATTCGGTTTTTGTCTAAATCAACACAATCTTCACAGACAATATTTTTGCAAGTGAGATTTTCAACTTGTTGTTCAAGAGTTATGTTTTTTCGTTTTAGAGTTAAGTACTTTTCAGCAAGTTTTTCAAAATCAGATTTCAATTCAAAGTATTCATCAAATAATTCATCATAAGAAGGGTGTGAATCACATACCTCGTTGTTATTGCTAGGTTGCTCTTCTTCCTCTGCGACTAGACAAATGTTTGCAGTGTCTTTTTCCTCCTCGCTTTCTTCATCGGATGAACCATCTCCCCATATGGCGGAGACGTAGGCTTTCTTTCTGAATTGATTGAATTTCTTCTTTTTCTTTTTTTGATTTTCTTTCAGTTGAGGGCATTCTGATTTATAATGACCGGGTTTCTCGCATTCATAACAAACGACTTGATCTTTGTCTTTGAACTCTCGTCGATTACCCGGGGTTCCTTTCTGAAACCTGTTTCTGGATCCTTGATCCTTTTGGTAGAATTTTCTGAATCTTCTGACCAGCATGCCTATCTCTTCATCATCCTCGTCATCTTCATTTTGATCTTCTTTTATAGTATTAAGAGCAATGCTTTTGTTCTTACTAGTGTTGACTTCATCTAGGCCTTTTCTGAATTTCAGTTTGCTTTCGTATTCGGATAGACTTCCAAATAAGGCGACTACTGAAGTCATTGATTCACCACGGGCCTCTTCTATTGCTGTGACCTTGGCTTCCCACTCTTTTGTTAGAACATTGAGGATCTTTCTAACTTGAGGATGTTGTTCATATGTTTTGCCAAGGGATGCCAATTGATTGGTCAAGTGTGTGTAACGGAGTTAGAACTCAGCAATGGTTTCTCCAGACTTCATTCAAAGTAAGTCATACTTGGTGGTTAGAGCATTGATACGATTTTCTTTAATGCCGGAAGTTCCTTCGTACGCGATTTCCAACGCCTTCCACATTTCTTTTGCAGTAGAGAGATTACATATCCGGAAGTACTCCTTTTGACTAAGAGCACTTTGAAGCATTAAGACGGCTTTGCTGTTGAGAGTAATTTTCTTTCTGTCAGTCTCTTCAAATTCTTCTTCTATTTTAGGAACTGCGATTCCTCCTTCATTTCTTGTAGAAACATAATCCCCATTTTCTATTACTTGCCAGACACCATATTCGGTTGCTAGCACGAACACTTTGAATTTTGTTTTCCAAAATGAGTAGTGATCGCCATTGAATCCAGGTGGTCGGTTGATTGAGGCACCATCAGGTAATATTCCTTCTATGATCTATCTCGGGATGTTAAGCCCAATAGAGAAACCTTGCTCTGATACCAAATGAGGGTGGAATATCACCTAGAGGGGGATGAATAGGTGATATTGATAAACTTTTCTGGGATTCACTTTAGAAAATAAATTACTGGAGTAAGAAATGAGAGATT
The DNA here is from genome assembly GCA_025563575.1 of Acacia pycnantha. Lineage (NCBI taxonomy): Eukaryota > Viridiplantae > Streptophyta > Magnoliopsida > Fabales > Fabaceae > Acacia > Acacia pycnantha. The sequence goes on along the minus strand of JAMWYP010000306.1, from coordinate 282,506 downwards.
AACACAATGAGATTTATACTGGTTCGGTCTAAATCTTTGACCTACGTCCAGTCCTCAAGTACACCTTGAGATTTCCTCTAGCTCCTTAAAACACACGTACAATTACCCACTCTGTAACTTAGGATGATCCTTTCACTCTTGGACTCACTCCCCCTTGCAAGTTGCAATTGTACACCCTTACTTAAGGTTCCACAACCTCAAGTTTAAACAATAGAAATAATGAAGGTGTTTGACAGCTCCTCACGAGTGAATAAAGTATGAACACTGAAGTACAATATGTAATGAGATTCTCAAGATAATTGTAGTGATAAGAAAAGATGTATGTCTCGTATTCTCTTGAGTTGTTTTTTCAATTGAATCAGATGTCTCTTTATAATGTTAATGATTCAGGTCGATCGAAGATAGCCGTTGGGTCTCTTTGATTTCCCACGATTGCTCTGTATTGAAGATTCTTACCGTTGCAACATTTAGTGTCTTCCCTTATTTTATGCAGGGAATCATTTTGAGTAAAGGCCATATCGAATACTTCCAAATGAGGTACTTAATCTTTCTTGACGATTTGTCTGTTTAACGCGTGAGAATAAATACGGTGATCCTCTGCATCGTCGGTTTAATGGTTGATTCCTGAAACTCACTTAAGTAGAATCATTAGAAATAGAAATTAATAAGTTTGTATATAATCAGTGATAATGGCAAATCAATAATAATAGTCAGGAAGAAATCAATCAGAGATATCGTATCGGCATTCTGTTTGAAACGACACTGCTTGAGCAAGGTATATTTGGTTGCTCGGGCAAGCCTTTCAGAAAAACAGAATTCCTCCCTGATGCTCGAGCAAGTTTCTATGATGTGCTCGAGCAGGTCTTAGAGAAACTAGTTTCTCTCGCTATTGCTCGGGCAGGCTGTTATGGCGTGCTCGAGCAAGCCTCAGGCAGAGGCGAAAATCAGGGATATTTCGTTGCTGCTGGAGAAAACAATATATGTTGCTCGGGCATGGTGCTCGAGCAGGGATAAAGGACCTGCTCGGGCAGACGACATATAGTGGTGAATTAAGAGGGCTTGAGTAATGTTGCTCGAGCAAGAATTTGTCTTTGCTCGGTCATGGTGCGAGAGCATGACGGAATGTATGCTCGGGGAGACAACATTTTATGGCAAATTTGGGAGGTTGCTCGGGAAACCTTTTTCTTGCTGCTCGAGCATGGTGCTCGGGCAAGCTTTCTCTGGTGCTCGAGCAAGCTTTTTGTTTTGCAATAGCTTTGCTTATGCCTCGTCTTTGCTTGAGCAAGGGATTGCTCCTGCTCGAGCATGATTGCCCATTTTGCGTTTTAAATGAATACTGATACGATGTTGCTCGGGAAAATGCACAGGTGCTGCTCGGGTAAGGTTCTCATAACTTAACTTCTCATCCTTGAATCCCGATGATGCTCGGGCAACATCTTTGTCTTGCTCGAGCATGCTTTGAGCCACATGATTTCACTCAATTTAATAACTCATAAATTGTAATCATCAAAACACGAGAGCTACCAAAACTTACCTCTATTTTTAGTGTTGGAAGGTATACCATGAAGTTTTTAACACTCATCTCTAGTGTGACCACTTATGCTGCAATGATCACACCATTTTCCACTTTTATTATGTTTCATATCATGGGCAATAAGAGTTGAGGCATCTTTGTTGCTAGAGGAAGGGTCAGATGTTACTTTAGAAAAGGAGTGGTGACTTTCCTCATTCTTGACCATGTAGAAGGCATCTTCTAGAGATGAGAGCGGTTTTAGATTCATTATTTGAGCTTGGATTGGCTCGAATGAATCACGGAGGCCAAGAAGGAAGTCTATGTAGCAATCTCAATCTATGATTACTCGGAAGTAAGTAGCTGAGACATGGAAAATGTTAGTTCTCAATGTGTTTTGATGATAACTGACAATTGTAAACAAGTGCGAATGTTTTTGACAAGCTAAATGATTTGATTTAAAGAGAAAAACATTTTGTCAGCGCCAAACTCGAGCCTAGATAAGTGAACTCGAGTTTGCCACTAACAGAGAGCAAGACTGGCTTATCTTTGCTTTTTAAACTCGAGCCTGGGTTCTTGAACTCGAGCCTAAAAGCTCCAGAAATAGTTTTGAAAGAGTTTAAGCATGAGTAAACTCGAGCCTGCATAACTTTCAAATGTTGCAAACTCGAGCCTAAAGAAATGAACTCGAGCCTATGGTTTTTGTGTAGAGTTTACTCTATCGTTTGAAAGACATAAAAGAGTTTACAAAATGTGTAAACTCGAGCCTGCGTCTGCAAGCTCGAGCTTGCCCTTGGCAGAGAGCATTCGAACTTTCCATCTTTTAAAAACTCGAGCCTGACAGGTTAAACCTCAGGTTTGCCTCTGGCCAATTAATTTCAAAGTTCATTTAGTTACAGTAAACTCGAGCCTAGTCTTCCGAACTCGAGCCTAATCTTTGATATGAGTAAAGTTACTTTACAAACTCTAGAGTTCATAGTTTAAACCTCAAGTTTGTCTGACATGAACAGTGTCAAACTCGAGCCTGCTCACTAACGGACTCGAGCTTGCCATTATGTAAAGTTTTGATTTCAACAATGTTCGAACTCGAGCCTCGCTACCATTAACTCGAGTTCATCTCTTGAGAAAAATTACAAACTCCGAGTTTGCCTTTGAACCTCCGGTTCGCACTTCACGAAGCCGAATCGACATTCCGGATGGCTGCGAACTCGAGCCTAGCCTTGCAAACTCGAGTTTGAGTCGGATCCCAAATTGATTGACAGCATTGATTGCACGCGACAATCAGAGATTCTGTCATAAAGATGAATTCCCTCACTTGGGAATTATTGCTACAACGATTACCCATAATGATTCGATATTCAAATCAATTGATGAACATTAAAAGACCTTCATTGCAGATCAATCATCCGAAAATCAGGAAAGATTATGAACCCAACAGCTATAGTCCACATACAGCAAGAATTTCGAATGGAGAAAATTGTGAATAAAGAAGCAACGGTCATGAGAAAACTCACTGCTATATATAGAGCTGCTTACAAACCTACAGAAATACACACAACAAGCAGAAATGAAAATCAGCTCAACACCTCTCTAGTATTTCAGTTTTCTTTCTGTGAAGTATCTTTTGATTCTTAGAACTTCAGTGTTTATCGATACTCACTCTGTGAGAGAGTTTACATACTTGTATTTCATTCATTGTAAGAATCTCAAGTCAAGGGGACTTGGAGATTGGGATTTCAGATTACTTGTAAGGGGGAGTGTATCCTAGAGAGAGGATAATCCTTGAGTACAGAGTGTGTATCTGAATTGAGTGATAGTAGAAAATCCCGTGGAGCACGGGACTGGACGTAGGTCAAGAGTTAAGACCGAACTAGTATAAATTCTGTGTCAAGCTCTTCTTCCCTATCTCTACTTTATATCCAGCTGCATCTAGTATAAGGGTGATTTGAAAAGAATTTTAAAATCCCCAATTCACCCCCCTCTTGGTGATTTCCTTCACTTTCATTTGGTATCAGAGCCTGGCTGCCTATTTGAAGGATTAACATCCTAGACAAAAGATCCAATGGAAGGAATTCTACCCGATGGAGCCTCAATCAACAGACCACCAGGTTTCAATGGAGAACACTACTCTTTCTGGAAGGCTAAGTTCAGGGTCTATGTAATGGCCTCTGAGTACGGTCTATGGAAGGTCTTTGAGAAAGGAAACTATGTTCCATCCTCAGTAGAAGCTGGTGTCAGAACTCCCAAGCAAGAAGAAGAGTATGATGACAATGATAAAAAATTAGTCACTCTCAACATGAAAGCAATCCACATGCTGCAAAGTGCTCTTGGCCAAAAAGAATATTTTAGAATCTGCACTTTGCCATCTGCTAAGCAAATGTGGGATGCTCTTGAGATAGCACATGAAGGAACAGCTGCAATCAAAGAAAATCGCATTAATACTCTTATGACTGAATATGATTTACTACGTATGAAATCTGGAGAATCTATTAGTGAATTTCAACTCAGGTTCACTCATCTGATTAATCAACTTACTGCATTGGGAAAAGAATATGAACAACCTGCCCAAGTGAGGAAAATACTAAACATTCTCACCAAGGAATGGGAAGCCAAGGTCACTGCAATTGAAGAAGCTCGTGGTGAATCAATGGCCTCTGTAGCAGCATTGTTTGGCAGCCTCTCTGAATATGAAGGGAAGATCAAATTCAAGAAAGGACTTGATGAGATCAATATCAAGAATAAGGGAATGGCTCTCAAGACTGTCAAAGAGGTAAAATCAGATGATGAAGAAGAGGATGAAGATGAAGATGGTGAGCTAGGCATGATGGTCTGAAGATTCAAGAAGTTTTACAAAAAGGACCAATCACACAGAAAGTTTCACAAAGGTAGTTCCAACACTGAAACTAAGAAACCTATCATATGCTATGAGTGTGAAAAACCTGGCCACATCAAATCAAAATGCCCTCAGCTGATGAATAAAGAAAAGAAATTCAATAAGTTCAAGAAAAGAGCTTATGTATCAGCTATATGGGGCAACAGCTCATCCGATGAAAATGAGACAGAAGAAGAAGAAAGTGCATATCTCTGTGTTGTGGCCCAAGAGGAATCAGATAACGAGGAGGTAAGTAACTCTAATTTTCCTTATGATGAACTATCTTCTGCATACAATTCTCTCTTCACTGAATTTAAGAAAACTGAAAAAGAACTTCTATTTTCAAAACAAAATAAATAAATTATTAGAAGAACAAGCTCAAACTATTCCTACACCTATTTCTGTTTGTGAAACAAATAAGGAAAACTCTGCTTGTCCTAATCATGGTGCAAAACCAACTTATAATGAATTGTTTGCTGAGTATAATCTTGTTCAAAATGAGTTTGATGAACTTGCTAAAAAATATTTTGCTTTGAAAAATAAGAATACAACACTTGAACAAGAAGCGAAAATTCTTCTTTTCCGAAAATATCATATGTGATGAATGCCTTATTCTCGAAAAGAAAATGAATATCTTACGAAGACTCTTGAAAAATTCACTAGAGGGAGTGAAATGCTTGAAATCATTTTGAAACAGCAAAGATTCACAAATGACAAATCAGGAATTGGTTACAAACCTGATTGTGATAAAAAGAAAGGCAAAAAGAAACATGGACAAAGATCATACATGAATTACTTTCGAAAATCTGTCCATACTTCAAATCCTTTTGCACATTGCAACTATTGCAACAGAAAAGGTCATACCACCTCTTCATGTTTTCATAGAAAGGATGGAACGATCAAACCTGTAGGAAACTATCAATGGGTGCCTAAGGGATCCTATATGATTCCTAAGACACAGACTAACCCAAAAGGACCCAAGAGAAATTGGGTACCTAAAAGATGATATCCCTCTTTATGCAGGTTTGTCTTAGAGCATCAAATCCCAATAAATGGTACATTGACAGTGGATGCTCAAGACACATGACAAGAGACCAATCCAAGTTTGCAAAAAATCAAACATAAGGAAGGTGGCAAGGTAACATTTGGTGGAAATCAGTCCGGAAGAATTGCTGGAATTGGTAAAGTTGGAAACAACAATGGACCACAAATCAAAGATGTTTACCTTGTGGATGGATTATGTCACAATCTCCTTAGTGTGAGTCAAAGCACGGACAAAGGAAATTTAGTCATCTTTGATTCAGAAGAATGTTTGATTGTAAGTAAGGATATTCTCTCCTTAGATGACATTAAATCCAAAGCATTGTTCAGAGCTCCAAGAGAAGGTATTCGTACAGATCATGGTGGAGAATTTGAGAATCATGCCTTTGGAGAATTCTGTGATAGTATGGGAATCAATCATAACTTCTCAGCTCCAAGAACCCCACAGCAAAATGGAGTTGTTGAAAGGAAGAATATAGTGCTCACTGAAATGGCAAGGTCAATGCTAAATGAAAATCAAACATCTCAAGTGTTTTGGGCTGATGCTATGAGCACTGCATGTTACATATCAAACAGGGCATATCTCCGGAAAAAATTGAACAAAACTCCCTATGAGCTCTACAAAGGAAGAAAACCCAACTTAGCTCACTTGCACATCTTTGGAGTAAGTGCTTCATCCACAATAATGGTAAGGACAGCTTGGGTAAGTTTGATCCCAAAGCTGATGAAGGTATATTCTTGGGTTATTCAAGTAGAAGTAAAGCATATAGAGTTTATAATACCCGCACTCACATTGTTGAAGAATCTATGCATGTTGTATTCGTGAAACCAAATCTAACAAGTCCTTGGATGATGATGATTTTCCTATTTCAAATCAACTCGACTCAAAATCAACTTCTATTTCAACAAATCTTGAAAAACATTTGCAAAAGGATTCGAAACCGAAAACATTGTGAAAACGCTTGTGAAAACAAGTGTTCAAACTCAACCAAAATCATGGAGATACAGTAGGAGTCATCCTCTGGATCAAGTGATAGGTGAAGCAAATCAAGGAGTAAGAACCAGAAGAAGCACTTTGAATGAAGTTACTTTTTCTGCTTTCATTTCTAAAATTGAACCCTCTAAAATTGATGAAGCCCTTTTAGACAATGATTGGGTTATAGCAATGCAAGAGGAATTACACCAATTTGAAAGAAATCAAGTTTCGGACTTGGTACCTAGGCCTAAAGACCATCCAGTCATTGGCACTAAATGGGTATTCAAGAACAAACGTGATGAATCCACCATAATCATTCGTAATAAGGCAAGGTTAGTTGCAAAAGGCTATAATCAAGAAGAAGGAATTGATTATGAAGAAACTTATGCTCCAGTGGCTAGATTGGAAGCAATAAGAGTTCTCTTAGCCTTTGCCTGTGTCAAAAGATTCAAACTCTTCCAAATGGATGTGAAATCTGCCTTTCTAAATGGTTTTATACAGGAGGAAGTGTATGTTGAACAACCTCCGTGATTTCTAAATGAACATCATCCAGATCATGTTTATCACCTCAAGAAAGCCTTGTATGGACTTAAGCAAGCCCCTAGAGCTTGGTATGAGCGATTAAGCAATTTCCTTCTTGATCAAGGATTTGTTAGAGGTAAAGCAGATACAACTCACTTTATTAAAAAGAATAAACTTGGAGATATATTAATAGTTCAAATTTATGTTGGTGACATTATATTTGGTGCCTCTAATAACGCTATGTGTGAAGAATTTGCTAAGACAATGCAGGGAGAATTTGAGATGTCTGTGATGGGAGAACTTAATTTCTTCCTTGGTCTTCAAATCAAGCAATGCCATGATGGAATCTTCATTTCCCAGACTAAGTATTTGAAAGACCTATTGAAGAGATATGGTCTAGAAGATTGTAATGGAGCAGACACTCCAATGAGCTCAACTGCAACACTGGATGCTGATGAAAAATGCACTGATTTCAACATTACTAAATATAGAGGAATGATTGGATCATTACTCTACCTTACTGCAAGTCGTCCAGACAATCAATTCAGTGTTGGAATGTGTGCTAGATTCCAATCTGCCCCCAAGGAGTCTCATGCTGAACATGTCAAAAGAATCTTCAAATATCTTGCTGATACAAAGACTCTTGGATTGTGGTTTCCCAAAGATCAACATGAGCATCTAGTAGCCTATACAAATTGAGATCATGCAGGCTACAAAACTGACAGAAAAAGCACCAGTGGTCAATGTGAGTTCTTTGGAGGATCACTTGTATCTTGGTTCAGCAAGAAGAAAGACCACGTAGCTGTGTCATCCACTGAAGCTGAATATGTTGCTGCATCAAGTTGTTGTGCACAAGTCTTATGGCTCAAACAACAACTTCAAGATCTTGGAATCCATCTTAAAGAAATTCCAATTCTGTGTGACAATACAAGCACAATAAGCTTGGCAAGAATCCAGTGCACCATACTCGAACCAAGCATATTGATGTTAGACATCATTTCTTAAGAGATCATGTTCAAAAGAAAGATGTCAAAGTCATGTTCATCCCAACTCACTTGCAACTTGCTGATATCTTCACCAAGCCATTAGCAAAAGAACAATTTGTGTTCATAAGAAGAGAATTGGGAATAGTAAATCCCAATGAGTTGTGAGTAACCCCTATCCAATGTTAGTTATGTGTTTGATGATTATTAACTAACTAACTTAAGCATCGGAGTATGTAGACATGTCTTTTGTAGGATGTCTATTATGATCAATATCACTGAACATAAACTGCAAGTTTGCTGTCAAGGAAGACGAACTCGAGCCTACCAAAGCCAGACTCGAGCTCGAGAGAATCAAGGGAAATGAAATCTTTTAGAAAAAGCCAGACTCGAGCCTATTAGTTGATAAGCTCGAGTTCGCGAGAGTCAGAAAGGAAATGGAGTTGTTGCAGAAAGACGAACTCGAGCCTATTAGTTGGCGAACTCGAGTTCGTGGGAGACAGAGAGCAACTCAATTCTGAGAGTTTCACAGACTCGAGCCTGTAAGTGATTAGACTCGAGCCTAAGGGAAATTTCAAGGGTTCACACATACACTCTTGAAGTCCAGGTTAGTACAAAATCACACAAACTCGAGCCTACACCTGTGAACTCGAGTTTGTCGCAATAAAATTATTTTAAAAACCTGATTGCTTCGTTTCACTTCATTTCACCCTCGAGCTTAAACCTAAAATTCTCTCAAATCCTCTCATCTCCCTCCAAGAAAATCTGAGAAATGGCCTCTAAACGACCTGCAACCGACGAAACACCCAATCCAGTCCATGGAGAACAACAAATTCCCCCACAATGCAATTAGATTTAAGGAGAATTATGAGCATAAAGTCTTTTGCCCTGCTGTGCATGTGGATTTAGCTCACTTAAAAGAAGACTGTAATCTTGATCTTGCCCCTTGGTTTAACCAATTTGAACCTTTGATATCCATTAAAGCCTCTTACAGTCTAACTCTTGTCAAAGTCTTCTATCATTACATGAAAAGTGACAATCTTCTGGATAGTGACAAGAATTTGGTTGAGGAGAGGATTACCACAACCATCAGAGGAAAAAGATCACCATAACTCCCTCCTCCCTGAATTCCCTTCTTCAAATTCATAATCCCCCACCTGTTGCATCATTAAATTATACAGATAGGCAGATATTTTCATTGCTTAAACCTACTGAGCCTATCCCTGATGCATTGGAAATTCTAAATTTTACTCCTGTTTCAATGCCCCCTAAGCAAAGAGTTGCCTGATATATTTATAGTAGGAATCTCATTCAAAAAGGAGGAAATTTCACCCATTTTGCAAAGAAGGATTTCCCTATCTTTGTTTCTATCCTTGACCAAGTGCCTCACAATATTGGGCACTGGATTTTCAAAGAAATGGCTCGATTTCGATTTACTGGTCGAAAATCATCCCAAATTCCTTTTGCTAGCCTCATTTCTGTGATTCTCTTCCATGAGAAGATCTGGTACCTTCCTGCCAACGAGCAACCAAAAAAACCCCAGCCATTTGGTAGGCACATCCTGAATCTCATGAGAATCATTTTTGATGAAGGTCACTATCAGTCCAGAGCTCCTCCTCAGTCCAGACCAGCAAGATCAAGGGCTACTCAATCTAGAGTACAAGAAGCACAGAGTGCACCTCCTCCCCCTCAGCCCACTCCTTCTGACTTCGATGCAAGGATCAAGACCCTAATTGATCAAGCTGTTTCTTATCTCTATGTCAAGATAGACTCAGAATTTAAGCAATTCAAAAAGGAGGTCAATAAAGGATATGATGAGATGGTAGATGCCCAAGAGGACTTGACTCTTGAACATGCAATACTGAAGGAAAAAGTTCAAGACCTCAGTGGTCAGATTGGAGATCAATCAATAAGCATCTCCACTCTTTTGGTCTCTATGGCTAGTCTCAGTGACAAAATGGACAAGATATTGCAACATCAGTCCATGTCTACTTCTGGTTTGGGTACGTCTACCTTTGCTGGTCCTAGTTCAGCAATTCCCCAAATTATCCCTGAACCAACTTCCACCATACCCACTTCTTCCATAGCCCCGAACCATCCATCCTTACGCCTCCACCACTTCGATCTGCTATTCCACCTTCTTCTACCCCATCCGATCCACCCTTGTTTGCCGATGACAAAGGGGAGAAGAATTGAAGTGAAAGAGCATCATTTGCGATCATTTTTCGTTTTGATAATTTTAATCATATTTGCTTTTGAAACTCTACTATCATTCTGTAATATGTTCTAAGTTATGCAGTGTACTTAATGTTTCATTTGATTTCTGCTGCTAACTCTGATGCAAGTTCAGACTCTATCTTCGTTTCAAACTCATATTATGAATCTAACTTCTACTCCCATTCTGGCTCTAAATGCAATTTCAATATTTAATCATATACAATTGAACTTAAAATAAAGCCATCCAGTAAACTGATATGAAACAATCATTTGTTTCCTTGTCTAAACAGAAATAGATCAGGAGATTCAAAGAGTTTGCAAATGTTTTGAACAAGCTACATTTAATTTTGTTTAAATGATCAAATCCTATTTTTGAAAGGATTTAATTGTTTACAAGTGTTGTCATCATCAAAAAAGGGGAGAATGTTAGTTCTCAATGTGTTTTGATGATAACTGACAATTGTAAACAAGTGCGAATGTTTTTGACAAGCTAAATGATTTAATTTAAAGACAAAAACATTCATCGGCGCCAAACTCGAGCCTAGATAAGTGAACTCGAGTTTGCCACTAACAGAGCAAGAGCGGCTTATCTTTGCATTTTAAACTCGAGCCTGGGTTCTTGAACTCGAGCCTAAAAGCTCCAGAAATAGTTTTGAAAGAGTTTACGAATGAGTAAAATCGAGCCTGCATAAGCAAGCTCGAGTTTGCCTCTGGGGGGAAAACGTTTCATTTGAAAACCATTTCTTTAAACTCCACAGTTTGTATTTGGAGTAGAGTTTGCTAACTTTCAAATGTTGCAAACTCGAGCCTAAAGAAATGAACTCGAGCCTATGGTTTTTGTGTAGAGTTTACTCTATCGTTTGAAAGACATAAAAGAGTTTACAAAATGTGTAAACTCGAGCCTGCGTCTGCAAGTCGAGCTTGCCCTTGGCAGAGAGCATTCGAACTTTCTATCTTTTAAAAACTCGAGCCTGACAGGTTAAACCTCAGGTTTGCCTCTGGCCAATTAATTTCAAAGTTCATTTAGTTACAGTAAACTCGAGCCTAGTCTTCCGAACTCGAGCCTAATCTTTGATATGAGTAAAGTTAATTTACAAACTCTAGAGTTCATAGTTTAAACCTCAAGTTTGTCTGACATGAACAGTGTCAAACTCGAGCTTCGCTCACTAACGGACTCGAGCTTGCCATTATGTAAAGTTTTGATTTCAGGTGGCTCTCGCGACAAAAGGCCTAGAATGTTCTGAACTCGAGCCTGCTACCATTAACTCGAGTTCATCTCTTGAGAAAAATTACAAACTCCAGAGTTTGCCTTTGAACCTCCAGTTCGTACTTCACAGAAGCTGAATCTGACATTCCAGATGGCCTGAGAACTCGAGCCTAGCCTTGCAAACTCGAGTGTGAGAGAGTTTACATATTTGTATTTCATTCATTGTAAGAATCTCAAGTCAAGGGGACTTGGAGATTGAGATTTTAGATTACAACTTGTAAGGGGGAGTGTATCCTAGAGAGAGGATAATCCTTGAGTACAAAGTGTGTATCTGAATTGAGTGATAGTAGAAAATCCCAGGGAGCACGGGACCGGACGTAGGTCAAGAGTTAAGACCGAACCAGTATAAATTCTGTGTCAAGCTCTTCTTCCCTATCTCTACTTTATATCCAGCTGCATCTAGTATAAGGGTGATTTGAAAAGAATTTTAAAATCCCCAATTCACCCCCTCTTGGTGATTTCCTTCACTTTCAGCAAGGCCATTCATGAATTTCGTATAAGTCTATATGCTGCTATAGTTTCATTAAGGAATTATAATAAACCTTTCACCTTGATTTAAGCCACGAAGAGAATGCTTAGCCTGTATGATAGCAATAATACTATCTTTTTTTTGAATAAAGATGTTGAGCTGAGTCCTAAATCTCCTTTGTGGTGGATGCTAGGAGGTAATTTTCACTAATGGCTATCATCATGGAGTTCACAAGCCAAGCCATGACCATATTATTCTTAGCTGACCATGTCCTGAATGTAGTATCCTTTGGTAAAGGTGCTACAGGTGTTCTAGTGAGGTATTTTTCCTTGTTCTTCCCACAGATGAACATTAGCATGTTTCGAGACCATTGTAAGTAGTTGTTACCGTTGAAATGGTGTGTAACCATAACTTTAGTGAGGGACTCTAGCACCGTACCACACATCCTTGAAGGTAGAGAGGAGTTAGCACCAGTCGAACCCCCAGAATTTAGTGTGTCTAGCCTTTTTTAGCCATCACTAGTCAATGTGGCTTGTTGTTCTACATCACTGATAGTAAAAGCTCGTGGCTGGCCATTTAGAGCTACAAGGTACGACATATGGAACTAGGCGTTAATACCATGAAACAAATTAATAAATTATGCAACAACTCTATATCTTTATTCATTGATCGTGTATAATACTTATAAGGTGATAAGAGAAAGGTTTAGTCTAACTAAACCTAAAAAAATATCTCCGATAATCAAGGAGTATTCAAAATTCAAATAAGCATTTGAAATTCAAATAAAAACAACATAACCGAATAATATAATAATCCTAGTAATAATAATAAATAGGATAATTAACCTAACTCTAATTAGGGTTAGGTTACAGCCATAATGGGGTCGAATAGGTTTTAACTTCCAACAAAAAATCATGTATGTATATATATAATCATAAAAGTATGAATTTTATAAAGTAGTTTACAATTTGATAATTATATTTAATAATGATTATTATTTGGACAATACTTAGATCAAGTATGTTCATTAGTCCAATTATATCTTGCCACATATACTAATTTGCCCCATTAGCATTTAACCCCCAAAATCCTATTAAACCACCAAAATTCTACCATTTGATTGGGTTATCCCTTTTTGTTCTGTTGGATCAGGTCCCACCTCCATATTTTCCATTGAATCTCTCTGCTTCTACCTCATGTTCTAGCTATGTGTTATTCTCTCTCTCTTTTTGCAATTTCTGCTCATTCTTTTGTTGAGGGTTCAATGTGCCATTCGTTGCCGATGCTCTTTGTCAATCACATTGCAATAATTTCTCTCGGCCGATCACATCTTCAAAGATGCCCTAGAGTTCTATCTTTTATTGTTATTTTTGGAAAAAAAGAGAGAGAATGTTTTTCCAAACTTTCCAAGAAGAACGATAGGTGGTTTAAATGTTGGCAAATTAAGTATAGTAGTAGTAATTGTTGTTAATAGACATACTTGACCTAAGTATAGTCCTTATTAATTGTAATATAATAAGTGACATGATTATTTCCATCTATTTTTTGTTGTTGTTGTTGTCTTGACTTGACCTAAGTATAGTCCTTCTTATTAATTGTAATATAATAAGTGTTAGTTCTCTATGTGTTTTGATGATAACTGACAATTGTAAACCCAAGTTGAAGTTTGTCTTTGTTAAGTTGAAAAACTTATTATCAAAGACAAACTCGAGTTTTGGTTTGAAAACTCGAGTTTGGACTTCATAGAGAGAAGCTCAAGATTTTGCAAATTTAGACAAACTCGAGTTTAGAGTTTGAAACTCGAGTTTCGACTATACAGAGAGCTCCTAAGTTTTTCAAAGACAAAGCAAACTCAAGTTTAGTTTTAATATAATGAACTCGAGTTTTGACAAGACAGAGAGCTATCAGTATTTTGAACATTAGCAAAACTCCAGTTTCCATTTGAAAACTCGAGTTTATACTAGACAAAGAGTTCTCTAAGTTTCCAAGTTTTGTTGGAAACTCGAGTTTACAACATACAAAGAAGTATGCTCCACTTTGAGCTTGAGAAAACTCCAGTTTTGATTGAAAACTCCAGTTTGCATATGACAGAAAGTTTTCCAAAGTTTTCTCTCTTATGAGGAAACTCAAGTTTCGTTTTACTAACTCGAGTTTAGTGAAAGGTAGGAATATCACCTAGAGGGGGGTGAATAGGTGATCTCAAAAACTTTTTGTAAGAACACAGACTCAACTTAAGAATTGCATAACAGAGAAGGAAAATTCACACAGATAATTTATACTGGTTCGGTCTAACACTTTGACCTACGTCGAGTCCCCAAATCCTTTGGGTATTTCACTAATCACAAATGGTTACAATTGCAGACCCTTTACTCGAGATTGATCCTAACACAGTACTCACTCCCCCTTATAAGCTGTAATTGTACACCCACACTTAAGGTTCCTCAACCTTAAGATTTAAAACTGAAAACTGGAATAAGTGTTTGAAAACAACTCCTCACGAGTAGATAGTAAATGAACACTGAAGAACAATACAATGAATATCCGAAGATATTAATGAAGCAGTAAATTGTAATAAGTTCAACTTGAATGCGCAGTATTTTCGGTAGGTGGAGAATTCAATGCTTCTAGTATTTATAGATGATAGCATTTATGACCGTTGAGAAGCTTGAACAAATATCCGTTGTGATTCTCGTATATAGCCGCTAAAGAGTAGAGAAGCAGAATCATCAATGTCTTCCGATATTCTTTCATTCTTTTATTCTTTTGATTGTGACCGTTGGAAGCACAACAAAGAGAATGAAATAATCTGAACATCTTTTTGTTGCTCAGAGGGATGTCCGTTGGTAGAGTGTCTTGAACAAGCAAGTGCATTAAATGCGTTCTGACACGTCGAATTACTTTATTTGAAACATAGAACTAAACAACAATTTGATCATCTATAACTCAACAACAAACTGGTTAAATGAAGTTAAGAGCAGTAGTACTAGATGATATAAGGAATCCAAAACATTCTTAAAGGATTTCAAAAGATGAAAATTGATTCGAAGAACAGAGCAGAATTGACTCAAGTCAAGCATATAACTGGCTCGAGTCAAGTCATCGAATAACGCTCAGAGAATATTTGAAATTCCAATCTGACTCAAGGCATACTAGACCTTAGCTCGAGTCAAGGCTTAGGCTCGAGTCAGCCAAATGTGTGGCTCGAGTCAAGTCAATGAATAATCCAAGTAATTGTCAGATTTAACTCGAGGCAAAGTTTATCCTGGCTCGAGTCAGCCTCTAGACTCGAAGCAGCCAAATAGGCTCGAGTACACTGTGAAGAACAGACGTTTGGAATTTCAGAAGCAAGATCTTGGCTCGAGTCAAATGCTATTTTTGAAAGTAACGGTCAGTATCCTTGGCTCGAGTTAAGTTACCTGGCTCAAGTCAGTTGAGAAAGATCAAACGACATTTTCAAATTTTCAAGAGCTTGGCTTGAGTCAAGGAATAAGTTGGCTCGAGTCAAGGCCTAGACTTGAGGTAGCGTTTTTGTTGGCTCGAGTCAAAATGGAAATTTTGCAATAAACGATAGCGAATTGACTCGAGTGAAGGAGTATTGGCTCGAGCCAATCTGACAGTAAAAATTTTACTGATAAACTTCACATATTCGACTGATTTAAGCTATTTGGATTTGTCCCATGTATCAAAAATTCTTTCTAAAGTTAATCATCATCAAAACACATATTGAGAACTAACATTGAGGACTTACAGAGAACAACTCAATATCTCTAAAGATTTGAAAACTGCAGTTTTCAATTGTAAACTCCAGTTTAGACCATACAGAGTTTTCCATTTTCCTAAGATTTATGGAAACTCGAGTTTCACTTTGTAAACTCGAGTTTAGACCAAGCAGAGAGCTCTGCTCTCTTTGAACCTTTTGAAAACTTCAGTTTGGTTTTGGAAACTCCAGTTTTGAGCTTTTGAACTTAAACTTGTTTTTTACATAAAAGTCCAAAACTCGAGTTTGTCACTTAATGACTCGAGTTTTGAACATGTCTCAAAACTTGCTTCAAAGACCAAATCGTGACATCCTTCTCTGAATGAAGAAAACTCGAGTTTTGTTTTGTAAACTCGAGTTTAGGCTTCTGAAGGAAATTGAAAACTCCAGTTTGGATGAACAAACTCGAGTTTGTGTCGTAGAGTTTGAAAATCAAACTGCTCGAATCTATGAAATCTTTGTGTTTAACCTAGATACTTCTTATCATCACTCATTACTATTCTTAACTATGTTTAATCAGTTTGTTAGTGAGTTTCAGATGATTTAAAGAGTATTAAATGAAGATTTAGCATAACGCAAAAAGTGATGTCAGCTCATTAAATGCAAAGTCTAAAAAACTTGCATCCTTTTGGACAATCATTCTATACACGTTGCAAAGGAATTAATGTTTCCTTTCCACATCCAGTAGCTACTCTTCCAACGGATTAAAAGTCAAGAAGTCAAACATAAACATCTGTGCAGCTGGATTAATCAAAGAGTAGAGAGAGAAGAAGACCAAAGCTCAACCTAATCCTTGCTTAATGAAGGCAACAATCACATTGAAGATTACAATGGTCATTTAATGCTCTCTTTGTTTAAATAGAGTTGCATTCAATTCTTCTCAACAACAAATCTATAGAAAACGAAAATCATTCAAGTTTTCAACTACTCTTTGAGTTTTCTTGTTCAAAGTATCTTTTGATACGTTTGTACTTCAGTGATTATATTTATCCATTCTTAGAGAGAGTTCATTTATTGTAAAAATCTCAAGTCAGGGGACTTGGAGATTGGGATATTGATTGCAACTTGTAAGGGGGAGTGAGTTCTAGTGAGAGAATTACTCTTGAGTTACAGAGTGTGTAATCAATTGAGTTAGTGAAAAATCCTAGAGAGTCTAGGGACTGGACGTAGGTCAAGAGATTGGACCGAACCAGTATAAATTCCTTGTGTCTTGCTTTTCTTCCCTATACTCTGCTTAGCTCTATTTTTAGTGATCAAAACAAAGCAATTAGAAAAGAATTTTATAATCCCCAATTCACCTCTCCCTCTTAGTGATTAAGCTCCACTTTCAATAAGTGACATGATTATTTCAATCTAATTTTTGTTGTTGTTGTAAATCTTAATTTCAACATCTGTGTTCTGAAATTGAATACGATGATAATGCATTTTTTTTCGTTGTTGTTGTTGTTCTGTTTTTGCTACTGTTGTTTAAAATTTTAATTTCAACATCTGTGTTATGAAATTGAATACGATGATAATGCATTTTTTTTAATTTAAAGACATATTCTTTATCGTTTGTTATGTATCGTCTTTGTTATGTATCGTCTGTGAAACCATAACTTCTTCTTTATCAACCACAAGCTCGAATCCCTCGGCCCTGATAAGCTTCATAGTGTCTTGCCTCTTCATCTTGCCTGATTCTTTCTTTCTCACACCGAATGTGGGGGCCAAAATGGTCATGGAAAATGGAAGCAACCCGAGAGACAATATCTTTAGGAATTGTAACTGCTTTCTTCAACCTCTCAAGATCACTGGCTATAACAGGGGACATTCAAATTTGAAATTTGAAAGCAATGGGCTGGGGATTAAATGCACCGTATGGCTTGATGGGACAAAAAAGGCTTGGGATCCGAAGCCGCTACTGTTGTTATAAACAATAACACAAGAAACAGAAAATGTCAAACTATAGTGAATGTCTTATTGTGCTATTTCTCTTTAGTATATATTGGTGATGATGATTATTCCTTCATTCTCTCTCCTCCTCGACTATTGCTAGTGAGCATCCATTCAAGTGAAATTAAGAAAAGATTAACAAATATGAAAGATATGTCTTATATTTAGGATTAAGATTAACTCCTTAAAATTGTCTTGTATTAAGGAGATGAGACAATAACATATAAATATGAAATCAAAGTCATGGTTTTCTTGATTTAATTTTGGGTTAAGGTGCAAAAATACTCATGTGGTTTTTTCAAAAGTGTGTCCAACACCAAGTGCTTTTTAGGTATAAAAGTGATTATGTGGTTTCAAAAATGGAGTAAAAGTCACATATTCTGTTATTTTAAGTTGGTGGGGCCCACAGTCACTTTAACGTAATATGTGACTTTCTCTCCACTGTTGTAACCACATAATCACTTTTACACCCAAAAAAGTACTTAGTGTTAGGCGTACTTTTGGAAAAACCACATGTCTATTTTTGTACTTTAATCTTCTTTTTTTTTTTTTGCCAACCTCTTCTAGATTTAACAATTATATGGTTGTGCGTAACCTTATTGGATATGCTATAGTCATGGGCGGACCGAGGTACTTGACTTGGGGGGCAAGTGCCCCCCCTTAAAATGACAACGTTATAAAAAAAAAAAAAATAAAAAAAAAATATATATATATATATATATATATATATATATATATATATATATATATATATATATATATATATATATATATATATATATATATATATATATATATATATATTACAAGATCATTTTACAAGCTGAGTTTCTCTGAGCATTTCATTAAACTTGCTTGCCTTTTTTATTGTTTGATTCATATATCTCTTTGATCTGTGATCGGTCCCCCTGGTTAATCAACAGGTTAGGTGAAGTTCCATTTTCAATGAATTTTCTTTTCAATATGTTTGTTTGGTAGATATATTATTTATTGATTCATTTTTTTCATTTACCATTTTTTAGGATGGAAAGATATTTAGGTTCTTTTTTTACAAAGTCAAGTGGTAGTGGAATTAAAAGTTCTTAAAAAAGTTTACATGTTCAGTGATTCTGATCTGTGATCGTTCTTAAAGGCATTTTCAATCCATTTTTTAGGATGGAAATGTATTTTGATCTGTGATCAGTCCCCCTGGTTGATATTGATACGTGATTCTTTTATTTTTTAATGCATTTAAAGCTTTGCTTTTAAAAAAAATTTCGGGGGCGCTGCCCTCGAACCACCGCATCCCCCTACCAATGGTGACCCCCTTCCATAAATTTCTGGATCCGCCCCTGGCTATAGTAGGAGACGCAATATAGAACATTTTAAGATTTTAAGATGAATGTGTGACATGCTAGGCGCTTATATTTATATACACACACACACACACGCCATAAAGAGTATAGCCAAGTTATATATTCAAATTCAAAGAAGATTTGGGTATAACAATATGATCAACTATAGATAGAACCTTAGGGATTGATAGTATATAATCCAGGTCTTGGAAGGATTCCTATCCTATTACATACATGAAAACTTTTATAAAGTCTTCCCAACACATGAATAGAGCCACTTGCTCTTATTGAATCAGACCTTCCCTCTTTAGATCATACCAGCATAGCTTGCCTTTGTTTTCTACCTGAGGCGTACTGAGTTTCTATCATTTAGTCATCATATGATCACAATTAGATTGTAACCTTAAGTAAACATATAACCATGAAAATTCTCATTTACAGGATCATCATACATATATATATAGACACACACACATGGATATATGTGTGTGTGTTTGTAAAGAAAAATTACTATGCAAATCCATGTAATTTACCTATTTTTAATAAAGTTTTGTACTTTTTTCTTTTTATTGGGTCATATTATATAATATCCTAAATTATAAGTATTCAATCATATATTCATAATCTATCATAATATATCAATTTATAAAAAAGTAGTATAAGTAATTAATGACGTGACTCTCATTTAACATAAACCTATAATATAAACCTATAACATAAACCTATAATGACGTGACTCTCATTTAACATAAACCTATAATAACATATTTTTCCGTATGGAGTCTGTACTCAATTAGTCAATTCAAATAAAAAAATATTTCATTTCTATCCTATTTTTTAATTGTTAACTACTGCCTCCTTCCAGTCCTATTTATAATTATAAGAGTTCAATAACCAAATTATATAGTTTAAGAAAATGGTTAGAATTAGTTAGAAATAATAAATGAGTCTAACAAAAATCTTATTTGTTCAAGTATGCCCTTATTTGAAAGAGGAATTTAAGATAGAGAAATAGAATAAATATATGCAATCAATGAGAGACAAAATGGAAAAAGAAAAAAAACATTAAATTTCAGAAAATTCTTGTCAAACTCTTATAAAAATAACCAATGCAATTCAAATTTTGGGCGTTTATTAAAAAGACAAATGGGAAGGGAGAATAGCGAATTAACATGTCATCTTTTTTGTTTTAGGGAAAAACATTTTTCATGTTGTAGGAGAAGTGTATTTTCATGTCACACACACATAAAATGGTGGGACCCACATATATACATACATATATATATATATATATATATATATATATATATATATATATAATGTGTGTGTGTGGGTCCCACCATTTCATGTATGTGTAGGAAACTTATTCTTCTCATGCAATATAAGAAGTTTAAACCCCTTTGTTTTAACATCAAAACAGATGTTTTATTGATTACACATTTCGATTTCCCACTAGTTATAAGGTCAATTCAATTCTGTTGAAGTTTTTTTCCCCATAAGTTACGTAGTTGATAAAATAAAAAATCTCAATTAAATCTTGTTTAAATAGTAAATTCAAATTCAAGTCTACGCTTTTATTAAATTCCTAGTAAGGCCAAGAAGCCTGATTAGAGGCTTGTGAATGATGTTAAAAGGCCAAAATGTCCTTCCATTATGTCGCTTAAATTCTTTTTCTTTCTTGTTTTGTCAACTTAAATCTTCTTTTACTAGTTGGACATGTATTTAGATTATTATATTGGGTTTAGGAGCAAAATTACATATGTGCTTTATCCCCGAGAGCGTACAACACCATATGCCTTTTTTGGGAGCAAAAATACACATGTGGTTACATTTTAGGAGCAAAAGTCACACCACTGTTAAAATCTAACATGTTGTAAATATGACTTTTTCTGTTGTAAATGGCCAGATTTTAAATTTTGTTGTAAATACAGCACTTCCTGTTGTACATCTAGCATTTTTCTGTTGTAAATGACCTTTCTATATTCAAAATCTAGGTGTTTAAATATTGTTGTAAATATGACATTTTCTATTATAAATATGGTCAGATTTTAAACTTTGTTGTAAATACACACTTCCGGTTGTAAATATAGTATTTTTTTGTTGTAAATGACCTTTCTATGTTCAAAGTCTAGATGTTTAAATGTTGTTGTAAATATGGCATTTTCTGTTGTAAATATGACATTTTCTGTTGCAAATGCACTATTAAGTTAGATTTTAACGGCGGTGTGATTTGTGCTCCTAAAATGTAACTACATGTGTATTTTTACTCCCCAAAAAAGTATATGGTGCTGGACGCTCCCAAGGTAAAACACATGTGAATTTTTTGCTTCTTTACCCTATTATATTACAGCAGGCCATTAATATAAAACATTAGTTTACTTTATATCCCAAATATATGATTTGATTTTTTTCAAAATATTCTGATTGATTGCATATTTTAAGGAGTTTCACTCAATGGATAGCTTCAATACACACAATTAGCATCATGTCAAAATATATATACACACACGATTAACAAGAGTTTTTGTGCGTGAAGACAACACTTACTTATTACAAATAACAAAGGGTACGTATAGCTTTTATCCAAAATGCGTTAAACATTATGTGCTTTTCGGACATGTGGAAGTACCATTTGTAACATCTCAATTTTTACTTCTTGTAATTTGTAATACCCGGATAATTATTTATCTGGAATATTATATTTTAATAAATAATACCTATTGGGAATAGGTGAATATGAGGTTTCAAATATTAAGTTATAATTATCTTATTTTCTAAGGTAATTTCTAATGAAATTAGAGTGAATTAAGGTGTTGAAATGCCCTAAATGAGCTTAGAGCCATAAAATATTGTGATAAATTCTAAAGGGTAGTAAAATAATTATTAGAAATTAGAAAGAATATTGTCCTTAATTTAGACAATTTATTAAATTATTTCCTTTGGAAATAAAAGAAAGAAAAATTAAAAAGTATTTGGGGGACCAAAAGGACCCCATGATTTTTAATATTTTACATGGGACATAAAATACCAATGTCAGTCCAATAGTTGTGAGATAATAATTAATCCTAATTAAGAAAATTGTCAACAATTAGTAAGGGATTAAATAAGTAATTATTGGCTAATTATTTAGAAAATGAATAAGGTAAAAACCTAAGGGTTTAATTAGCCAATGGATTAATTATTAATTAAGGTAATTAAGGCATAATATATGTAATTAAAAAGAGTTGAAAAAGTCAATATTTGTGGAGGGGAAAAACGAAATTATTAAGGAAAAAATAAAAGAAGAAAAATGTAGAAACTTAGTGTAGAAGTTGTTGAAAAGTCAACATAAACCAAGAGCCAATAGGAACACTTTGTCATATGATATTTTGGCAAGTGGGAGAACAATTTCCTTGGCCAAGAAGTGCTCTTCAATTTCGAAAATAATAGAAGGAAGAGAAGGAAAAATGTTGAACTAATGAGGTGTAAAGTTTTGTAGAAAACTTAGCTAAGAAGTTGATTGAAAAGTCAAACAAAAACACAAACCAATAAGAACACATGCACATGGGATATTGAGGCAAGTGGAAAGCAACATCTTTTGTCAAAAAGATGCCAAGTATTTCGAAATTATGAAGAGCAAAGAGAGAGAAAATGTTGATTAAACTTATGAGAGAAGTATGTGCAAGTGGATTGAAGATATTCTAGAAGGAAAAAGGTGATATTTTGTGAAAAAGCATATAGGATAAATGAGAACCAATAGAAAATAAATCCTAACTCAAAATCCTTGGTTTAGGTTGCTAACAACTGGACATATTATGATTCAGTGTAATTTTGTCCAGAAGTTAACATTACCCGAAGCGATTTCCGTAACCGGCGGAACAGTTAGGGAATAAGACGAAAATCTTCGGCAGGCAACAGAATACCCTAAATGGAATCAAAAACTTAGTTAATCAAGATATTTTCAAAGAGGAGGAATAGACCTTCAGGGCTATGTTGCTGGATTTCTGAGTGTAACATCCCAATTTCAGAGCCAATTTTTTTTTTTAAAAAAAACATCATAGTAGAGCATCGGCGGAATAAAAACATTGAGTAACTGATTATAACAATAATGGTGGCGTATCTTCCTGTTCATAAAGATTAATACATTATCTGATTATGACTTTATATCTCATCGGCCGATCATTATTCGGTCTTCACGTGGTCTTCATCTTCATGTGTGATGTCTGCTCTGCTTACTCTTACCCTCCGTCCATGGTCTCTCTCTCCAGACCTTGTTATGATGCTATAGTAAGAGCTGAGATCCAACGTTCATCGGATCTCAGGTAACGGTTAACCTCATGCTTATATAACAATATATGATCAACAGATATTTCTAAAATGAATTACAGCAATGATATATATGATCATTAAATAACAACTGCCCTACAAGCAAAGTTATCTCGCTGCACTTTAATTGTGTGCCACGATGTCTTGTCGTGTCCGTAGCGCTAGGAAAACATGACGGTATTATACTTAATATAACCCGTAAAGTCGTAAGTGATTATCTAAGTTTATTACCTTAGTCACCGTGCATGGCCCGAGCAGAGTTCCACCCATGGCTTATGAAACTATCCATATCATATATAAGCGACTATAAGCATCGTAGTCGGTGTTACAATGCGTCGCGAACGTACCTTCGTTTGATGGTACTTCGGTACTTTTGACGAAATGGCACGTTTACGGAAAACGGTGAAACGTCCAACAATGCTCGACGGACAGCGTAACGGCAGCAAACTAGGATTTCTGACGTCCTATGAGAGTAATATCACTTCCATTAGTGATTTGGCACAATAACTGGCATTTTAGGTAAAAATTACCATTTTGCCCCTATACCCCAAATTGGCGGAATTTCGCCAGCACTTCATTACTCTAGCAAATTTTCTTCCCGAAATTTTGCCAGAACTTCGACGCAACTATGATTTTCGAAAATAATGACTGAAATAGCTCTCCCATATGATACCCAAATCATACTTGAAATTTAAAGGCTATCCTAACATTATAACCCCTACTTTTGAAAAACTGCGAAAGCTTCAACTTTTCGGCGACTCGATCCCTACTATGTTTACACCTCTGCATATTTTTCAACGCAAACAAGGATCAAAACATTTGTAGGAATCTTGTCACCTACTTCCTAAATCTAACTAACAATTCTACTAATTACTAAACTAAAAACTAAAGACTAAAAACTAAAGCCCGAAAGACTTACCCGTTGAAGATTTACGGACAATTCTACAGGGCTTACGCAAGATTTCAGCACTTTGCTCTCTTCTTTCTCTCTCTAGCTTTTTCGGCCAAGAGTAAGAAAGGGAATGGTGTGAAAATGAAGAGGAAGGGGGTATTTATAGGATTTTGAAGGGACAAGGTGGGAATTTTTAAATTGTTCACTTTATGCCCTATCCACTAGATTTTCCCGATCGTTACCCGATTCGCGTGATTTCGGAGAAATCTCAAAATTCTGGATTTACAACTTTGAAGACATATTCTCTCTTACTAGAAATGTCCAAGTTAACCTAAATTTTGATCCCATATAGGGATCCAATCGTCGATCAAGAAGTTCCTCGAAAACGTGTCCGTGCGGTCCTGTTTTCGAACACATTTACGGAAACATCATCTTCTCCGAAAAATTCACTGATTCCAAATATGTCCAGATAAATTCAAACTCATTACTAGATATTGAGTTAGAATTTATTTTCTTCATTTCCAAAAATATGCCTATATGCATTTTTCCCTATTTCGTCTTATTAGGAAAAAGCACTAACTACCTCGGAATTAACTTAGGAAGAGGTCACTTGAAGGTAAAAACTCACCGATCAATATTTTACCTTGAATTTGGAATTCCCATTCCTAGATCTCTAGATAGGATCCGTTTCCTAATTTCTAATTTACTATTCATCCCTTTTTACTTTAATTAATTATATTATTAAAATAATAAAACTTACATACTAAGTTTTCTATTTTTTTCATTTTTTTCTGCCCTTTTTTTATATTTCGTTTTTTTATTAATTATTTAATTAATTAAATAATTATTTTTACATAATTTTTACAGAATTTTCCCATTGGTCCATTCTTGCATTTAGGCTTAAAAATATCTAAATTCAACTATTTTTCTCCAAAATTTCCAAGTAATTAGTAAATATACTTTTACTAATTTTCAACCCAAAACCACTAATTTTAGGGTTTTACATAATTATTCCTGAATTTCCTTTACTTAAGCTTAAGTAATTAGCCAATAATTTCCTAATTACTTTCTTATCATTAGTTGATAATTTTATTAATTAGGATGCTTCATTACCTCAAAACTTTTGTATTGACATTTTTGCTTTCATGTCTCTTGCATTATCTTAGCACCTACAGGGTATTACGGTCATTTCCTTACTTTTTGAGTATTCTTCTACAATTTCTCCAAGTTTGTAACTTATTAAATTACCTAAATTAGGGACAATATCCTTCCCTATTTCAAATAGATTTTTACTTGCTTCTTTTATAGCTTTCACAATTTTCCTAAATCATTTATGTCCCTTAGGGCATTTTGGTCATTTGGCACTTTGGCCCTTAGATTCTCTAATTTCCAAGAGATTTTCCTTTAGAAAATAAAATAATTATAACCTAATATTTGATATCCCATATTCACCTACTTTCTATAGGTATAATTTTACCAAATTATGATAGGTATTTTTAGGGTATTACACTGAGATTCTCCAAGATTACGCTAATAGAACACCGAATAGAGACTTTATCGGTAAGACAACTTCTTGAACAAGTAGATGACATCACCTAGGTGACATCATCTTTTGAAGAATGACATGGGGGAGGACGGTTTTGTGGTGGGAAATGGATGAACAAACTTGTTTGCTAAGTTTTCTAAATGCATGGCTAGAAATTAAAGAAGGAAAAATACCATTTTGCCCCCACAAATGTCTATAAATAGCCTCTTCCCATTTCACTTCAACTCACACCAATTCCTCTTAGATTTCGAAATAGAGAGAGGATTTAGAGAGAAGGAAGCTCTGGAGAAAGTTGTAGAGAAGTTCTTCAAGGGTAAGTTCTTCGGTTCTAGTCTTTAGTTCGGTAGTTCTTGAAGTTCTAGGGTAGTTGTTGCTTTGATATTTAATCTTCCAGTTTATTTTAGATATCATGTTTTAGGATTAAATATGATATTTATTTTGGAAAATATGTTGGAGTAGGAGATATGTCAAAATTTTGGAAGATTAGAGTCAAAGTAACGAAGTGCTGGCGAAATTCCGCCAATTAGGGGGGTCAGGGGTAAAATGGTCATTTATGACTAAAATGTCCGTCATAATGTTTGATCATTAATAAATACGTTCTTATCTTGATAGGATATCCCTGATTACGTTCTGACCTACTGTCATACCGTATTCCGCCAGAAATACCGTATAACGCCAACGAAGGTACGTTCGCGTACTGTAACACTAACTCTGATATTTATTGTATGCATATATGTATATTGTCTGTCATCCGACTGTACTATTGTCTGTCATCCGACTGTACTATTGTCTGTCATGCTTTACATCCGACCTGATATGTATATCCTATGTCTGACCGTAGTAAATGTTGCCAAAAGTCTATCAATGTCTGTCGTACATGTATGTTGTATATAAACATGAGGTTAACCGTTACCTAGGTTTCGATGCATGGACCTCAGCTCTTAACTTAGCTTCAGGGTCGGAAGGACCAAGGACCGAGGATAGAGGCAAGCAGGCCACATAGAAGACCCGGCTGAAGACTTCTTTCTGTTATATATTGCTTTTGAAACACTCTTGTACCGTTGTTTCAACAGCAAGACATGCTACCGTGGGTATTTTAATATTTATCAGTTACTCAATCGCTCCGGTGCTCTACTCTGATGATTTTGAAATGATGTTTCAAATATATATATATATATATATATATATATATATATATATATATATATATATATATATATATATATATATATATACTGCTTTTAGAAACGGGATGTTACATAATTAAATTATTAGAAAGAATTATTTCATGGTAAATGAATTTTACCATGTAAATATTGGAATAAAGTGAATTTAATCAAGACATAGTTTATAAAAGTAATAGAAAGTAATGAAATAATAATAGAAACAATAAAGAAAACATGAAAGATATTTTAAAAAGATTAGGAAAAAAGAAAGGGAAATTAAAAAAAAAAATTGATAGAAAGTTAAAGGAAAAATAAAGGAAGTTATAAAATTTGGATTTAAAATTAGGTAAGGTGCAACCAATCTAAAGTATTTTTCTAGGTGAAGAAATAATTTAATGGATAAAATCCTAATTTTAATGGATAAATATCCTTATTTAAATAATCCTAAAGATAAGCCTAAATATCTGAACTAAACCTCAATTATCCATAATTCCATATTCCCTGCTCTGACCTTAAGGCCGCACCTACAAGGTCCAATAGTTTTTCTTTTTTTTAAAAAAAAAAACACTATTGGACCAAGCTTGTTAAGAGCTAACCCTACCCGAGCGTGCATGGTAGTTTTGACACTTGATGACCAACACTACACACAACATGTACTTTTTTAAATATAATATATAAATATGCATATAAACCAATAAAACATAAGTTACATAGTATCGGAGTGATATAAAAACAACTTTGAGAAGGCCTTGTAGAGTTCAACAAACATTCATAGTCTAAGTAAGTATTTTAATGTGCCATAGTTTGACCAGTTTACAATGGATAGGAAAACGACTAGGACAAGCAACATGGTTTTGTTGGAGGATAAAAGTTATTGCTTACCGAAGTGCTTGCAACTGCAATTGAAGAATGCCAAGTTTTATCTGAGGAGCTAGCGATCATTGGAGAAAGTGAAGCCAATTGAAAAGGATTGTAGCATAAATTGCACAACCATGGTTGTTAGTCTTAATAAGCTTGAAGTAGACATCCCATTTGCTAGAGCAATTCCATAGGATAGATTGGTAGTTTATACTTTGCATTCCTTATTAGAGTCTGAGTGATGAGAGCATGTGCTTTAGCTTGTGCTAATTCAATCACTCGTAATGGAGAAAGTCTGGAACCTACATGACAAATTTTGTTTCTTGCAAACAAAGAAACTAAAATCTGAAAATGTAGATATTGTTGTTGAAAATACTTTCAACGTAGAAATTGAACAAAGATAAGAATCTGTATAACTAAGATGACATAATCTGTAAACATACAACAATTCTGTATATTATGGAAAAACAAAACAAAAACTCACTAGATTGCCGAAAAATGATTATGAAATTGATGAAATCCGAACCCAGCGTACACTGTGCCCTTAAGACAATTTGTTCCCTTTGTATGGATGCCCATGGATCACAAACAATTATCTTCCAGGATATAAAAGATTGCATCTTCAGAATGATGGCATTATTAATCAGAAGCACGAACGAACACAACGAAATGCTTTCACAATAGATTATGCTTCCATAGTTGATCTTGATATGCAAGTCTGCTTGGATGACTTCTAAGACATAGCACCTCTACCAAGGGTGAATACATACCTACTTATGGATCTTGTGTTATTAGAGTTGATGATCTAATTTACATTACAATACCTTTCTAGCAATGCAGGGTACTTCTTGTAATGGAAAGCAAAGTTTTGAGTTGCTTCAAATATCTCAAAACTCTTACCATAGCTCTCCAATGAAGCTTGTTTGGATTACTTGTACAAGACTTAACATGCTTATTGCGTAGGCAATATCAAGTCTAGTACAGTTCATAACATACATAAGACTACCTACCACTTGAGCATACTCCTTTTGTTTTTCAGCTTTGCCAATATTTCTCAACAGTTGAAGACTAGAATCTATAGGGTTCACCACAGGACTTATGTTCAAACTCTTTTGGGCAGATCTATTGGACAATAGATAGCACTGAACTAATGTGCCGACAGACTCCACAAAGATTCATTGTAAAAAGTATCACTGGATATGAAAAGTCTCTCATCATTTGGTTGTATGGATTGTCTTGGACTTGAGGATGTCATCGAACAATATGTCCTAGGGTTATACTTTGACTGTACAACTCTATCCGCTTGAAAATGGGAAGAACAATGTACTCTAGGGTGTAACTTGAATACATGAGTATAGATGGACATGCAAAAAGGACTCAGTCCCCAACAAGGGATTAGTCATTCACAAGACCGGTAGAACTTGGATAACTTTTAATTGACTCGGGAGTCTATGCACACAGCAAGTGATCATGAAGAGTCATGATCCATTATAGAGTAAATAGAAGACGATTCCTAGTCCTGTGAATTAGCTACATTTAGTCAATAAAGAGAGATGATACTTTATATTTGCTCTCGATTAAATGTAAAAGACGTTGTAAGGTATGATGCCTACATGGATCCAAATTTGAAGGGTAGATCACTTGATCAACTCAATTAGTTCTGGGGCCGCAGTGCATTGCTAGTGTCTTATGTGGTCATTAGATAATTTGGGCCCGTTCAAGGAGTTTTAATTGGTCCAAGTTTATTTATGCCAGTGACTAATTGGGCCTAATGGGTCACACACAAAGGTTATTCCCGATTGCTTAAAATTAGCAAGCTTGGGCCAATAATTGTTATTGGGTTTTATCAAGAGTAAATGTGTAATTGGATTGGAGTGGGATTCCAAGCCCAATGGTTAAAATGGAGCCATATTTAAGCCCTTAGTGGGAAACCAGTTTCTCCACAAAAAGGCCCAAATGTGTTAGAAGACCAAACGGGGTCTTAGGCCAAGTTGAATTTGGAATTCAAATTTTGAATCTAAGTTTGAAATTTAAATCTGAATTTAAAATTCAAGAGGTTAGGTTATAAAATATAATTTTGAATTATCTAGTGTGTGTGTGTGTGTGTCTATGTATGCATGTAAAGATCCAATAAAGATTGGATGAAGATGTTAGAATTCAAGTGTCCTAGAGGCAATTTGTGAGGATAGAAGAACACCTTTTCTACATTGAAGTATTTCATTATTAATAAATAAGCACATTTTATCTTTATCATATTTATGTCTTGCCTTTATTTTAAGGTAAATATGTGTTTAAAGATAAAAAAACCCCAGGAAAGAACATGTGTTATCTCGAGAACACTGCATATCTATTGCCTAAAACTTGTTAATAGTCTTGAATCACCAAGAAGGGCATTGATGATCACAATAAGAATAGTATGACATAATCTACTTATATAGAGATACAAAGGTAGGGACCTCATGGAATACAGGCATTGTGATGCTTTAGCTGATGTCGTTGGTAGATTTGTTGGAGAACAAATAGTACCGAATTGACCCACCGAGAGACTCCACAAAGATTCATTGCAAAGAGTATCATTGGATACGAAAAGTCTCTCATAGTTTGGTAGTATGGATTGTCCGGGACATTGAATACTATGTGCTAGAGTTATACTTGTAAGAACCATCTGAACCTAAGAGGGGGTGAATTGGGTGAATGATTAAAAACTTAGGAACTTTGAAAATCTTTTTTGCTCTTATAAATCAACAGTCAAATATTCAAATAAACATATACTAGAAATATAAGAGATAAGGGAAGATAATATGCAAACTGTGATTTATACTGGTTTGGCCCAATCCTTGACCTACATCCAATCCTTGACCTACATCCAATCCCTAAGCTTCACTTGAAAATTTCAGTCCACTTTCCTCTTGTTTAATTCGGGCACAAGGGAAGCCTAGACAAACCCACAAGTTCACCTAGGCACTTGTGAAGCCGAATCTCTCACTGAGATACTCCCCCTTACACACTGTACGGATACAATCAGTTTCCCACTCAAGATTACCCAATCTTGAGTAACTCTCATATCAAATTATTACAATCAATCTTCTTTCTCTAAGAAGTGAATGAATAAACACTGAAGTACATAATCGATCAGCTTACTCTCTACTGTAAACTATATAAACATTAAGAAACACTGAGTGTATGAGTTAAGCGTGTATTGACATATCAACGGTGAAGTAGTAAAATCATTTCATTGGCTTCGTCAAGTCATTCATCAATTGTCACTCCTTTTGGTTTGAAGACTTCACAATTTATAGGCAATTGTGTTTCGACCATTGTGAGCATTCAACTGTTGGAAATTTGTTGGAAGTAGCCGTTGAAGCTTCTGTCGCTTCATTTAATGTTCTGACACAAATATGACATTTTGAGGATTTTCAAGTAACCCTTAGTGCTCTTGATGTTTTTGGAAGATTATTTGAGTCTAGTTTCATATGCCACACAACTCATTTGGATTTGTAGTTTGTGAGATACACCCAAAACATCGAAGCTTGGTCTGCTGTGTGGCGTGAATTTTAGTGTCAACTTCTAAAATTCATATCTCTCTCATATGAACTCCTTTGAACTTGAATTTTTGTCCAAATGACGTATTGGAAGTATAGTTTTATACAAAATTGGTTTCACCTCAATCAGATCTCTGGTTTGGGCGATATTATCGAATAACCAGAGCTCGTACATGCTGATCGTGAAACAAAGGTGAACAAAGAGCCGAAACACAACTAACTGAGTCAATGGTGTTTGACTCAAGTTACCAAACTAGGAAACTCAAGTTTTGAGTTATGCACTCATGTTTTCCCGTATCTGAGGAGCAAATCACTGTAGCAAAGTAGTAAACTCGAGTCATGAGATCTTAACTCGAGTTTGCTCTTCCTGAAGTGTATCTTTGCTTATTTTAACTCCGAATTGAGCTATTCCAACTTTCATTTAATTGTGGAACTTCTAGTATCAATCTTAGAACTTGTACAATGATATTCTCATTCCATTCAACAAGTTATTCCTTCTTCAATCTCTCCTCTTCTTCTTGATTATTCCCAAAATCCTTTGATAACTTCTTGCATCCTTGACATTCTCTACAAGTTCTTCTTTCTGTAATCTCTTATCTCCTTCTTGATTATTCTCCATAATTCAACTCTTTCTTTCTTCTCTTCTCTTGATCATTCTCCATAATTCAATTTGGACTAATCTACATTAAATATAGTAGTTAGTCAATGTAGGAGATGAATATATTATACAAGTTTTTTGCTCTTAATAATAGCTTCTATATAAGATATCATCAAAACTAATCATATCCAACAATACTTTGACTATACAACTCTATCCGCCTGAAAATGGGGTGAACAATGTACTCTGGGGTGTAACTCGAATACATGAGTATAGATGGACTTGTTGAGACGACTCACAATCCCCTACAAGTGATCATGAAGAGTCATGATCTGTTAGAGTAAATAGAAGATGATTCATAGTCCTGTGAATTAGCTACATTTAGTCAATCAAGAGAGATGACACTCTATTTTAGCTCTTGACTAAATGTGAATGATGTTGTGAGAAATGATGCCTGCACAGTATCCAAATTTAAAAGGTAGATCACTTGATCAACTCAATACCGCAGAGCATTCCTAGTGTCTTATGGGGTCATTAGATAATTTGGGTCTGTTAAAGGAGTTTTAAATGTTTTAAGTTTATTTATGTCAGTGATTAGTTGGGCCTAATGGGTCACACATAAATGTTATTCCCAATTACTTAGAATTAGCAAGCTTGAGCCAATAATTGTTATTGGGCTTTATTAGGAGTAAAGGTGTAATTGGGTTGGTATGAGACTCTAAGCCCATTAGTAAAATGGCGCCACATTTGAGCCGCTAGTGGGAAATCAGTTTCTCCACAAAAGGCCCAAATGTTTTAAAAGACCAAACGGGATCTTAGGCCAAGTTGAATTTGGAATTCAAATTTTGAATCTAAGTTTGAAATTTAAATCTGAATTTTAAATTCAAGAGGTTAGGTTATAAAAGATAATTTTGAATTATCTAATATATTTTTTGTGTGTGTAACCTAACCTCAAGATTTTATATATATATATTCTTGAATTTTAATTAAAGATATAGATGTGATACATCACCTTAAATTTTTATTCAATAAATGAATTAAGATACGGATGTGATCCATCATCTTAAATTTTTTATTCAATCAATTAATCAAGATATGGATGTGATTCTTCATCTTAAATTTTGATTCAATCAATCAATCAAGATATGGATGTGATCCATCATCTTAAATTTTTTATTCAATCAAATAATCAAGATATGGATTTAATACATTATCTTAATGATCTGGAAAACACCAAGTAATGGCCTTATCATCTAAAACCCTTTTTAGTATGTTTGCCAAAATACACAGACGATTAGGTCTTGGAATTTTCGCCTACCAAGTTTATTTAAAGAGGAGTTGGCCAAAATTCAACATGCCTTAAAATCTTGTGATTTTCGGCCAACTACCAAGGTGTAGAGAAAGATGCGCCATCCAAGAAAGGTAAGGATCCAATCTTTTTTATCCTATCTTCAACCTAATTTCAATAAACCACCATCTTCTTTAAAAGAGAAAAACCTAAGATATATATATTCTTGAATTTTAATTAAAGATATAGATGTGATACATCACCTTAAATTTTTATTCAATAAATGAATTAAGATACGGATGTGATCCATCATCTTAAATTTTTTATTCAATCAATTAATCAAGATATGGATGTGATTCTTCATCTTAAATTTTGATTCAATCAATCAATCAAGATATGGATGTGATCCATCATCTTAAATTTTTTATTCAATCAAATAATCAAGATATGGATTTAATACATTATCTTAATGATCTGGAAAACACCAAGTAATGGCCTTATCATCTAAAACCCTTTTTTAGTATGTTTGCCAAAATACACAGACAGTTAGGTCTTGGAATTTTCGCCTACCAAGTTTATTTAAAGAGGAGTTGGCCAAAATTCAACATGCCTTAAAATCTTGTGATTTTCGGCCAACTACCAAGGTGTAGAGAAAGATGCGCCATCCAAGAAAGGTAAGGATCCAATCTTTTTTATCCTATCTTCAACCTAATTTCAATAAACCACCATCTTCTTTAAAAGAGAAAAACCTAAGATATATATATTCTTGAATTTTAATTAAAGATATAGATGTGATACATCACCTTAAATTTTTATTCAATAAATGAATTAAGATACGGATGTGATCCATCATCTTAAATTTTTTATTCAATCAATTAATCAAGATATGGATGTGATTCTTCATCTTAAATTTTGATTCAATCAATCAATCAAGATATGGATGTGATCCATCATCTTAAATTTTTTATTCAATCAAATAATCAAGATATGGATTTAATACATTATCTTAATGATCTGGAAAACACCAAGTAATGGCCTTATCATCTAAAACCCTTTTTTTAGTATGTTTGCCAAAATACACAGGACAGTTAGGTCTTGGAATTTTCTGCCTACCAAGGTTATTTAAAGAGGAGTTGGCCAAAATTCAACATGCCTTAAAATCTTGTGATTTTCGGCCAACTACCAAGGTGTAGAGAAAGATGCGCCATCCAAGAAAGGTAAGGATCCAATCTTTTTTATCCTATCTTCAACCTAATTTCAATAAACCACCATCTTCTTTAAAAGAGAAAAACCTAAGATATCGAAACCTCAACCTTGTCGTTGCCTAGCAAACATTCAAGGAGTGGGAGGTATCAAGAGAAAAGTTCTCATTGCAATTAGGGGATAGCCGTGTGGATCAACGTCAGAGGACATCAACAACATTGAAGTCTTCGAGTGATCTAACGTAATCATAGTCCCCAATAGTTGTTTTAACAAGTAATCCTAATCCCAAATAGTTGTTTTAATGAGTAATCCTAAAACTCATAAGTATCATAAATTGTGTTACGAGTTCTCATGAGCACCATAAACAGTTACGGATTGGTGAATATTATAATAATAACTAATTAGTCTAAGAAGTTAAGGTTAATAACTCATGAGGACCGTAAGGAATTGCAGGTTTCCACAATGATTAATGAAATTTTTTGTTTTCAACCTAATGAGACTTTGCATGAAAGTCATGCAATAGCCTAAACTTTACCAACAAGTGATATCAGAGCCAAGCTCGTTACCGTAAACACATAGGGTACTATTATTGAACTCGATTCAATGATAATTTAGGATTTGCAAGATTGCGTGCATGTATTTTTCTAACCTTTTTGTAGGTACAAGAAATGGGATAGTCATGGTCCCTCTATTGAATGATTTAAATTTTTTATTTAAAATTTATTTCTTTTGATAAATGAGATTATTTTGTCTTGATTTAATTTTTTTTCTTATTTTTAGTAAATGGGATTGTTTTGTCCAAATTTGATTATTGCATAGAAAATTTAATAGGAATAAGAGTGTAAAATTTTAGATTGTGGATCTATACAAGAAAACTTTACCAAGAGATCATTTGAACATGAAGATGTTTTGGATGGATAATCAGAAGGCACCATGATCATCCATGATATGATTCCCGAAAGAAAAGGATTATTGGATCAACTAGGAATGAAATTTCACACCGAAAATTTCAGGCTCCAGCACGTCCTGAAAGAACAGCACGTATCTCACGCTACAGACCTCGGAC
The DNA here is from genome assembly GCA_025563575.1 of Acacia pycnantha. Taxonomy (NCBI): domain Eukaryota; kingdom Viridiplantae; phylum Streptophyta; class Magnoliopsida; order Fabales; family Fabaceae; genus Acacia; species Acacia pycnantha. The sequence goes on along the minus strand of JAMWYP010000306.1, from coordinate 247,162 downwards.
TTGACTGTTTCCAAAACGAGGCGAAAGATGGCTTTCCGAAACGCGATTTTGGCTAAATAAACACTGAAAACCGATAAGGGAATCTGGAGATACGAAACGAAGAAATATCGAACGAAAACTGAAGTTTATGGATTATAGGTAGGCGCCACAATTCCGAAGAACTGATAAGCCCAAGAACGCCACAAGGATCGATGCCCTTGATAAGTTCAGAGATTCTCAAAAGAACCCTAGAGAAGCTAGTCTCTCACCAAAAAGGTTAATTCTGAATTCAGCTGTCCCCTCAAAAAGACTATGGTGTTCCCTTAAATAGTGGACAACATCCATATTGAGTTTAACCTAAATATGCTTACACACAAAGCCCAATAAGCCAGCCCAATAGGCCTTATTACAAAAGTTTAACTAAAAATAAGGAGAATAAAACTAAGTGCAGAATTTGGGCCAAGTAAAATGAAGCCTTCATGCATATCCATTGAGGCTTATTCTTCAAGGTCTTCAATCTGAATTAAGTGTATCATTGCGGTCTCTTCTTCCTTTAGATCCTCTTTAGCCTTTTTAGCTTTTGCTCTTGTCATTGAACCTCCAAGACCTTGTATGTCCTCCAGGTTTGTTGCCTTGGTCATGCCGCATTCTATGTCCTCATCAATCCACAAAATACATGAATTATTATTATTAGATTTATTATGACTAGTATTCATGATAGTAACAAACGCGATGACTACATGACTAGCATGCATGATAGATACAAGTCGTTTAAATATTAAACTATGTGATAGTTCTTTTATATGTATGTCTAAATTATGCATGCAAGATAAAATCCACTCTACCTTAGAAATTAACTAAATGCTAGTTAATTTATTATTTCGTAATTTAGTACAAGACCGAAAAGAACCCTCACAAAATTATCAAGCGCATTGGTTTACATCCCATCATTGGTGATGTTTAAAAATCCTCCGACATGTTAGTGCTCTTTAGCTCAACAAATACCTATTTATTTCGAAGGGCAACGTGCCATTCGAAATGTATGACACTTAGGATAATGGTTTGTGCTAGACTAGATGTATAGTCTGCAGGCTAAACCAGGTCTATACATATAGGGTAAAGATGTCAGGTTGTTACATAGTGATGTGACACTAATTAACAAGGTGTTGTCAACGTGATGATCTAATAGAAGACATGGAGATGTTGTTGATCAAGTACCCACTAGATAAGTTTGTTTTGCAGGTTCAACTGGAAACAAATGATTCCAGTTGTTCTCTTAGCCCACTACAGATATCCTTATGAAGGATAACCCTAAAATCAATATTTGAGGGTTATTGATTCTAGAGAAAATAGTAGGAGAGCCACATACGTTTCAAAAAGTCTCCGTATATGGTTCGTGAAATACTTATTATTCCTTTTAACATTTGAGTCATGACCGGGGACGTTAATTTACTCTCTATTCTGGAGACTAACAAATGAACTAGTCCTAACTTTAAGGACTGGTATCGGAATGTAAAAATAGTTTTATATGTTAGCTCTCATGTGTTTTGATGATGACAAGCAAAGATATTTCCAATTAAATAATTAGTTCAAAGCGTTAAAAAGAATTTAAAGGTAAAGTATACTTGAGCAGGGATTTAGCATGCCCGAGCATCATCATGGCATAATCTGAAAGTATGTGAAATAAAGAGTAAATACCCTTTTCGGTCCCTGGAAAAAAACACGGGCCCCTTTTTGGTCCCTAGAAAAAAAAAGTCCTTTTTAGTCCATAAAAAGGACGAATAAGGTCCCTTTTAGTCCTTTTTGGTCCTTTTTTATGGACATTTTAATCCCTCACAAATTCCCAAAAAGTCCTTTTTAATCCCTAAAAAGGGCGAAAAATGACCCTTTTTTTTCAGGGACCAAAAAGGGGCCCGTGTTTTTTTCCAGGGACCGAAAAGGATATTTACTCTGAAATAAATGAACTATGCGCGAGTAGGTAATAGTGATGCCCGAGCATTTTCGGGATAGAAACTAAAAGCATAAGTTTATTTGTACTATGCCCGAGTATTGTCGAGACAGAACTGAAAGTAAAAGATTTTATTTGCTCTATGTCCAAGCAAAGTATAAGTGATGTCCGAGCATAGTGCTCGAGCATAGGTAGACGGGTGCTCGAGTAGGCAACCAAACTCTTCATCACTAAAGGTTTGCTTGACTCATGCCCGAGCATAAATTTCTTATGCTCGAGCAAGAGTTAAGGGTTGCCTGAGCAATGTTACTCATCGCCTTAACATTCGTCTCTGGATGGATGTTACCCGAGCATGAAATAGTCATGCTCGAGCAGCATGCTCGAGCAAGGGTATAGAGTTGCCCGAGCAGCGTCTCTTGCTTTCTTTATATTCTTCTCTGGAAGAAGCATGCCCGAGCATGGAATTAGCATGCCCGAGCAGTGTCGTGCATTTTCGCTTCTCGCTCTTTGTATGCTCTGTGCCCGAGCAAGAAAATATCCTGCTCGAGCAGCATGCTCGAGCAGACACAACAGTGTGCTCGAGCAAGCCAGACGTTTTGTGTTCAAATGCTCTCTGCCTTACCTCTGCCCGAGTATCACTATGACCATGCCCGAGCATGAGCGATATCATTCCCGAGCATTGCAAGTAATTTGCCCGAGCATCATCGATTGCTGAAACATTTTCTTCTTCAAAAATAACTTTGCTCGAGTAAGCACTTTCGAGTGCTTGAGCAAGTTGCTCGAGCAGATGCTCTGGTGTGCCCGAGCATAGATCAATGCTTTCATTTTATAACATGTTTTCTTGAATGTTGCTCGAGCAAGCTTGAGTCATGCCCGAGCATGACTACCCTCTATTTTGAAAAACGATACATATTCCAACTCAAATCTCATGGGTTATCTTCAAATCACTTGCTTGACTTATGAATGATATTTAAACATAACACTAATGTTCATTTGAGTGTGTTTCAGGATGGTAACCATTGTTTTAGCAGAAAAGCACGAACTCTGACAGAAGCATTAAATGCAAATTGCTAAAAGCGTTGATATCCTCGGTAACCAACTTATGAGCAACCTGAAAGCAGTTATAGATATTCTCCTTCACATTCAATGCTATTTCACAACGGGAAAAACAAAAGGAATGAAGGAATGTTGGAACTGCAAATCCAACTAGATTGTTTGAACAACGAAGAATATCATCTGAAACGTCATGAGTCTAACGGGAATATTTAAGACTCACAACGGTTGATCTTCAAGCTTCTCCAACAGTCATAAATGTTTCAACTATAAATACCATAAGCATTGAAGTCGCCAACTACCGAAATGCTATGCATTCATTTTGATTTATTACAACTCTACTGTTTCATTAATATCTTCGGATATTTTGTGTACTTCAGTGTTTAATCTTTATCTACTCGTGAGGAGTTATCAAACACTTATTTAGATTACTTTGTTATAAAATCTTAAGGTTGTGGAACCTTAAGTGTGCGTGTACGATTACAACTTGTAAGGGGGAGTGAGTCCTAGATAGTGAGAGGATCATCCGAGTACAAAGTGTGTAATTGTATTGTGATTAAGAGTTAGTGAAATCCCAAGGTGTGCTTGTGGACTGGACATAGGTCGTTGAGTTAGACCGAACCAGTATAAACTCTCTGTGTTCATTATCCCTTCTCTCAGTCTTTGTTTATCGTTCCTTCTGGGTGTGAATTTGTTTAGAACGAAAATTTTTATAATCACCTATTCACCCTCCTCTAAGTGATATTTCATCTTCATTATGTTCTAAGAAAATAGCATATATTTTAGATTCTTCGATTCTTGTTGCCCCTACAGAAGGGCAAGATGGGTATGATCAGTTTGACTAGGAAGCCATAAACAACACTTAGCAGACAATGAGTTGGCAGTCTACATATTATTTGCATCTATGTCTATAGAACTCCAACGTCAGCATGAGCACATGGATTCTCCCTCCACTATCTGTTGGGATCCGTACACGCAGCAGAAGGAATTCATCAAATAAATTTTTACGAATCCCATTAAAAGGATCTATCAACAGTGTTTAAATCGGGTTAGTTAAGAAAAATCATACCTATTCGAACTGGTATGTGTGCCTTGAGAACTCGTGGGCTAACACCTTCTTACTCGATCAATCTCTAGGAGCCGACTCTATGATCCACTCCCTCTACCAGTATCCAAACCGAACAGCTCTCCAACACGTACGGCAGCGTGCTAGCGTCTTCTTACTTTGTGTCTCACGTTTTTCTCTCTAGGATTTCTTTCGCAGCTTGTTGATTCATTCTCTTAATACGACTAGATCAATATCTTTTATAGAGCTTCTAAAACTCTAATTGAGCCGTATTAAAATATTCAAGACTAATCTCAATTAACCTTGAATTCGAATTTGGATATTAATTAAATCTGTCCAACAGATCTAATCAAATCTATTCAATTAATCCAAATTAAAAGGCTGTTGATTTAATTTATCTTTATAAATTAAATGTGAGATATGATATCTATTTATTTAATTAAATATGAGATATTATATCTCAATTCAAATTAAATCAAAAATATGATATCTCCATTCGAAAATTAAATCTGAGATATGATATCTGTCTATTTAATTAAATCTGAGATACTATATCTCAATTTAAATTAAATCAGATATATGATATCTCTATTTATTTTGGTTATTTAATTTGTCAAATAAATTAAATACGAAACAAACACTATATAATAATATCATTATCTAAATATTATTATTATTTAATTTTGAAATTATATATATATATATCCTATATTAAATGTTGTATTCATTAGATCTTAGATATATCTAAGATTCAACGAATCTGTACACTATTACTCGTGTTGGGCTATTCTTGTGTGCGACCCTGCAGGCCCACATGAGATTGACAGTGGGCCAATACTGTACCAACCCATAAGTCGCAAGCGGCCTCTAGCAAGACATTGCGACTACCCAATTCATATGGGGATCGATGATACGATACAACCTATCGTACAACCATGTCCCGTCCCTTTTGTCACGCGATAATTTGGTCAAGGATGATACTTTCTCGATTCTTGAGTAGTCTAACAATTGAAATAGAAACTCCGTTCCATCGTAGTATGGCCATACATTTCTTAAACTCGCTCATCAAGGGGCCCGATATTATCTCTCTACAGATGTGAGAGACAAATTTCGTCTTGACCATTCACATTCCTCTGCATGAAAACCACTTATCCCGATCAAAGCCTTTATCATCACCCAGTCAAAGATGACTTTTGACTAGGTCAAAGATCAGCGAATCTCATGTAGGAATCCATGATGATCTCAGGTCAAAGGGCGTTGTGACACGGTTATACATGAGATAAGCTTATGACTAAATCCATGTAGCTTTTTCATAGTGAGTCGATCCAGCACCTTGTACTCTTACAAGATTTGTATCTCCATACTCATCAAAGTCATACCGGTCTTATTTCATCTTTGTTCCCGCATAGATGACTGACCAGGGACATTTAGGACAATCTATATGATATGTCCAAGGATACAGTTATCATAACAAACATGCAAATGATATGATAACAAAAAGAAGAAATACTTTAAATATTAATAACATTTAAAGTACAATGACTTGCCCCTAAGACATAATTTCCAACACTATCTTGCATTTGCAAGAGCTTTATGACAAGCAAGGGAAGGCTAAGCGCTTTGAGACCTCCAAGGAGTTATTTGGCTGTAAGATGGCTGAGGACATGTCAGTTGGACCGCACATTCTCAAGATGATTGGATAGATAAAGAAACTTGCGTCTCTGTTTTTTATCATGGACCATGAGCTAAGTATTGACTTGGTCTTGCAGTCCTTGCCACAATCATATAATGGCATCGTAGTCAATTATTATATGAATAAGGTAGAATCAACACTCCCTAAGTTGTTGAGTCTGCTAACCACTGCAGAGGGTGTTGTTAAGAAAAATAGAACCCAAGCTCTTCTGATTGGTGGGTCTTCCATGGCTAAGGGCAAGGGAAAGTCTGTGGTGATTAGGAAACTCAAGCCCAAAGCCAACCCCAAGAAGAAGAAGGGCAAGGGCAAAGAAAAGGGGAATCTAAAGACACTGTTGTATGCCCATTGTCAAAAGGAAGGACATTAGAAGAGGAACTACACATTATACCTTGCAAGCTTCAAGAGAAAGAAGCATGGTGATACTTCTGCCTCTAGTATGTTCACTATAGAGATTAGTTTTTCAAATGTTGATTCAGCTTCATGGGTATTGGATACCAATTGTGTTTCTCAAATTTGTAATTCGTTACAGGTACTACAGAATCCTAGGAAGTTGAAGAGAAATGAGGTGAATCTTCGTGTAGGGAATATGAAAGTGGAGCTTAATCACCAAGAGGGGGTGAATTGGGGATTATAAAATTCTTTGCGAATTCCTCTGTTTTCAAGCACTAAAAACAGAGCTAGACAGAGGATAGAGAAGAGAAGCAAGACACAAGGAATTTATACTGGTTCAGTCCAACCTCTTGACCTACGTCCAGTCCCCAGACTCTCTGGGATTTTTCACTATCTCAATTGATTACACACTCTGTAACTCAAGAGTAATTCTCTTACTAGAACTTACTCCCCCTTACAAGTTGCAATCAATATCCGAATCTCCAAGTCCCCTGACTTGAGATTCTTACAATGAATGATTTACAATAAATGAACTCTCTCTAAGAGTGGATAAAGATAATCACTGAAGTACAATGTATCAAAATATATTTTACACAAGAAAACTCAAAGAGTAGTTGGAAACTTGAATGATTTTCGTTTTCTGCAGATTGGTTGTTGAGAAGAATTGAATGCAACTCTATTTATACAAAGAGTGCATTAAATGACCATTGTAATCTTCAATGTGACAGTTGCCAACATTAAGAATGGTTTAGTTGAAGCTTTGGTCTTCTTCTCTCTCTACTCTTTGGTTAATCCAGCTGCACAGAAGTTTATGGTTGACTTCTTGACTTTTAATCCGTTGGAAGAGCAACTGCTGGATGTGGAAAGGAAACATTAATTCCTTTGCAACGAGTGTAGAATGATTGTCCAAAAGAATGCATGTTTTCTGGACTTTGCATTTAATGAGCTGACATCACTTTTTGCTTTTGTCTAAATCTTCATTTAATATTCTCTAAACCATCAGAAACTCATTAACAAACTGATTAAACATAGCTAGGAATAGTAATGAGTGATGATAAGAAGTATTAAGATCAAACGGGAAGATTTCACAAATTCGAGCAACTTGATTTTCAAAATCAGCGACACAAACTTAAGTTTGTTTATCCAAACTGGAGTTTGTCACTATGCTCAAAGGGGAAACTCGAGTTTCCAAATACAAACACGAGTTTTCTTCTTCTAGAGAAGAAAGTCGTATTTTGAGTTTAAAAGCATACTTTGAGTAATGGAGCAAAACTCGAGTTGATTAATGACAAACTTGAGTTTTGGACTTTTATAGTGAAAACATGTTTAAGTCCAAAAACTCAAAACTGGAGTTTCTAAAAGTAAACTGGAGTTTTCAAATCAATGAAATGAGAAAAGCTCTCTGCTTGGCGCAAACTCGAGTTTACTAAACAAAACTTGAGTTTTCTCTTAAGTATGAAAACCTTTGAAAATTTAAGCCAAGTGAAAACTGGAGTTTTCAAAAACAAACTGGAGTTTTCTCAAAGTGAGTAAAAACGTGAAAGCTCTCTGTTTAGTGAAAACTCGAGTTTCCAAATACAAACTCGAGTTTCCTCATAAGAGAAAACTTTGTTAAATATTCTGTCAAATGAAAATTGGAGTTTTAAAACAGAAACTGGAGTTTTCATAAACTCAGAAAGGAGCATAACTCTCTATGTGTTACAAACTTGAGTTTACGAAAACAAGCTCGAGTTTCCAACTAAGTTTTAAAACTCAGAGAACTCTCTGTCTTGGCAAAACTCGAGTTTCCAAATGGAAACTGGAGTTTAGCTTAGTTTAAAAATATTGATGGTTCTCTGTAAAACCAAAACTCGAGTTTACTAATTGCAAACTGGAGTTTTGTTCCTTTAGAAAATATTGAAGAGTCTCTGTAAGGTACAAACTCGAGTTTGTAAAACTAAACTCGAGTTTGTCTTGATGTGAAAAACTTGGAGTGATCTTTGTATGTTACAAACTCGAGTTTGTCTACACAAACTAGAGCTTTCTCAATTCATTAAAATTGAGCTACTCTTTGTCAAGGCAAAACTCGAGTTTGCAAATCAAAACTCGAGTTTTTCCTTTGACAGTAAATTTTTCAACTTACCAAAGACAAACTTCAACTTGTGTTTACAATTGTCAGTTATCATCAAAACCCATAGAGAACTAACAGAATAGAGCAAGAGTTACTACCTTAGCTATAGGTTATGTGGACCTCAAGTTGCTTACGGGCTTTTCTTTACGTTTGAAAAATTGTCTTTTTGTTCCTTCTATTTTCTAAAACATTTTTTCCATTTCCTATTTAGAACAATTTGATCTTAATTTTACAATAAAGAATGACAAGTTTTCTGTCATTATGAATGATATTGTCTATGTTTACACATCTCAGGCAAATGGATTATATGTTTTAGATTTAGAATTGAATTGAGAACTTCTTAGTATTCAAGTTAAGAAACCAAGAATAGGTAATCAATCTTTTCTTTGGCATTGTAGATTGGGACACAAAATGAGGCAAGATTATTTAGACTCCATCATGATGGTTATCTAGGTCCCATGGATTTTGAATCCTATGGACCTTGTGAATCTTGTTTGGCTGGTAAGATGATGAAGACCAAGCTTGAGAAGCCTGTGAGTCACAGAGCCATTGAGTTGTTGGAACTCCTTCATTCAGATGTTTGTGGGCCTATGTCTACTCAAGCTAGAGGAGGATACTCGTGCTTCATCACCTTTACAATGATAAGTCCAGATTCAGATATGTGTATCTTATGAGACATAAATTCGAAGCCTTTGAAAAGTTCAAAGAACTTATGTAATATCCCGAATTTTGGACCCTGAGAATTGAGAATAAGCCTAAAGTAGGCAGACGACCAAGTCCGGTTCGGGAAGGGTCCCAAGAATGACGAGAGATATGAAGCTATGTGAAAGGAGATATTTTGAGGGCATTTTGGTCATTTCACAAAAGGAAACCTAAGCTTTTGCTTATGTCATAAAAATTACATCACAATCTTGCTAAAAAAGCCTCAAATTCGTGCAAAGCAAGAGGAAGGGAGAAAAGTCAACAAAAATTGCAAAATAAGCCAAGTTAAGAGGATATTTTGCAAGGGCACTTTGGTCATTTGATTTGGGAGATTTTTAAGTGCCCTCTTGACATATTCTAAGACATTTTACACTCCTGTTTGCATGAGTAGTTTCACCAAAGAGCTCAAGGACTAGAGAAATTAAGGTGACAGTGCAGAAGGGCACAAAAACATCTATATGGTGTTAATCGATTAGTAAAAATGTTATTTAGCTGTGCCCTAAGGTTTGGGACAGTTAGCTAAGCAGAAATGTGCTAATATAGGTATGCACATGACATTTTCTGAACTGGTAAGGATTTCCTACGTTTTTGGAAGAGATAGGAATGAAAAGTCAATATAATTATTACCTGAGGACACGTGTCACTGCAGGATTGGAAAGCAAAAAGTAAGTAATGATTACAGGAGTAGAAAAGTCAAATCCTTACCCCTTAAGCATTGAATTTCTTCCACCCTATAGAGAGAAAGAAAAATCAGATGATTTTATCCATACTCAGGCCCAAACACAAAATACAGGTCCCACAGGATGTTATTTGATGAAAAGAGGACCAATAAGGACCAGTTAGGGCCTTCTTTTGGACTGAATGAGACAAATGTGGGGCCATATTGGAAAATGAAAAGGTGTCCCATATGTATGTCCAATCAGGGGAGAATAATTGGAAAAGTTGAAGAAAAGTACAAAAAGGAAGCACTTTTGTAACCAGCGGGGGCCAGTAGGGACCGGTAGACAAAAACTGGACTGATAAAGTGGAAAAAGAGAATTAAATACAAGGGATCAGATTTTTGGGCCCCTTGAGGCGCCACCTAGCCCCCTTAATCATTAAAAAACGTGGCTTGGAGAAAAAGTAGGAAAAGTCAAAGTGATTCGGGCCAAAATTGGTAATTTATATAAATTCTGGGCCAATACAGGTAATTTTACCCATTTGAAAAATAAAATATGAATTGCATGGAGGGGAAGGCGCCACATGTCTCTATTCTGGAGATCCCTGGAATTCTTTGGAATTTCTTGGGAAATAAGTCAAAAAGCCAGATCCATTTGGACAGGAATTTATTACTTCAGTTATTTTGGATTGCTTAGATTCCTTCTATTATTTTAAAAGAGCATAAACTCTCTCTCTCCTAACCATTAGGAAAAAAATTTACAGAGAATAGATAGAGATCAGATCAGCCTCCATAGCTAAGAGCATGAGGCCAACAACCAAGATCATCAAGCCGAACTCCGATTTCAGGTAAACATCGAAAACCCGAACCTTTGAAACTTAAACTTAAGGTTTTCGTTCAAAAGGTAACGTCTTGGTGTTATGATCTGATTTTGGTGTTTTTGAGGTCTCCAATGATTTTAAAACATTATTTTTTTATGGGGTTAAGCTATGGTTAAAGTTTTCGAACTTGAAATCACTGAAAACCCTAAGAACAAGCTTGCTGCCAGTTCTGGAAATTCTGGGCAGCGAATCTTATTCTATGTTTTTAAAATAGTAAACGACCTTGGTTTGAGCTGAAAATTTACAGGATTAATCTAGACATCTGGGGAATCATTTTTATATATAATTTGACACCATTTTGATGAATATACTGGGAGAAATAAATATTTGACAAAGGGTTTTGTAGCTACAGTGTTATCTGGACCAAAGGTTAAAGTTTGAACTACAAGATTAAATCCGTACACTTTTTGAATTTTATTATATTTTTATATACAACTATACATCTCAACGGTTCATATGGCGTTTATTTCGTACAAATATTATTTGTTTTGAATTTATTAAAAATATTTGAATTTGGGCCAAAAACGCTAGGTTTTCTGGAATTTTCTGCCTAGGCTCGGATTTTGTGATAAAAGCAAGGGTATTTTTGGAAATACTAAAAATAAGGTATTTTGGTATTATTTAGGGAAAGGGCATAATTGGTAAATTTATCAGGCACAATAAAATAAAAAGGCGGTACACACCCCACCAGGTAGTAATTGTTTTACTTAAGTACTCTTATGTGTTTTGTTGTATGTTTGTTTTTTCCATGTGTATGCTTGTGTTGTTTTTTAGCCAAATATGCATACAGAGCATGTTGGGGTTTGAGTCCCTAACTATTGTGTTCCTAGCGCTGAGGACGATCAGTCCGAGGTCAGCCTTGATTGGCAACTGTACGGGTTGATAGGTCTGGGGCTGGCCTGGTATGGGCGGCTCTATGGGTCGTGACTTCGGTAAGTCCGGGGCTTGCCTTGGTAAGGTAGCCTGGCGGAACGTGGTAGTCGATTATTGTGGTATGTTTCTGTTTGCATATGTGATATATTTGGCTTATTACCTGTGTTTTTCATATATTACATGGTTGTATGCATACACTTTATACATTTGGTACATGAGTTTAACAGTTACTCTGGGGTTCATTTTTGAACTCCAGACAGATTTGTAGACACATGAGACAGTGCCTGATCAGATAAAGACCTTTTTGGAGAGGAAAGACATGTCAATGCTGGTCAAAGAACAGGGAATGCCCTATTTTACTTTGTATCTATTTATGGATGATTGTATGTACTTTTGGTATTTTAATTTGGATGACTATACCCTTAACCCTCCGGGGACTTTTACTTTCCATTTATTTTACTTTTACCAGTACAAAAGCTTGTCCAAACCGGTTAAATGCTCTGTTGCACTCACTCTGATGCATATTAAATGGACCTATAACCAAGGAAAGGTAATAGTTTAAAAGGAATCCCTTTAACCTGCCACCCGAAAGGGCGAGGCCGATAGGGGTGTAACAACTTAGGAATGAAGTAGAGAAACAACTTGTGAAGATGATTAAGACACTTCGATATGATCGAGGTGGCGAATATTTGAGTTAGGAGTTTCAAGATTATCTAAGAGAGAATGGGATTATCTCAAGTTAACGGCTCCAAACACTCTACATCAAAATTGTGTGTCTAAAAGGAGAAACTAAACCTTGCTTGACATAGTATAGTCAATGATGAGTGGTAAGAAGCTCCAAAAATTGTTTCGGGGATTCCCCCTCAATAGGCATTAAACCTTCTTAATAGGATTCCGTCGAAATCTGTTCAAACAACTCCGTATGAGATATGGAGGGGCCGGAATCCCAAATTGAGTTACCTCAAGGTGTGGGGCTGTCCAACTTATGTCAAGACCCTAGCACTGGATAAATTGGAGTCTAGGAGCACTTTGTGCTATTTTGTAGGCTATCCCAAGGAAATTGAGGGATGCTACTTTTACTACCTTGAGGACTACAAAGTGTTTGTATCCAAGAATGCTACCTTTCTTGAGGAGGATCTACTCTCTCATGTAGATAATGGGAAAAAGGTAGAACTTGAAGAAATTCAAGAACTATAGGAACAAATAACAGAGCCAGAGTTTGTTGATTCGGCGATGCCTCAAGTAGAGGCTGTAGACACCCAACCCCATAGGACTTCTAAGGTTAGTTATCAACCTAAAAGGTACAGTTTTATGATTGAGAATCAACAGACCGTCGAAGAGACGAGCCTACTTCCTATACTGAGGCAGTCAAGGATGTTGACTCTTCAGAATGGCTTCAAGCCATGCAATCCGAGATAAGATTCGATGGATCAAAACAAGGTATGGACCTTGGTTCCACTACCTGAGGGAATAGTTCCTATTGGGTGCAAGTGTGTTTTCAAAAAAAAAAAAGACTGATGTAGATGGCAACATTCAAACCTATAAAGCTAGGTTGGTTGCAAAGGGTTCTCGTTAAAGGCAAGGAATTGACTTTGAGGAAAATTTCTCACCTATTTCCATGATCAAATCTATCAGGATTATACTAACTATAGCTGCATATCATGATTATGAGGTTTGACAAATGTATGTCAAAACCACCTTCTTGAATGGTTTCTTGAAGGAGGAGGTATATATGGTTGCCTTATTGGTGTCTCATTTTTTGCAACTGCATTTAATGCTTCTAACGTAATCAATGCTTTTTGAGATTTTGAAGTTAATCGACCCCATAATCATCTGAAACTCATTAATATACTAGGTAAACATGGTTAGGAAAGTAATGAGTGATGATATGAAGTTAATAAATCATAAGCAAATATTTAAGCATTTACGGACACGATGATTTACTGATGCATATATGAAACACTCGAGTTATCATTAACTGGCTTGAGTTAATGACTTAAGTTGGTTCTTTCAACACTCAAGTGAAGATGATCTTCTTCTAAAATGAAAGCTTATTTGAAACAAAAGTTAAACTGAGAATATCATTTTGCAAAGCATAACTCAAGTCTGAACTGAAAACTATTGTGACTAAGATTTTAAAGTACTGACTTGAGTTTTTGAACTAGAACTCGAGTATGTCTCTGACAGACACATAAAAGAACTTTCTCATTCAAGATTTGATTGCAACAAAAGGTTACTCACTCAAGTACAATTAAACACATACTTAAGTAACTTGAATCATCAAGTCTAATTCTTTTACAAGTGTTAGTTATCATCAAAATATATTGAATAGAGAACTAACACTCTCTTTTTTGATGATAACAACGTAACACTTATAAATTTTTGAAGGGTGAAGGAGCAAATTGGCCAACAGACTTTTAGCTGAGGAGCGGTCAACACAAAAAACTTTTAAATGGGGCTTTAATACCAAAATAATTTTGAAAAGTTAAAACTAACACAAAATCGTTATTTTGCCAGTAACTCCATTAGTGGGTCAGAAATTTGGGGAAATAATGAGTTGAAAAAAAAAAAATGCCAACGTGGAAGGAGGGTGAGAGGGGACTGACCTAATTAAAAACATCAAATCCAAAAGACAAAAACGTGGCTCATCGTTCTGGTCTGAAAGAAGAAAATAAGGAGCGAAATCGAGTCTGAGCAAAACCATCTTCGTCGACAGGATCATCGCAACTGCAGAAGGAAAAGTTTTCGAGAGTGTCGGACCTGGTTTGTGCAAGCGATTGTGACTGTGGTTGAGGAAGCTTGGACGACAAAGGCGCAGGGAAGGAGATAGTTGACAATCGGCTAGGGTTTTCGTTGTTTAGGTAACCTTCAATTTCTGGAAAATTTTGTGCTCCGTTGAAGTTTTCCGTCTGTTACCGTCGATGTTTGACAATTAATCGCATGCCTGAGTTCCTACAGTGTAATGGCGGGGAAAGGGAAAGGCAAAGACAAAGACCGTGTGCAAGAGGTTGCAGAATTTGTGGAGAGAGAAAATGATGAGGGAGTGTAAAAGAGGTACTTGACTCAGCTGAAGAAGGTAAGTGAAGTGGTTTCTGTTGCTAAAGAAAGTATCGAAAGCTGGATGATTTTGATGATGGAGAGTGATAGTGAGGGAGAAATTAGGTCTGGTGAATTTAAAAATATTCCAGGACCCGATGATTATATAGAAGAGTTAGGCGAGGTAGATGACATAAGTTAGTTAGATGACATAGGTCAGTTAGATGACATAGGTCAGGTAGATGACATTCAATTGAACCATAATGATGGAGAGGCAGGGAAACACATTTGGTTGAACTAGAATGTTGGAGATACAGGGGATTTTATGTTGAACTTGAATGTTGGAGAGACAGGGGATGCTGATTGTGATGATGTTGGTAGGGATGATGATGATGATTGTGATTGTGATGATGATAGCTATATGAAACTTTTAGAGTCAGAATGTTCTGATAGTGAAGAGAGTTTAGAGGATGATTATGAAATAGATGAAGACCTTGAGGATAGAGCTAGTGATAAGGATGAGAGAAATTTGGGTCTCAATGATGTTAGTTGGCCTCTACAAGAGAGGGTTAGTCAAAGGGAGTTGGATGGTTCTGAAACAAGGGCCTCCTTCACGTTGGGTATGACATTCTTGGATAGATGTGAGTTGAGGAGAGCTATTGATAAGTATGCTATTGAGAAGGGGGTGAATGTCAAAATAGTTAGAAGTGAGAAGAAGATGGTCATTGCCACTTGTCAAGAGGGTTGCCCATTTAGGTTGTATGCAGCTAGAGAGAGTGAAGGTCCTGGGTACATGGTGAAAACACTGGTTCATGAGCATATGTGTGCTAGGGTTTATAAGAATTAAAGGGCAAGTGCAAGGTGGCTAGCTAAATACTTCAAGGATAAAGTCCAAGATAATCCTCAATACAGTGTAACTAAGATGAAAAAGGAGGTTGAGCATGAGTTGAAACTGTTTGTGAGCATATATAAGTGTAAGAGGGCTAAAAGGATAATAATGGAGGTCATGGAGGGGGGTTTTGTGGATGAGTTTTCCAAATTAGAAGCTTACTGCAATGAGCTCAAACAGTCAAATCCGGGATCCGATGTGAGTGTGGAGTTAAGTGGTGAAGCTTTAGAACAAGGCAAGAGGGTATTTAGAAGAATGTACGTGTGTTTTAATGCATCTAAGGTATGTATTATTATTTATTATTTTCAGTCCACCTATTTTGGCATTGCGAAATTAGATTGTTTCTTTAATATTCATGCAAATTGTGTAGCTATTATGTTTATTTTAGTCTTTTGCCATCTGCCAAGTTATCAATCTAATAAGGGCTTTATAGTATAAATACATTGGTAGAGCCTCCCCATCTCTGACTTCATTGGCACAAATTCCATGTAATCTATTTTCCCATCCTGCAACACGAAGTTTTCATTCATAAGTTTTTATAGTCATCTTAATTTCATTTGTGTAAGTCACTTAACGTTTCATTTATGATCCAGTCACTTAACAATTAATCTGTAACTAACTAATATTTAATATTTATTTATTTGGAAATTAACAAGATATATAGCACTTCTCTCTCAAGTTATTTTAAATGCAATGTGGCTGCTATTAATTATTTAAAAACTGTAACTTTTTCCTGTATTCCCAGAACATGTTTCATCTTGTTGGCTGACATATGATGTGATTAAACTATTAGGTCTGGTGGAAAGTAGGTTGTAGGCCATTTATTGGCCTAGATGGAAATTTTATGAAAGGGAAAGCAAGAGGCATTTTGTTGACTGCTGTGGGTTTAGATGCAAACAATAGTATGTTCCCATTAGCTTTTGGTTTGACTGAGAAGGAGACAACTGTTAATTGGAGTTGGTTCATACAATGGCTGAGATCCTTGCTTGACATTGACGAAGGTGGTCAAGTAACAATAATGTCTGACATGCAGAAGGTACATTTTTTGTCATTTATGTTTGCTGTTGTAATTGTATGTGTTGAATTTTATAACTGACTTGTTACATATAGGGTTTGGCACAAGCTGTCAGTGATGTCCTTCCATTCACCGAACACAGGCTTTGTGCAAGGCATATTTATGCCAATTGGAGCAAAAGGTGGCAATGAGCTGAAGAAAAAAAAAATTCACTTGCGCATGGAGCACCTACAAGGAACAATCTAATGACAACCTAAAGGCGTTGGAGAGAGTGAACAAGGCAGAAGCTGTTGAAGCAGTGTCTTACAATGTTAAGGGATCGGTAAGAGCCTTTTTTAGCAATAGATGCTTGTCTATGGTGGTTGTCAATTATATTAGTGAGAGTTTTAATGCCTGGATTTGTGAGTATAGGTATTTTCCTGTGATTAAAATGTTTGATGGCATTAGAATTAAGTAGATGGGAAAATGGGCTTCTAGTGAGCAAATGGTTACCAATTGGAAGGCTAACTATAGCCCTAAATGTATGGAATTTTTTGAAACAAATAGGTACTTGGCTGTAAATTGTAGGGTCTTTTTTAATGGTGATGATGGGTATGAGGTCATTGAGAGGAAGGATAGGCACACAGTGGATCTTAGTAGGAGAGTATGTACTTGTAGAGCATGGGATTTAACCAAAATCCCATGCCAACATGCAATTTGTGCGATGTATCATGCCAAGATAGATCCCACCACTCAAATTTCACGATATTACCATAGGGATACATTTATAGCAAGCTATAGAACAAAATTCCAACCTGTTAGGGGACAAGTCTTTTGGGAAACACACAAGTTCCTCCCCATGCTACCCCCACCCATGTGCAAATTACCGAGCAGACCTCCAAAGAAACGAAAGAAAACTGAAGAACCACAAAGAAGGCTGAATAGATGCATCTCCGAGTCTAGGAACATGAGTAGCCAAGCTAAGAACAATGCTTCATCTTCAGTACCTCGTGTTGAACGAATCAGCAGAAAATGCATTGTACTAAAGTGCAGCTTCTGCATAACTGTGGGACACAACAGAAGCACGTGCAAAGAGGTAATTTCTTTCATTTAAAATTTGATTTGTAGAAGTAGCAAATTTGATATAATGATGAAGCTTATGTACTTTATATATGTATTGATTATTTCAGGCACCCCCCTCGAGCAATCCTCGTCCTAAAAGGAAGAGAGGCACACCAATTCCTTCTACAAGTAGTCAACAAGCTTCAGCTTCTGGTCAATCTGGCAACCAGTCAACGGGAAGGACACATTTGTACACACCAGTAAGGAAATTTGGGTTTGGAATAATGGTTTATGAGAATACTGGTAGAAGTGTTTATAATGTAAGTTATAAGTACTCATTTCAATATCGTTGTGATTAAGTTGTATGTCTTTCACTAGTTATATGTCTGACCATGTGCATTTTTTGATTGTAGCCCAGATTAAGTAGTGAAATGGTGATTGCAGAAGGTACATCAGCTGAGTTTATTCATAATGCCAACCCACAAACAAAATTCCCCATCCCAAATGAGAAATAAATACGAAGGTCATCAGCTGCATCATCATCCACCCAACATGGTTCCAGAAAGATTAACTTCACTTCTCCTACTGAGACTGATTCGCCATTAGCAGTGGACCTACCTGGATTACGATGGAAGGGGCAACCAAGTATTAGCAGCTCACAACTCCATATACAAAGCCAGCAGATTTTGACAACACGAAGATCACAGCTGCAACAACATGGTGAGAAGATTATGACCAGGAGCATGGCTAACTATAGGAAGTAGACAACTGTTTAGGAGACTTTTTTTTTGGTGATTTCTTTTGGTATATATGTGGAATCACCAATTTTTTCTGTAACCTGGAAGTAAGAACCATTTCTTTTGTACTTTTTGTATATTTTGGGCTAACTCTAGCAAGAAACACTTGCAGGAGATGCTATTGTATTTATATTGATCCTTTCAACTTGCAATCGTTGTACTTGCTTCTATATATATTCTGGCAGGTGTAATGAAATATACAGGAAATTTGCCTCAACCCTCTTTCTTCTTGTTATCTTCCAGGAAATATAACATATATTGCATCTGTCTTCTATATATACTTGCTTCTTTTGCATAGGGCACAGGAAATATAAATTTATATAGATGCATATATAGGAAATCTACTCTGCCCTGTGTCTTCTTGTGTTTGGACTTATTATTTTCATAGTGTTTGTTATGGTCTGAATGAATTTTGGTTGTTGGCTGTGATTGTTGTATTAATTGGCAGATTGTGTCAATACTTGTGGCTATCAGGATGTGTCATTCATTTGGATCCCTGCACTGAACAAAATTAATGCAAATGATTTGCTTCATTCTTCTGAAACCCACAAGAATCTGGTTTTTATATGGTCTTTTTGGGGGTTATCACTTCTTGAATCTTGATTGACAAGCAATCGAAGATCTTTGTTCCTTTTTCTTTGCAACTACATCGATTGCTAACAACCTAATACTATCCTTGCAATATCTGATCTTGTTCTATCATTTGAATTTTAATTGCATTGTTATGTAAATTCAATGGTGGCTTATGATTCTTTGCCAGTCAAATGATAAACTTCTGCTCTCAAAGGTGATTATGTCACTGGTTAAATAATATTTAGATGAGTCTGTCAAAAATTTATATCCTCAAGCTCTGTTAGTAATTTAACCTATTTGTTATCATTTGAAGTGCCATTGTAGTATAATTGTTGGCTTGTATTGAGACATCTGGGCAGGAATTTGAATGATGATTTTGTTCTTGAGCAATCTTTTTTCTAAACCTACTAACTTCTTGATAACATATATTGCTTAAGCTTCATTTTGGAGAAGAAATGGGCAAAAAACATGCGTGTGTTTGAGTGTAACTGCAATAAGTGTCCTTCCATTTGACTGGCATTTCTTGTTCCACTTGAGGGTAAATTCTTGAAACTATATGTCTATATCAGAAACTTAATCTTATGATTGCAATTCAAATTTAAAGCAACAGGTAATAAACCTTTCATCTTTTTGAACTTGAAGATATCAAGTTCACTTTAATATTACAACAAATACTTATCCATAAGGAAGAAGTCCGCTTCAATATTACAGGGAAAAATTGATTCCCTATGGGTGCTTCAAAGAAACTCACATGCCATAATCACAATGTCGAAAACTTGAATGCTAACTATAAGCCAACCATGTAAACCTCCACAAAAACACAAGATGCTGATATATTCCTACCAAAAGAATTTTCATTCGCGACTATAAATAAGCTTAAGGGTCAATTCTAAAGCTAACAAGTCAATAACAATTGAAAGCAGGAATCTTTTAGACAATTTTTCTTCAGACAAATACATATAACATCCATTTCATACTACATCTACATGACTACCTAATTTAAACAACACACAAGTTACATATACCAATTACATCTTCAAATACAATACACACAACCAAACATATGTAACAAACAACAACGATATTGCTACTTTAAAATTGTTTCTCCCCTTCCTAAGTTCCCCATCATATTGCTCATGTCTGCGTCTAAGCTTCCTCAATTCAGCATGTATTGCATCAAGCTCTTCACTCATTCTCTGCCGATGCTCTGCTCTTCGAAGACTGTAATTTTCATCATATAATTTGTCAATGTTGTCTAAAAGCTCCTTAATCACGGTATTTTCCCTCTGTCCGAACTCATTATCATGCCAAGCGAAGAATCCACATCCCCCATCCTGTGTTCACGGTCAAATGGAAAATGTCACCAACCACCCACCCGGATGGAAAATGTCACGAACTCATTTAAACTTTAATTCAGGTTGCTTACCTGATAGTAGAATGGGCATCCGTAAAACCTCCGACATGGGTTGCCGTCAGTCCATGCCGTCCATCTTGACACCACCATTCTATGATAACAGTATCTCCTAGGAGGTTCATACTCGTCCTCACGACTCGGTTGTCGAAGCAGCACCACCCTCCGCCTGCTTCTTCCCGTCGACGATGAAGTAGATGACACCATTGAAGACCTCATTTCTCGTCGACGATGATGGGTTCACTCAGACACTCTTGATTTCAACTTTTTTTTCTTCTTCCAGAACCAGAACGAGCCCTTCAACTTTGTCTTCTCAAGCTAATGTTTTTAATTATTTTGGAGCCACATTTTTCAGCAGTTGCGATGATCCCGTCGACGAAGATGGTTTCGCTCAGACTCAATTTCGCTCCTTCTTTTCTTCTTTCAGACCAGAACGACGAGCCACGTTTTTTGTCTTTTGGCTTTGATGTTTTTAATTAGGTCAATCCCCTTTCACCCTCCTTCCACGTTGGCATTTTATTTTTTATTTCAACTCATTATTTCCCCAAAGTTCTGACCCACTAACGGAGTTACTGGAAAAATAACGATTTTGTGTTAGTTTTAACTTTTCAAAAGTCTTTTGGTATTAAAGCCCCATTTAAATTTTTTTTGTGTTGACCACTCCTCAGCTAAAAGTATGTTGGCCAATTTGCTCCTTCACCCATTTTTGAAAGATTCTTTGAGTTTGCAAATGACAAAAAATACATAATAGCTCAAAGAAACAAAACATATGCATTTCATTATGGGATGTTCAATACATTAAAGCCTAAGCAACAAGGAACATATTGAAAATCAAATACATAGGAAATAAAAAAAATGAAAACTACAGAGAAGCAAAATGAGCTAGCTACACAGTCACTTCTCTCTACTTCTCTCCGCCTTTGTCATCAGGAAAAATGGGGAAGGAGATATCAGATGAAAAGGGAGAAGAGACAATTGTCTAGAGAGACAGATGAGCATGGATCAGAGATGGATCCAAGGTAGGAGATGGAGAGGCAGCAGAAGGTGGTGGAGAATCTGGTTTGAGCAAGGGAGATTGAGAAGGAAGGCTTTTCTGTGGAAGATAAGGGTGAGAGTCTAGTAGTGGAAGGTTAGGAAGTGGGAACAGGAATGGTAGCAAGAGTAGGGGATAAAATAGGGGTAGCGAAACTAGGAATGGGAGAGGAGAAGGGTATAGGAGAGTGAGAGGGAGGTGAAGGTGAAGATCTTGAAGGGCCAGCTTGATCAGCAGCAAAAGATCTCAATAACTTGGCAAGCTTAGAGTCAATAATGTTAAGCTACCCATAATGTTGTTGAACTTCTCAGCATAGTCTTCCAGTGTACCATCCATGTTCTCAATTTTCTCTTCTTGCTCTTCCTGAACCTCAACCAACTTATTATAAATGTTGGTGACCTCATATACCACCTTCCCAATCTCAGTCTCAATTTTCTCAATCAACTCATGATATTAGGCTATCATTGAAGTTTTTAAGGAGCTGATAGCATCAACCACAGCCTTCTCAACAATTACCTGTAAGGACCAAACATGAAATCTGAACTCATACTGCTTTTAAACTGATATCTTCCTTTGACTTTTAATCACTCATTTATTTCTTGTCATTAGTAATAGACAAAAAAACCAAACCAAATATAATTTCACTTCACACAACTGTCATAGGAAACTAGCATCATCTTTAGTATCAATAGTCTTTGTGGGACAATAACTCTACTTAATCTTTATTACTTGTTTGACTGGTTCACTTGCCACAAGGGAAATCGACCAACAGGATCCTTTGCCTTATACTTCGTCTAGGTTCCTCATCTATAAGATCATCATTAGTCATAGTATCCTGAGATATCACAGTGTTTTATCATCATTACCCTTATTATACGGAAATACGTTCTCAAAAAACATAGTGTTTCTTGACTCAATAACTTTATTAACATGGATATATGATATATCAGACTTATAAACAAAAAATCGATATGCACTAGCCAATAAACATACAGCCTACTATCTTGGGTATGATTCTCAACCTTTTGGGTTTAGGAATTGCAACTTTTGCCAAGCATCCCTATGCTTTCAAATATTTCAAAGAAAGTTTATTTCCTTTACATATTTCGTATGGTATGTGTTGTTCATTTTGTGAGGAACTCTATTAATTAGAAAGTTAGCCATAGAATTGGATCCCCCCCCCCAAATTCTATGGTAAACCGGACATAATCAACAATGCATTCATCATGTCTTTCAATGTCCAATTTTTTCCTCTCTACAATCCCATTTGATTACATAGCGTAAGGAGTAGTCGTCTGGTGTATAATACGAGATTCTATACAGAACTCCTCGAAGGGGCCATCATATTTTCCCCCACAATTGCTCCTTACTACTTTAATTTTCTTATTAAGTTGATTTTCAACTTCATTTTTATACTGTCTAAAAGCAATAATAGTCTCATCTTTACTATTAAGTAAATACACATAACAATATTTACTACAATCATCAGTAAACGTAATAAAATATTTCTTATTACCCCTAGATGGTACAGATTTCATATCACATATATCAATATGTACTAAATCTAATAACTTAGTTGATCTTTCAAAAGGAGGAAACGGTAACTTGGGAAAATTTTGATTCAATGCATACTCAACATTTATCATTATTTGAACAATCAACTTTAGGCAATAAATCTAAATGAATTAAAATTTTGATTGATCTAAAATTAACATGTCCTAATCTTTGATGTCATAAATCAAAGGACACAAGAACATAAACAGAAGCAACATTATTATTGATAATACCATCATTGGTTATAGTCATTACATTATGTTTGGAAAGGCCCTCACTAAGGTAACCTTTTCCTACATGCATCTTGTCTTTAGAAAGTACTACCTCCGATCCTAATTATAGGAACACTTTTGTAATGCAATTTGCACTACAAAAGTGTTTTTATAATTAGGACCGGAGGGAGTATAAACTTATTAGAAACAAATACAAGCTTAAAGCCTTTCTTGCTTAAGAGGGATCTAGACACTAAATTCTTGCCAATGTCAGGCACATGAAGCACATCATTAAGTGTCACAACTTTTCCAGAAGTCATCTTTAAGACCACCTTCCTAACACCTTCAACCTTGAATTATAAGAATTACTCATATAAAAAGTTGTTCATCTTGTTTCGCAAGGGTGTAAGAAGAGAACATACATCTGTTGGCACACTGATGGGTCATATTTTTCCATGTATTCCCTATGTGTTATGACTATTTTGTATGGTGATTCTAAGCTTAATTGTGTTCTATCTTATAAAATATGTTGGAATTCATTCACCGAGGGAAACAAAGGATAGATTTAGTAAATCGTTACATTCTCAATATTATCATACACATGTGTAGAAAAAAAGGGCTACATTTTGATTTACTATGAAAGTGTATAACAAAGCTGATATAATGCTACAACATAGGGTATCTTTATTTTGTGCTAGCAAGACAATGCAACCACAATGTTGTAGCATTGTAAGTGATGCGGAGTTATGCGCTACTTTACGTTGATCTTTCCTTGAGGGCTTTTTAGGAATTAAATATAGGTCATCAAGTTGGACATTTAGACGGCAGGTTGAATTGACGGAGACAAAAATAGAAGCTGCAGAGAATCGAATATAAGACTTACAAAATCCAGCAAAATTAAAGAGGATCAATACACCGAATCTTAGGAGTCGGGCCTAACAAATTTGGAAAACCCAGTTCACTGGACGTACGGCGCAAAAGACCTGGCTATAAGAGGAAAGCACAGCTAAACCTAAAAAGGTCGTTGAAGTCGTGAAGAGTTAGGAGTCAATACAAATCCAATCCAACTTGACCCATGTTGAGAGATCGAGATTCATCGAGAGAGAGAGCTGCATAAAAGACCTAATCCTTTCCCGAAGTTAGATGTGTAAGTGGAGCTTGAATCACCAAGAGGGGGTGAATTGAGGATTCTTAAAAACTTTTCGGTAAGCTCTGTTTATTGGGTAGGAAATGAAGGGAAAATAGAGTTTAGAGAAGAGAAGCAAGACACAAGAATCTATCGTGGTTCGGTCCAACAACTTGACCAACTTCCAGTCCCCAGATTCTCTGGGATTTTCTCATAATATCACTTGATTACACACTCTGCACTCAAGAGTAATTCTCTCTCTAGAACTTACTCCCCCTTACAATTTGTAATCAATGAACCCAATCTCCAAGTCCCCTTGACTTGAGATAACTCACAATAAATGATTTACAATCAATGAACTCTCTTTTAGAGTAGATAGGATAAACACTGAAGTATGAATGTATCAGAAGATACTTTACACAGAAAAACTCAAAGAATAAATGACTTTTGAATGATTTTCGTTTTCTGTTGGATTGGTTGTGGAGAAGAATTGAATGCATCTCTATTTATAGGTAGAGATCATTAATTGACCGTTGTAATCCCAATTATAGCCGTTGGAGGTATTGGGAGCTGATTACATTAAGCTTGGGTCTTCTTCTCTCTCTAATCTTCACTTCATTCAGCTGTATAGATGTTCAGTGTTGTCTCTCTGCGAATTAATCCGTTGGAGTAGTTAATCTTGAAAGTGGAAAACATCCTTCTGTTTTTCCAAACGTGTGCGAGTGGATTAACCGAGAAATATGCAACTTTTCGAGTTTTGCATTTAATGTTCGACTTGCTTTTGCTTTTGCTCAAATCTTCATTTAATCTTGTCTAAATCATCTGAAACTCACTAACAAACTGATTAAACATAGTTAGGAGTAGTAATGAATGATGATATAAGGTATTGAGACCAAACATGAAGGTTTAGCAAAATCATTCTTTTCGAAATTCAAACTTCGCGATGGAAACTTGAGTTAGTTCATCCAAACTCGAGTTTTCATGCTCCAGCGATCTTTCTGTCAAAGACCGAAACTCGAGTTTTCAATGGGAACTTGAGTTTTCAACGGGAACTCGAGTTTTCTCATCTTAGTGACGAGCATCGTGATTTATCATTTTGGACAAGTCTTGTGAACAGTGCAAAACTCAAGTCATTAAGTGACTAACTCGAGTTTTGCACTTTTATCGAAAAATCATGTTTTAGTCCAAAACATCAAAACTGGAGTTTTCAAGCAAAACTGGAGTTTTCAAAACGTTTTAAATTGGCAGTGATCTTTGGCTGATCAAAACTCGATTTTCCACAACTTAACTCGAGTTTTCATATTCTTTGAAAACTTTGGAAAACTTCTCTGTTAGAGCCAAACTCGAGTTTTCAACCGAAACTCGAGTTTTCTCATTTTATGAGAAAATGTTAAAGTTCTTGATTTATTTCACGAATGAGTTTATGCAAGATCAGAGATGAGTATTGTTCTTAGGCGATGGAAACTCGAGTTTTAATACTGAACTCGAGTTTTCATGAACTCTTGAAAATCGTAGAAAATACTCAGAGAAGCCTAAACTCGAGTTTCCCATGGAAACTGGAGTTTTGGTTTTATCGAAAAACTTGGTTGCTCTCTGTCTTGTCAAGACTCGAGTTTTCAAACGAAACTCGAGTTTACTTTGTTTAGTGAAAATCTTGAATGCTCTCTGTATGGCCAAAACTCGAGTTTTCAAGCAAAACTCGAGTTTGTCTTTCTTTATAAAAATTTGAGCATTTCACTGTCAGGTCAAAACTCGAGTTTGCCTTTGACAGTAAGTTTTCAACTTACAAAGACAAACTTCTCTTGTGTTTACAATTATCCGTTATCATCAAAACCAATTTGAGAACTAACATTCTCCCCCTTTTTGATGATGACAACACCTGTAAACCAGAGATTTGTTATTTTTCAAAAGATTTGATCTTTGAGTTAAAAATTTCAGAAATTGGTTTGACATAAGCATATGTTATGATAGTTACGAAATTCATTCAGAGATATAGCAGAAGCGATTTTAATTTACCATAACTGAACTATTGTATTCTTAAAACATGTATATTAACATCATACCAAAAACAGAAACGCAAAGTTACATAAACGTCAAACCAGAATTACAAACTGAAATTTGAACAAGTAAGCTCAAGTAAACTCAAACGAAACTAATCCAAAACATAAATCAAAGCTTAAATCTAAACTCCTTCCTTTAGCTCAAGCTTGCTCCTTGGGATCAATTTTTTTCTCTGGTTCTTCTCCCCCTTTGGCATCAACAAAAGAGGATGGAGCTGAGATGGAAGATTCAGTGGAAGGGGTTGAGAGCTTGACAGCGGGGGCAGAGGATGGAAAGGGAGTTGGAGATGGAGATGCAGGCAGGGCAGGTGAAGTGAGTGGAGTAGTAAGAGACAAACTGGGAATGAGAAACAAGATTGGGTCTAGAAAGGTTTATGGAAGAACTGGGTCTGTTAGAAACAAGATTGGAAGATCTTGGATAGGAGTGGAAATTCAGTCCCAAAAGGGTGAAAAGTGGTTGACTGAAGAAGGGAATGTGCTTAGCCGAATCATTGGGCGATAGAGGCCAGATTTTCTCATGAAATAAGATTACTGAAATGAGATTGGGAAAAGGAATCTGTGAAGAATCCTTAATAGGAAATCTGAATTTGGTCATTTCCTGATAAACCCAATTGCCAATGTTGTGAGGAACTTGAGCTATAATGGAGGCGAATATAGGGTAGTCCTCTTTGGAGAAGGTAGAGAAGTTGCCATTCTTTTGCTTGAGGTTTCTGGCATAAATATACCAGATAGCTTGGTAATTAGGAGGCATGGTTTCAGGGGAAAAGGATAAAGTGGATAAGTTATCAGGAAGAGGTTCATGGGATCTAAGCAGCTGAAAGACCGCCTCATTTGTAAGGTGCACTGGTCTGATAGGTGGAGGAATGGTAATTTGCAAGATGCGATTTATTTATTCAGGTGTCAGGATGATCTTGCGGTTACCAATAGATGTAGTGAGTCGTTCAAAAAGAAAACCGTTATCCACATATTTTTCAAAATGAAGATTGTGATAAAACAGTCTGACCAGATCAGGGCTATAGGAGGCTCGAATAGAAATCAGTGGCTCAAATTGAGTCAGCCAGCGAGTAAGATCCAAATGATTTTCATCCCTTAAGTAGCCTAAGTCCACACACACGACAGGACAAAATTCTTTGTTCGCAAGCTTTTCTCTGAAGCGAATGAGGTTAATCTCAGGAAGATGATTAGAAATGATTAGGAAGTTATTAGGGGCTGAATGATGATTGTAGATTTCAGTAAGAGCATATGAATTTATGAGATCGCTAGACCTGGATAACGCTTGAGGAGAGGAGTCTGGGCCCTGAAATTCTCCTTCTACGAGTCCTGCTGATGAACGTTCTTCATCAAATCTGGATATTGCTCGAAATAGGCTCGCAGAGGTTCACCGAGAGGTTGACGATTCTCCAGGATAAATGTTTAGCCGGCATTGAGCAATAGGTAGAATAACTAGGGCTTGGTCTTCAGGTTCGGATTCTGAGTCTAGATTGATAATATCGTGGGGGTTAGAACTGGAAGACATGATCGATTCGGAGATTAAAGAGGGATTAGGGTTTGAGGATGATCGAGGAAGGTGAAGAGGGCAGAGAGAACTCTAGGGCAAACTTGAGTTTAAGGGAGAGTTTAGACGAACACTGAATAGTTGAACTTAAATAGGGCGCGAAATTACTAACCTGGATTCAAAAGTGTAAAGTGAACTTTTGAAATTCCGCGACCAAAACTCGAGTTTCTACTTACCAACTCGAGTTTTCTGAATGCTCCAACAGGTGTGTGTGTGTCTCTCTCTGTCTGCCCAAAACTCGAGTTGTCGTTGGATGACTCGAGTTTTCATATCGTGAAATCTCAGAGCTTGCTCTCTGTCTTACCAAAACTCGAGTTGTTACTTAACGACTCGAGTTTGCATATTTGCTCAGCAACTCATCCCCGATAGTAACCCGACAAAACTCGAGTTTGCGTCCTTTGACAGCAAACTTCAGGTTTTTCAAATGTCCAGCAAAAGACAATACTATGTACTCCGAAGCTGAAGTTAGTAATAAATATTCATCAAAACAATAACTAACATTAAGATAAGAGGAATTACTCACAATTCATTGGGATTTACCATTCCCAATTCTCTTCTTATGAAGTTGAATTGCTCTTTAGCCAATGGTTTGGTGAAGATATCAGCAAGTTGAAGATGTGTGGGGATGAACATCACTTTGATATCTTTCTTTTGCACATGATCTCTGATGAAGTGATGTCTCACATCAATGTGCTTTGTTCTCGTGTGTTGAACTGGATTTTTTGCAAGACTAATTGTGCTAATATTGTCACAGAGAATTGGAATCTCTTTCAAGTGAATTCCCAAGTCAGATAGTTGTTGTCTTAGCCATAGGACTTGAGCACAACAACTGGAAACAGCAACATATTCAGCTTCGGTTGAAGATACAGCCACGGTGGTTTGTTTCTTGCTAAACCATGATACTAGTGAACCTCCAAGAAACTCACATTGTCCACTAGTACTCTTTCATCGGTTTGTAACCAGCGTGATCGAATCGAATATGCAACCAAAAATTCTTGTTGACCCTTTGGGAACCACGGACCAAGTTCTTTTGTGTCTGATAGATAGCGAAAAATCCTCTTTACATGTTCAGCATGTGATTCCTTTGGTGCAGCTTGAAATCTTGCACACATGCCCACACTGAATTGAATATCCGGTCTACTTGCTGTTAGATAGAGTAGTGATCCAATCATCCCTCGATATTTGGTTATGTTGAAGTCTTTTCCTTTTTCTTCATCGGAATCTAGAGAGGCAGTGGAACTCATAGGTGTATCAGCACCGTTGCAATGCTCCAAGCCAAACTTTTTGAGCAAATCCCGGAGATACTTTGTTTGTGATATAAAGATTCCGTCCTTCCGTTGTTGGACTTGCAAGCTGAGAAAATATTTCAACTCTCCCATCATTGACATTTCGAATTCACTCTGCATCTTCTTAGAAAATTCTTCACAAAGAGATTCATTAGTAGAACCGAAAATAATATCATCCACATATATCTGTATGACCAGAATCTCATTAAGTTTATTAGTTTTAATGAAGAGAGTGGTATCAGCCTTTCCTCGAATGAATTCTTGTTCTAGAAGGAATTTGCTAAGACGTTCATACCAAGCTCTTGGAGCTTGTTTAAGACCATATAATGCCTTTTTGAGACGATAAACATGATCAGGATGATGCTCATTTTCAAAACCAGGAGGCTGTTCTACATAGACTTCCTCTTGTATAAAACCGTTTAAAAATGCGCTTTTAAAATCCATTTGATAGAGTTTGATGTCCTTGATGCAAGCAAAGGCTAAGAGAACTCGTATTGCTTCCAATCTAGCCACTGGAGCATACGTCTCCTCATAATCAATTCCTTCTTCCTGATTATAGCCTTTGGCAACAAGTCTAGCCTTATTTCGGACTATAGTTGCAGATTCATCTCGTTTGTTCTTGAATACCCATTTGGTGCCAATGACCGGATGGTCCTTAGGCCTAGGTACCAAGTCCCAAACTTGATTTCTATCAAACTGATGTAACTCCTCTTGCATTGCTATCACCCAATCATTGTCTGAAAGGGCTTCATCAATTTTGAGGGTTCTATTTTTGAAATGAAAGCGGTAAAAGTAACTTCATTTAAAGTCTGCTTCTAGTTCTCACTCCTTGATTAACATCACCTATAACTTGATCCAAAGGATGATTCCTTATAAATCTCCAAGCTCTAGGTTGTGTTTGATTAGGATTTTCCAAATTGTTTTGAGGATCAACTTCAAAAACGTTTTCTGGATTTTCAATTGAAGCAGGAGTGGTTTTCAAAAAGAATTGATTTTTCAAAATATTTTCCTCATCATTATCATCATCTCTGGATTTGTCAGTTTTGGATTCGCAGAAAGCAACATGTATAGACTCTTCCACAATACGAGTACGTATATTAAAAACTCTATATGCTTTACTCCTATTGGAATATCCTAAAAATATACCTTCATCTGCTTTGGCATCAAATTTGCCCAAATTGTCCTTACCATTGTTGTGGATGAAACACTTACAACCAAACACATGCAGATGACTCGAGTTCGGCTTTCTTCCTTTGTATAGCTCGTATGGAGTTTTATTCACTTCTTTCGGAGATACGCCCGGTCGAGATGTAGCATGCTGTACTCATTGCATCAGCCCAGAACACTTGGGAAGTGTTATTCTCATTCAGCATTGCTCTGGCCATCTCGGTGAGGACTTGATTTTTCCTTTCTACAACACCGTTTTGTTGTGGAGTCCTTGGAGCTGAGAAGTTGTGATCAATCCCCATGTTATCACAGAACTCAGCAAATGCATGGTTCTCGAATTCTCCACCATGATCAGTGCGAATACCTGAAATCATAAAACCTTTCTCGTTTTGGACCTTCTTGGCAAAAACGACAAACTGATCAAAGGTTTCATCTTTTGATGACAGAAAAATAGTCCATCCAAATCTAGAGAAATCATCAACTATAACCAATGTGTAAAGATTGCCACCTAGGCTTCTTACTCTAGCTGGTTCAACTAAATCCATGTGAAGTAGTTGAAGAGGTCTAATAGTTGAAATTTCATTTTTGGATTTAAAAGAGGATTTAGTTTGTTTTCCTTTTGGCATGCATCACAAATCATGTCATTTTTAAAACGAAGTTTAGGAACACCAATGACTAAATCCTTTTTGAGTAATCTGTCAAGTTGGATCATATTGACATGTGCTAAGCGCTTATGCCATAACCAACTATCATCCAAATTACTTACAAAACATTTTTCAAATGTAGAGTCATCTCTAGAGAGATTAAGAGTATAACAGTTACCTTCTCTAGGAGCTCTAAAAATAGCTTTTGTTTTTATATTGTCTAATGAAAGAATATCCCTACTCACGATCAAGCATTCCTCAGAATCAAAGATAACTATGTTACCTTTATCGGTGCTTTGACTTACGCTGAGGAGATTGTGGCAAAGTCCTTCAACAAAGTAAACATCTTTGATTTGAGGTCCATCGTTGTCTCCAACTTCACCGATTCCAGCAATCTTTCAGCATTGATTTCCACCAAAGATTACTCTGCCACCATCCTCTTGCTTGATTGACGCGAATTTGGGTGATCACGGTCATGTGTCTTGAGCATCCACTATCGATGTACCATTTGTTATATTTTGATGCTCTTAGACATACCTACAAATCAGAAAAGATCAAGCTTTAGGTACCCATCTTTTCTTGGGTCCTTTAAGGTTAGTTCGAGCCTTAGGAACATAGGTTCCTTTAGGCACCCACTGATAATTTCCAACATGTTTATTTTTCTTATCTTTCCTATGAAAGCATGATGAGGTGGTATGACCCTTTCTGTTGCAATAATTACAGTGAGCAAATGGATTGGAAGAGTGTACAGTTTTTCGAAAAGAGTTTAAATAAAAATTTTCACCATTCTTCTTCTTACCTTTCTTTCTATCGAACATGGGATTGTAGCCTATCCCTAAACGATCATTTGTAAATCTTTGTGCTTTTAAAATCACGTTAAGCATCTCACTGCCTTTTGTAAACTTTTCAAGAGTTTTAGTGAGATATGAATTCTTTTCTTTAAAAATAGCACAATCATCACGAGATGAGATTTTCGGAGAGGAAAGATTTTTACTTGCTTGTTCAAGAGTAATATTTTTCCTTTTCAAAGCAATATATTTCTCGGCAAGTTTTCAAATTCGATTGAACAATGGTATATTCAGTAAATAATTCATCATATGATGGTTTGGAATCATATACCTCATTGTTCTTTTCGTGTTGCTCTTCTACTTCACAACCAAACAGAGATTTGCTTTTTCTTCCTCTTCATCGACTTCATCTTCATCGGATGAGCTATCTCCCCATATTCTTTGAGACATAGGCTTTCTTTTTGAATTTGTTGAATTTCTTCTTGCCTTTGTCCTTGTTCTTGGTGGGGCATTCTGACTTGATGTGGTCGGGCTTCTCGCATTCATAGCAGATGATTGGCTTCTTTGTCTCCATGCTGGAGCTGCCCTTGTTGAATCTCTTATATCCTTGGTCCTTCTTGTAGAATCTCTTGAATCTTCGGACCATTATACCCAGCTCTCCATCTTCGTCATCTCCTTCTTCTTCTTCGTCATCAGATTGCTTGGCTTCATTTGCAGCCTTGAGTGCAACGCCTTTGCTTTTGCTACTCATTTCCTCAAGTCCCTTTTTGAACTTGAGTTTCCCTTCATACTCAGAAAGACTGCCAAATAAAGCTGCCACCGAGCTCATCGATTCGCCACGAGCTTCTTCAATGGCTGTCACTTTAGCTTCCCATTCTTTGCTAAGAATATTCAAGATTTTTCTTACTTGAGCAGGTTGCTCGTATGTCTTGCCCAATGCAGCAAGTTGATTGATAAGATGGGTGAATCTCAGCTGGAAGTCAATGATGGATTCACCAGTCTTCATTCGAAGGAGATCATATTCCGTCATTAGAGTGTTGACTCTATTCTCCTTGACTCCGGTTGTTCCTTCATGGGCTATCTCCAGAGCATCCCACATAGCTTTTGCAGACGGTAGATTACAAATGCGGAAATACTCTTGCTGACTAAGAGCACTGATTGGGATCCGTACACGCAGCGGAGTAAAAAAAATAATTTACGGATCCCTTATGCGGATCGCTCAACGGCGTTTAAATCAAGGTTTAGGCTTTCCGAATCGTACCTTTGCAGAATAATTTGAACTGGTGGGCTACCTTCTCGATCAGCGGCCAGAGCTCTTTAGAATCGCCTTCCTCTCTGGTATCCACACGAATGCGGCCTTCGAAACACGAACGGAGGCGTGCTGGCGCCCTCACGGCTGTGCGTCTCTCTATTTTCTATCTAGGGTTTCTCGCGGCTTTCTAATACGCTCGACAGAATGTCCCGTAGGTTTTTCTAAACCTTGCGGGCGTATTATATTCAAAACAAATTTTGAATCTAGATTAAAAAAATATATTAATTAAATCTATCTGATAGATCTAATCAAATCTATTTATTTAATCTGAATTAAATGCCCTCTGATTTAATTTATATTTATAAATTAAATCAAGATATGATATCGTTATATTTAATTTAAAATGAGATCCGATATCTCGGTTCAAATTAAATCGATATGCAATATCTTTATTCGAAAAATAAATCTGAGATACAATATCTCAATTTATTATAGTTATTTAATTTATCAAATAAATTAAATACTATATATAATAATATTATTATCAATAAATAATATCATTATTATTTTCAAATTTAATATATATTAAATCAAGATATGATATCATTACATTTAATTTAAAATGAGATCCGATATCTCGGTTCAAATTAAATCGATATGCAATATCTTTATTCGAAAATTAAATCGAGATACAATATCTCAATTTATTATAGTTATTTAATTTATCAAATAAATTAAATACTATATATAATAATATTATTGTCAATAAATAATATCATTATTATTTTCGAATTTAATATATTTTAAATCAAGATATGATATCGTTATATTTAATTTAAAATGAGATCCGATATCTCGGTTCAAATTAAATCGATATGCAATATCTTTATTCGAAAATTAAATCTGAGATACAATATCTCAATTTATTATAGTTATTTAATTTATCAAATAAATTAAATACTATATATAATAATATTATTTTCAATAAATAATATCATTATTATTTTCGAATTTAATATATTTATATATGCATATATATATATATATATATATATATATATATATATATATATACACACACATCCTAGATTAAATAAGTATTCATTAAATCTTAAACACATTTAAGATTCAATGAATCTGACACTCTTGCTCGTGTTGGGCCATTCTTGTGTGCGACCTGCAGCCCACATGAGATTGGCAGCGGGCCAATACTGTACCAGCCCACAAGTCGCAAGCGGCCTCTAGCAAGACATTGCGACTACCCAATTCATATGGGGATCGTTGATAAGTACAATGACTTGCCCCTAGGGCATAATTTCCAACAGACTCCCACTTGCACTAGGTGCAATCATTAATTACCTTAATTCCCATTGCCCTAACATGACGCTCATGTTTTACTTGTGCAAGCGGCTTAGTAAGAGGATCAACGTCATTGTTTATGCGATATAACCTATCGTACAACCATGTCACGTCCCTTTTGTCACGCGATAATTTGGTCAAGGATGAGGCATGGAAAATGTCAACTTCATGTTCTTGACCATTACTTTCTCGATTCTTGAGTAGTCTAACAATTGAAATGGAAACTCCTTTCCATCGTAGTATGGCCATACATTTCTTAGACTCACTCATCGAGGGGCCCAGTATTATCTCTCTACAAATGTGAGGGACAAATCCCATCTTGACCACTCACATTCCTCCGCATGAGAACCACCGATCCCGATCCTAGCCTTTATCATCACCCGATCAAAGGTGACTTTTGACTAGGTCAAAGACCAGCGACTCATCATGTAGGAATCCATGATGATCTCAGTCAAAGGGCGTTGTGACGCGGTTATACATGAGAAAAGCTTATGACTTATTCCATGCGGCTTTCTCATAGTGGGTCGGTCCAGCACCTTGTACTCTTACAAGTGCCCATGACTTTGACTCGTATCTCCATACTCATTAAAGTCATATTGGTCTTATTTCATCTTCACTCCCGCGTAGATGACCGACCGTGGACATTTAGGATAATCTATTAGATATATCCAGGATACGATTATCACTATAAACATGCAAATGAAATGATAACTAAAGGAGAATACTTTAAATAACATTAACGTTTAAAGTACAATGACTTGCTTTCTCCTGGTACTTTGCATAATAATCATTTTTTGTATCACCTCTATCATTGATTTCTCTGATAAGATGAGATCGCTTGAGTATATGGTTGGTCCTTTGATGTGACCTAGGCTCCTTGGTTTGCACAATAGCGCCGCTATTGTCACAGAACAAGTCTATTGGATTTGAGATGGTAGGAACCACCCTTAGTTCATTAATGAACTTACTAATCCAAAAGGCCTCCTCAGCTGCATCCGATGCTGCTATATACTCAGCTTCTATTGCAGAATCAGCTACAGTGCTCTGCTTAGAGCTCTTCCAGCTTACCGCACCACCATTCAACAGGAATACATATCCTGATTGCGATCTTGAATCATCTTGGTCAGTTTGGAAACTCGCATCTGTGTAACCAGTCACACAGAGCTCATCCTCCAAGCCACCATATACCAAGAATAAGTCCTTAGCCCTTAACCTATGCAGTATCTTGTCTATGTATGTGCTCTGACTTAGGCCTATCAGCCTCTTAAATCTATCTCTATAGATCCTAATCCCAAGGATGTAAGTGGCTTCGCCTAAATCTTTCATTGAGAAAGACTTTCCTAACCAAGACTTGACACTCTCGATTGATTTGGCCATTGCAACCGGGGAAAAGGTTTCATCATAGTCCACACCATGAGTTTGAGTGAATCCTTTTGCAACCGTCGTGCCTTGAAGATATTTACTTTGCTATCCATGTCGGTTTTCTCTTTGAAAACCCACTTGCACCCAATGGTTTTTACACCTTCAGTGGATCGACTAAGGCCCATACCTCATTGTCGTACATGGATTGCATTTCGACTTCATGGCACTAAGCCATCTTTCGGAGTTGGGTCCCACCATGGCCTCGCGATAGGTAGTTGGCTCATTGTGCTCAATGAGCAAAACATCACGGCTTCCAAGAATCGAAATCCATATCTCGAGGCCGAGCCGTGTTCTATCGGACCTTCGTGGGTCTTGTGTTACGTGAGTAGGCTCAACAACTTGTTGTGAGTCTTCTCCGGTTTCCATCTCGTGGTTCTACATTGTCCCGTGACTCTCGAACTTCTTCGAGGCTCACCTTACTCCCACTAGTTCTTTTAGAGATTAACTCTTTTCCAAAAAGACACCATTCCGAATAACAAACACTTTGTGATCGGTGGGATTGTAGACATAGTATCCCTTAGTTTCCTTAGGATACCCCACAAAAGGCATTTTGAGGATCTGGATGATAATTTATCGAGGCTTGATGTTTGACATAAACCTCACATCCCCAAATTTTAAGAAATGACAAACCGGGTTTCTTCCTACCCATATCTCATATGGTGTCTTTTCAACTGCCTTTGACGGAACACGATTCAGTGTGAACGCAACTGTTTCTAGGGCATTGCCCCAAAGGGAAGGTGGAAGATCTGTTTGACTCATCATAGATCGAACCATATCTAATAGAGTTCGATTCCTCTGCTCAGAAACACCATTCCATTGAGGTGTTCTCGGAGGAGTAAGTTGCGAGACGATCCCACAACTCCTAAGATGGTCAATGAACTCTTGGCTCAAATATTCACCACCCCGATCGATCAAAGTGTCTTAATTGTTTTGCCAAGTTGATTTTGCACTTCATTTTGGAATATTTTGAACATTTCAAAAGATTCCGACTTATGTTTCATTAAATAGATATATCCATATCTACTAAAATCATCTATGAATGTAATGAAGTACAAATGACCCCCTCTCGGCAGATGTATTCATTGGTCCACACACATCAAGATGTATGAGGCCCAATAAATTGGTGGCTCTCTCACCGTGTCCAAGAAAAGGTGCCTTTGTCATCTTTCCAAATAAAAAAGACTCGCATGTATCAATTGATTCAAAATCAAATGAGTTAAGAAATCCATCTTTATGGAGTTTCGAAATGTGTTTCTCATTTATATGGCCTAGACGACAATGCCATAGATAGGTCAGATTCAAATCATTTGACTTGATCCTCTTAGTAGTTATGTCATAGATTCGTCCATTCAATTTTCTACTGTCCTTGAGATCCAACATTTAGTCAAATGTGAGATCCACATGTAGTATCCAATACCCATGTTGAGGAAGTAGAAAAGCGAATATCTATGGCATAGATACTTGAAGCGATAGCCCCGCTATCCTTCTTGTTCTTCTCTAGATCTTCGAAGTTGAGTTTGCAATTTCTTTTCAAATGACCAAGTTCATTGTAAAAGAAGCGACTCTATCCTTCGAGGTTTTGCCTTCTTGGCTTTCCGTTTCATATACCCCTTCCTTTCGAATGGACAAAATAGAACTAGGCCTCTCTAAGGCTCACTTAGCAATTTTGAGCATCCCATGCAGTTCGAAATTGATTCCTCCATGTTGTAATCCATGACAAAGTTATCATAACTTCCGGGAGTGAGTTCAAGATCACATCTGTAGCTAACTCCTAGGACATGGGGAATCCAAGCCTCTCAAGCCTTGCCTGTTACTGGAACATTTCCGTAGGATGAACAATCATCTCAGAAGCCTCCACATGTTCTAGATCTCTATTGAGGTCTAGAAGCATAGTGGCAAGCATCAGGCATCCTGCATCCACAGAGTCATCTTTATGCTTCGTATAAGCATCAGTCTGAGCTCTTGGATCAGTAAACAAGGCTCGTCAAGAATGGGTTGATTGATGAGATGCTCTTTTCTTTCGTGTTTAGGATCAACGCTTAAGTTCCCAAACATGTCAAGAGAGTTTGTCTCATCGAGTTCGTCCTTCTCAAGGACTGATCGCATTGATGGTGTTGAAGTGTTACTAGACTACATGATTCTACAACTAAAGGTATGCAAAGTTTAAGTAGTAACCTCCCACCGAATTAACAACCCTCATTATAATTAGTGGGCTAAGATCCATATTTGGCTTAAATTTAAGTCCGCTTTGGCAGGACGCTTAAATTAAGTTATTTAGGTAGGCAAACCCCTTGCCAATTACATCATATGTAACTCTTAGATCTTTATGGGATTTAATCATCATATGACATGGCATGTTTAATCCCATCTAATGCCTTGAGATCCAAAACCGTTTTGATAATCTCAATTAAGTCGACAATAATGAATATTGAGTATCACCATTACTCACTCTTGTCTCACCAAGATAACTCGATGCATCCACTTTGGTGGAACATACAAATGGGCGATCTAGGTTTTGACAAGTATTCATTTATTGGTGGCATTATGACTTAAGATTTTATTTAGAGGGTATAATTAGATTAATCCTATTAATTATACTTATATGAATGCAATCACTATTGTATCTCATATAATATCTAAATTAATTATGAGTGATCTAGTCAAAACATAATTAAAAATTCTAAATTAATTACGAGTGATCTAATCAAAACATAATTAAAATTCTAAATTAATTATGAGTGATCTAATCAAAACATAATTAAAATTCTAAATTAATTATGAGTGATCTAATCAAACCATAATTAAAATTGTGACACAACATGGCTCAGCCTTAACCTAAAATCCTCTCAAGCCAATGAGAGGACTTCTCTAAAACAAAAAGAAGTACATCAGGAGTATTTTAAGAAAGAGGCATGGCTTGCAGGCCATATTTAAAATTTACAACAATTGTAAAACTCTAGAGCCATGTTGTTCACCATATCCAAACAACTTTTGAAAGGTAAATCACAACATATATTAAGTCATACAATTATGAAATAAAATATTATGATTAATCTTATCATGATTTAAATTTTCTAATTTATATTATATTATAAATATAATATAATATCATGATTTAAATTCTCTAATTTAAATTATATTATATACTATATATAATATAATATCATGATTTAATTCTCTAATTTATATTATATTATAAATACAATATAATATCATGATTTAGATTCTCTAATTTATATTATATTATATACTATATATAATATAATATCATGATTTAAATTCTGTAATTTACATTATATTATATACAATATATAATATAATATCATGATTTAAATTCTCACGCTACGAATCAGCTACATAGTCCGACTTGGAACCGGTAGAAACCCTAACGCGAGTTTTTGAATTTAAACACATTATTGTATTCGGTTTTAACCATACATGTATCTCATACATAAACACACGTATAAAACCTAATTTAAACGCACGTTGAGTTGGCTCTGATGCCACTGATTGGGATCCGTACACGCAGCGGAGTAAAAAAAATAATTTA
Source organism: Acacia pycnantha (assembly GCA_025563575.1). Lineage (NCBI taxonomy): Eukaryota > Viridiplantae > Streptophyta > Magnoliopsida > Fabales > Fabaceae > Acacia > Acacia pycnantha. The sequence continues at coordinate 208,039 of JAMWYP010000306.1, read as the reverse complement.
CGGATCCCTTATGCGGATCGCTCAACGGCGTTTAAATCAAGGTTTAGGCTTTCCGAATCGTACCTTTGCAGAATAATTTGAACTGTGGGCTACCTTCTCGATCGCGAGGCCGACTCTTTAGAATCGCCTTCCTCTACCGGTATCCACACGAACACCTTTCGAAACACGAACGGAGGCGTGCTAGCGCCTCGAACCGTGCGTCTCTATTTTCTATCTAGGGTTTCTCGCGGCTTTCTAATACGCTCGACAAAATGTCCCGTAGGTTTTTCTAAACCTTGCAGCGTATTATATTCAAAACAAATTTTGAATCTAGATTAAAAATATATTAATTAAATCTATCCGATAGATCTAATCAAATCTATTTATTTAATCAATTAAAGCCCTCGATTTAATTTATATTTATAAATTAAATCAAGATATGATATCGTTATATTTAATTTAAAATGAGATCCGATATCTCAGTTCAAATTAAATCCGATATGCAATATCTTTATTCAAAAAATAAATCTGAGATACAATATCTCAATTTATTATAGTTATTTAATTTATCAAATAAATTAAATACTATATATAATAATATTATTATCAATAAATAATATCATTATTATTTTCAAATTTAATATATATTAAATCAAGATATGATATCATTACATTTAATTTAAAATGAGATCCGATATCTCGCTTCAAATTAAATCGATATGCAATATCTTTATTCGAAAAATAAATCTGAGATACAATATCTCAATTTATTATAGTTATTTAATTTATCAAATAAATTAAATACTATATAAAATAATATTATTGTCAATAAATAATATCATTATTATTTTCGAATTTAATATATTTTAAATCAAGATATGATATCGTTATATTTAATTTAAAATGAGATCCGATATCTCAGTTCAAATTAAATCTGATATGCAATATCTTTATTCGAAAATTAAATCTGAGATACAATATCTCAATTTATTATAGTTATTTAATTTATCAAATAAATTAAATACTATATATAATAATATTATTTTCAATAAATAATATCATTATTATTTTCGAATTTAATATATTTATATATGCATATATATATATATATATACACACACATCCTAGATTAAATAAGTATTCGTTAAATCTTAAACACATTTAAGATTCAATGAATCTGGACACTCTTGCTCGTGTTGGGCCATTCTTGTGTGCGACCCTGCAGCCCACATGAGATTGGCAGCGGGCCAATACTGTACCAGCCCACAAGTCGCAAGCGGCCTCTAGCAAGACATTGCGACTACCCAATTCATATGGGGATCGTTGATAAGTACAATGACTTGCCCCTAGGGCATAATTTCCAACAAGCACTTTGCAGCATGAGAACAGCTTTACTATTGAGAGTGACATTTCGTTGGTCATTCTCATCGTACTCTTCTTCAAGCTTGGGAATCCGGACGCCATCTTGGACTAAGGATGGCTCATAGTTTCCTCTTTCAAATACTCTCCAAAGACCATATTCACTGGCCATTACGAAGACTTTGAATTTGACCTTCCAGAAGGAGTAATGTTTTCCACTGAAGCCTGGATCTATTGATCGAAGCTCCATCCGGCAGAATTCCGTTCATGGTGATCCTTCTCGAGATGTTAAGCTCTTATGAGAAGACCTTGCTCTGATACCAAATGTAAGTGGAGCTTGAATCACCAAGAGGGGGTGAATTGGGGATTCTTAAAAACTTTTCTGTAAGCTTTGTTTATTGGGTAGGAAATGAAGGAAAAACAGAGTTTAGAGAAGAGAAGCAAGACACAAGAATCTATCCTGGTTCGGTCCAACAACTTGACCTACATCCAGTCCCCAGACTCTCTGGGATTTTCTCACTATATCACTTGATTACACACTCGCACTCAAGAGTAATTCTCTCTAGAACTTACTCCCCCTTACAAGTTGTAATCAATGAACCCAATCTCCAAGTCCCCTTGACTTGAGATAACTCACAATAAATGATTTACAATCAATGAACTCTCTTTTAGAGTAGATAGGATAAACACTAAAGTATGAATGTATCAGAAGATACTTTACACAGAAAAACTCAAAGAATAAATGACTTTTGAATGATTTTCGTTTTCTGTTGGATTGGTTGTGGAGAAGAATTGAATGCATCTCTATTTATAGGTAGAGATCATTAATTGACCGTTGTAATCCCAATTATAGCCGTTGGAGGTATTGGGAGCTGATTACATTAAGCTTGGGTCTTCTTCTCTCTCTAATCTTCACTTCATCCAGCTGTATAGATGTTCAGTGTTGTCTCTCTGCGAATTAATCCGTTGGAGTAGTTAATGCTGAAAGTGGAAAACATCCTTTCTGTTTTTCCAAACGTGTGCAGGTGGATTAACCAGAAATATGCAACTTTTCTGAGTTTTGCATTTAATGTTCTGACTTACTTTTTGCTTTTGCTCAAATCTTCATTTAATCCTGTCTAAATCATCTGAAACTCACTAACAAACTGATTAAACATAGTTAGGAGTAGTAATGAATGATGATATAAGGTATTGAGACCAAACATGAAGGTTTAGCAAAATCATTCTTTTCGAAATTCAAACTTCGCGATGGAAACTCGAGTTTTCATGCTCCAGCGATCTTTCTGTCAAAGACCGAAACTCGAGTTTTCAACAGGAACTCGAGTTTTCTCATCTTAGTGACGAGCATCGTGATTTATTATTTTAGACAAGTCTTGTGAACAGTGCAAAACTCGAGTCATTAAGTGACTAACTCGAGTTTTGGACTTTTATCGAAAAATCATGTTTTAGTCCAAAACATCAAAACTGGAGTTTTCAAAACGTTTTAAATTGGCAGTGATCTCTGCCTGATCAAAACTCGAGTTTCCACAACTTAACTCGAGTTTTCATATTCTTTAAAAACTTTGGAAAACTTCTCTGTTAGAGCCAAACTCGAGTTTTCAACCGAAACTCGAGTTTTCTCATTTTATTGGAAAATGTTAAAGTTCTTGATTTATTTCACGAATGAGTTTATGCAAGATCAGAGATGAGTATTGTTCTTAGGCGATGGAAACTCGAGTTTTAATACTGAACTCGAGTTTTCATGAACTCTTGAAAATCGTAGAAAATACTCAGAGAAGCCTAAACTCGAGTTTCCCATGGAAACTGGAGTTTTGGTTTTATCGAAAAACTTGGTTGCTCTCTGTCTTGTCAAGACTCGATTTTTCAAACGAAACTCGAGTTTACTTTGTTTAGTGAAAATCTTGAATGCTCTCTGTATAGCCAAAACTCGAGTTTTCAAGCAAAACTCGAGTTTGTCTTTCTTTATAAAAATTTGAGCATTTCACTGTCAGGCCAAAACTCGAGTTTTCAACCAAAACTCGAGTTTGCCTTTGACAGTAAGTTTTCAACTTACAAAGACAAACTTCTCTTGTGTTTACAATTGTCCGTTATCATCAAAACCAATTTAAGAACTAACAAGATGGGGGCTATAGAAGATGTAATATGTATTTTGTCTCCCTCATCAGTCATGAACTAATTTTCGTTAGCTGAGCGAGGATGGATTTCAAAGTTGTAGAATGAATACAATTTGCTAATTTTTTAATTCAATAAATTCAGTTTGTTTAATTGTGATTTAACATTTTGTCTATTAGTTGGCCGCTAAGAGGCTAGATCAATGGCCTTGGCTACTGAAAGGGAGTCGAGGTTAGACCTCTGTTGAACAGTGTCTGCTAGACAAGCTTCTACAGGGCTCGATCTAAACTGTAGGCTAAAGGAATGGGTCTACCTCACATAGCCAATACACTTAGGTTAAACTGACACTTTAAACTGGAAAATCGACATAGGAATATGAGAGAAGTAGAGCAAAGAGTGTACTTACAGAAGCTAAATAATGTTGCAATAGGCATTTTGCTGTAGCATTGCAAATGTTGTGCAGCAAAATGCTGTAGCAATGCATCACATGCAAAATGGGGAATTGATGCTACTTAGAATGAAATATGAGCTCTGGCTCTTTTTAATATGATATCTCTCAACTGAACTTCCGATCATTCGTCTACTTTTATTTGCCAGTAGTAATAGACAAACAAACACCAACTCTATTCTCATCACACAACTTTCACAAGGAAATCGGCTACATAATTGGTATTACCAGTCTCCGTGGGACGATACTCTAATTACTCTTTATTACTTTTTTGACTCGTTCGCTTGCCACAAGATTTTGATCAACAAGTTTTTGGCGCTGTTGCTAGGGACTGAAAATACCTTTTATGATTGTAAGTTTCATTTTGATAAGTTGTGTTTCACCTCACTAAACTCACTCTTTAATTCTGATTTTCAGGTACCTTCTATAGTGTATCCGTAGCTCGCCCTTTGCTGATGTTGAGTTGTACGATCCTAAAATTGAACGAACCTATAAACAGAGGTATAGAAATCAGAGCCAAAGGAGTCACCTTAGTAACTATGTACACATGGTGGAAGCACAAGTTAATCGAGATTTAGATCAAGAGGAGCAACACCTACTTCACGGTAATAACTGCATACAACTACCACTACCACCACCACCACCACCAAACTGCGATAATGCTGACCTGAATCGAGCCATCATGGAATTTGGAATTCCTAATCTGAATAGTCTTAACTCAGCCATCACTACACTAGACATCACTCCAGGCAAGTTTGAACTAAAGACTGTCATGTTCCATATGCTAAATGCGGCAAGGCAGTTCGGTGAACTCCCATCTAAAGACCCTCACCTTCATCTCAAAAATTTTATGGAGATCTGTGACGCTTTTGTCATTCTCGAAGTAACCACTGACGCCCTAAAAATCAAATTGTTCCCATTCTCACTCTGCGGTAAGGCCAGAACGTCGTTGAACACCCTACCAGCCTATTCAATTTCATCCTAGAATGATTTGGGTTGTAGATTCCTGCTGAAATTCGTACCCCAACAAAGAACACCTAATTGAGAGAAGAGATCACCATTTTCCGATAAAGAGCTGGCGAGTCCACATATGAGGCCTGGGAACGTTTCAAGGATTTGCTAAGGAAGTGTCCATAGCACAATTTGGTAGAATGGGTGCAATTGGAGAAATTTCATGAAGGCCTCGATGCGTAGACATGGTCCATAGTCGATGCCTCTGCAAATGGTTCTATACTGATGAAGTCTTACAACGAGGCATATGAACTTCTAGAACGAATGGCCATGAATAGTCACCGATGGCCAGTAGATCTGCTTCCTCCCTCCAGAACTGTAGCTGGAGTTCATGAACTTGATGCGATGACAACCCTTACTGCTCAAGTGTCTTCACTGACCAACATGATCAAGTCAATGAGCCTCCCTACTAACACCTCGACAATGCAACCTACCCAAGTAGCCTGTGTATATTGTAGAGGAGAGCATTCTCACTCTCAGTGTTTTGTCAATCCTGAATCTATCAACTATGTGAACAATTACGATAGGGGAAGTGACACTAACAACCCGTACTCCAACACGTACAATCCTGGGTAGCAACTACACCCAAATTTCTCCTAGAATCCTCAAGGACAACAATCTGCTAGTCTTTCAGCTGGACCCTCATACTCCAATAGATCCTCCAACCCCCCTAGGTTCAACTAGCAAGTAAGGCAGTAGGGTGTTGATCCAACTGCTCAATCCTCCATGGAAATCCTACTTAAGGAGTATATCGCTAAGAACAACGCCATCACACAAAGCCAGCAAGTGTCCCTTCAGAATCTCAAAAAGAAAATTGGAAAACTTGCTACAATACTCAAAACAGACCATCAGGCTCTCTTCCTAGCAACACTGAAGTCTCTAGGTGCCATGGAAAGGAACAAGTCAAGGTTGTAGAACTGATAAGCGACACAAAAGATTGGTTGTTTCTTGGAATTAGGTTAAAGATAGGAGGAGCAATATCATTGGAACCTTTCCTTTCTTGGATGGTGCCTTTCCCTCTAAACCTTTGGTAATGACCAAAATTTAGAAAGCATAAGGCATGCATAATTTTGGCCAACACGCCCTTTAAATAGGCTTAGTGAGCCGAAAATTCCAAGTCCTAATTTCCTTAGGATTTTTTACCTATGCACTAAGAAAAGAGGGTTTTAGGTAATAGGCCCACTACTTGTTAACCAAGTCATATTAAATGTAATATCCAGAATTTTGAGCTTAAAGATTTGAAGAATACACCTAAAGTAGGCAGACAACTAGGCCCGATTTGGGTAGAATCGCAAGAATGTTGAGAGATAGGAAGCCTTTTAGGGACTAAGAAACTCAGCTATACGGGTCAGTGGACCTAGTATGTACAAGCCGTGAAATTAAAAGTGCCAATAGAAAAGAGGCACAGAGGACCTATACAGTGTTAACCAGTTGGTAAAGATAATATTTAGCTATGTCCTAAGGTATGAGACAATTATTTGTGCTAAAATGTGTTAAAATAAGTGTGCACATGACATTTCCTGGTCAGATGAGGATTTCCTGCATTTTTTAAGATAAAAAGTCAGTATAATCACTTCTGGAGGACACATGTCATTACTGAGTTAAAAAGCAAAAAGTAAGTAATGATTACAGGGGTAGAAAAGTCAAATCCTTACCCCTTAAGCATTCAATTTCGTCCACATGAAGGAGGTGAGATAAAATCAAATGATTTTATCCATACTCAGGCCCAAAGACAAAATACGGGTCCCACAGGATGTTAACTGGTAAAAAGGGGAGTGGTAAGGACCAATTAGGGGCTTCTTTTTGGACTGAATGAGACAAATGTAAGGCCACATGGGAGAGTAGAGTGGTGCCACATATGTATGGTTAATCAGGGGAAAATATCTGAAAAGTACAAAAAGGAAAAACCCTTTTAACCAGCGGGGCCCGACAAAGACTGGTGAAAGGAGATTGAACTAGATAAAGTAGAAAAGACAGAGGAAAAGTATGAGGGCAGATTTGGTGGGGCCCAAATGGCGCCACCTATCCCCCTTAATCATTAAAAACGTGACTTGGAGAAAAAGTAAGAAAAGTCAAGGTGACCCAGGCCAAATTGGTAATTTACATAAATTTCGAGCCAAAATAGGTAATTCTCACAAAATGAAAAGTAAAAGTCTAGATATTATGAAGAGGGAGGCTCCAAATGGAAGACCTGGAACCCTATGGAATTTATTGAAGATAATTTTAAAATCTAGATCAAATTAACTAATTATTGGACAGGAATTTACTCCAGTTATTTTAGACTGTTCAGCTACCTTTTTACCATTATTAAAGGACCAAAACACTCTCTCTCTCTTGGCCATTGAAGGAAGAAATTTTAAGAGGATATGGAGAGAGATATATTCCAAGTTCCATAGCCAAGATCAAGAGCCAAGTTACCAAGATCATCAACCGAACTCCGATTTCAAGTAAACATCGAAAACCCGAACCTTTGAAGCTTAAACTTAAAGTTTTCGTTCAAGTGGTTAGGGCTTGGTGTTATGATCTGACTTTTGTGTTTTTTATGGTCTCAAAGTTTTTTAAAATTTATTTTGTATGGGATTAAGTCATGATTTAAGTTTCCGAACTCAAAATCACCGAAAAACCTTAAGAACAAGCTTGCTGTCAATTTTGGAATCCTGGGGCAGTGAATCTTCATCTCGGTTTTAAAAATAGTAAATGAACTTGGATTAATATAAAATTTTACAGGAAGAAATTATACTTCCTAAGGTTCACCGTGATGTATAAATTTGTATCTTTTGGAATTTTATACTAGGAGAAATAAATATTTGAAAAAGAGTTTTGAAGCTACAGTATTTTCTGGACCAGAGGGTAAGTTTTGGACTACAAGTTGAAATAAGTATACTTATGGACTTTGGGAATATTTTTCCAGTAAACTAGACATCTGGAAGGTTTATATGGCGTTGATTTCGTACCAATATGAGTTTTTTTGGAATTTATTAAAAATGTTTGAAGTTGGGCCAAAATTTCTGGATTTTATGGAAATATTGTGTTGGGCTCGGTTTTGGGTAAAAATGTAAGGGTATTTTTGGAAAATGCTAAAATAAGGCCTTTTGGTGTTATTTAAGGCTGAACCATACTTTGGAGAGCTAGTGGGCCCAATAAAATTGTAAGATGGTACATACCCCCACCAGGTAGTAACCGCTATACTCAGATATCTTTATGTGCTTGATGTATATATGTTTGTTTTTCCAGGTGTATGTTTGTGTTGTTTTCTTTGCCAAATATGCATACAGAGCATGTTGGGATTCGAGTCCCTAACTATTGTGTTCCTAGCGCTAAAGACAATCAGTCCAAGGTTGGCCTTGATTAGCGACTGTACGGGTTGATAGATCCGGGGCTGGCCTAGTTTGGGCGGCTCTACGGGTCGTGACTCCGGTAAGTCCGGGGCTTGCCTTGCTAAGTCATCTTGACGGCACGTGGTAGTCAGTATGTGTGTATGTATCTATTTGCATATATGGTGTATTTGGCATGTTATCTGTGATTTTGACATCCGACATGGTTACGTACATACACTTTACACATTTAGTATTTGAGTATTGACGGTTACTCTAGGGGCCATTATCGAACTCCAGACACTTCTGTAGTCACAGGAGGTCATGCTTGAAGTGAAGTACCTTTTTGGAAAGGTAGAGCCCACGGCGCAGATGAAGAATAGGGGATGTCCTATTACTTTTGTATTTTTATATTTTGAGATGACTGTATATTATTGGTATTTACTTCTGGATGACAGTACCCTTAACTCTTCGAGGACTTTTACTTTCTGTTTATTTTACTTTTACCAGTACAGTAGGTAGTCCAAACCAGTATAATGCTCTGTTGCGCTCACTCTGATATAAGTTAAAATGGATTAATAACCAAGGAAAGGTAACAATTAAAAGGAATCCCTCTAACCCGCCACCCGAAAGGACGAGGCTGGTAGAAGTGTAACATTAAATTCATATTTTGATTGATTGACTGAATTTAATATGATGAATCACATTCATATCTTGATTGATTGATTGAACCAACCATTTAAGATGATAGATCACATTTATTTTGATTGAGTCAATCATTTAAGATGATGGATCATATCCATATCTTAATTGATTGATTGAATAATACTTTAACATGATGAATTACATTCATCTCTTAAACTAAAATTCAAAATTATTTTTAATTCAATCTTTATTTATTATTTCTCCTACCTTCATCCAATCTTTATTGGATATATATATATATATATATATATATATATATATATATATATTAGATAATTTAGAATTATCTTTTATAACCCCACTTCTTGAATTTAAATTTCAAACTTAAATTCAAAATTTGAATTCCAAATTCAACTTGGCCTAATACCCCGTTGGGTCTTCTAACACATTTTGGTCCTTTTGTGGAGAAACTGATTTCCCGCTGGAGACACCATATATGACGCAATTTTCTCTTTATTGGGCTTGGAGTCCCACTCTAACCCAATTACATATTTGCTCTTGATAAAGCCCAATAGTAATTATTGGCCCAAGTTTGCTAATTTTAAACAATCAGGAATAACCTTTGTGTGTGACTAATTAGGTCCAATTAGTCACTAATATAAATAAACTTGGACCAATTAAAACTCTTTTAACAGGTCCAATTTATTTAATGACCTCATAAGATACTAACAATGCTCTGCGGCTCCAAAACTAATTGAGTTAATCAAGTGATCTACCTTTCATATTTGGATATCGTGCAGGCATCATCATTCATATTTAGTCGAGAGCAAATATAGAGTATCATCTCTCTTAATTGACTAAATGTAGCTAATTCACAAACCTAGGAATATTTTTATATTAACTCTATAATGGATCATGACTCTTCATGATCACTTGTTGTGCGCACAAACTCCCGAGTTAATTAGAAGCTCTCCAAACTCTACTAGTCTTGTGAATGACTAATCCCTTGTAGGAGACTGTGAGTCCTCTTGGCATGTCCATCTATACTCATGTATCGAGTTATACCCAGGAGTACATTGTTCTCCCCATTTTCAGGGGGATAGAGTTGTACAATCAAATTATAACCCTAGGACATAGTGTTCGATAACATCCTTAAGTCTAGAACGATTTGCACGATCAAACGATGAGAGACTTTACATATCTAATGATACTGAGAAACTTTACATATCCAATGATACTCTCTACAATGAATCTTTGTGGAGTCTCTCAACAGGTCTGTTCGGTGTTATCTGTTCTCCAACATCAACTAAGGCATCACTATGCTTGTATTCCATGAGGTCCCTACCTTGTATCTTATACATGTAGATGATGTCGTACTAGTCTTATTGAGATCATCAATGTCTTTTCTTGATGATTCAAGACTAGGAACAAGTTTTAGGCAATAAATATCCAGTGTTCCCGAGTCCTCATGATCATGATCTCTATCATTGATCCTTAATATTAACATTTTATTCCTAGGGCTTTTATCTTCAAACACATATTTACCTTAAAATAAAGGCGAGACATAAATATGGTAAAGATAAAATGTGCTCATTAATACTACAACGTAGAAATGGTGTTGATATGTCCTTACATATTGTCTCTAGGACACATAAATACTAACAATTTGTTGGCAAGATACATCTAAGAATCTTCCACAAGAGCAATTGAATCCTCAGTTGTAAAGGTAAGTCTAAAATTAATTTACATACCTCATTGTCTGATTGACTTGATTGTTTAGACGTAGATTGTCGACAACCATCTTATATAGTTTATATTCCTAAATTATTAGGAGATGACCTTGTTGGTTTTGATTAGTTTTGATGATGTCTTATATAGATGTCATTATTAAAGAGCAAAAAGTTTGTATGATATATTTATCTCCTACATTGACTAACTACTATATTTAATGTAGATTAGTCCAAGTTGAATAATAAGGAGATAAGAGATTTTAGAAAGAAGAAATTGAAGAGAATGTCAAGTTCAAGAAGAAGATAAGATATTGAAGAAGGTAGAACCTCAAGAAGAAGATGAGTCCAAGATAAATGATGAAGAATGATCAAGAAAACAGAAGTTGGAATGAAGTTTCATCATATTTGAGCTACAGTGGAGTATATGGAGAATAATCAAGAAAATAGATTGAAGAAAAAGTTAAATTATGGAGAATGATCAAGAGAAGAGAAGAAAGAAGGAAGAACTTGTTTAATGGATTGAGAAAATCATTATTCAAGTTCATATATTGATGCTAGAAATCTCCAAGATCATATGGAAGTTGCAATGGATCAATTTGGAGTTAAAATCAGCAAAAATCAGTTCCAGGATGAGGAAACTCGAGTTTAGGACACAAAACTCGAGTTTGGAACTCAAAACTCGAGTTAATCATTAATTGACTCGAGTTTGCAATGTCTTCAGCATCTCTGGCGTCTCTGGACAAGGAAAACTCAAGTTTCCATTTCAAAACTCGAGTTTCCAGCTCTCTTCAGCAACTCTGTTCAACTCTGTTTCACGTTTCACTTGGGCGACGTCTGGTAATTTGATGATATCTCCCAAACCAGAAATCGGATTGAGGTGAAACTAGTGGCATATGAAAATAGACTCCAAATGCGTCATTTTTATATAAAATTCAAGCCAAAATGAGTTCAGATGAAGGATCTATAAATTTTAGAAGTTGACAATGAAATTCACGCCACACAGAAAACCAAGCTTCAATGTTTTGAGCATATCTCACAAAGTACAAGTCCGATTGAGCTGAAATCGGTGGCATATGAAAGAAGACTCAATGGTATTTCTATCAAGATTTGAACAGACCAAAATGGAGTTAATACCATGGAGATATGTCCCTCGAAAGTTGACTATTTATTTCAAGATGTTGCACAGTTTGCTATCAAATGAAGCAAACTCGAGTTTAGAATCAAAACTTGAGTTTCCATCTGACAGAGAGCAATCTTAAGTAAAGAAACAACCTCTAAACTCGAGTTAACAAATGCAAACTCGAGTTTTCACCTCAGCTTCAGAAAATCAGCATTTCGAAAATCTCGTTTTTCATCAAGAACATCTAGATGATTACCCAAATGATTTATAATACTTCTTAACATCATTTTATATCATTTGTGTACATGTTTCAGATGATCAAAGGCTGTTAATCTGAAGATCAAGAGTAAAGAAAATGTTGATGTCATAGCTGGTTCAAAAAATGAAGTTCTAACGGCTAGTTTCATCTGAGTCTAACGGCTATATATCTTTGTCCAACAGTCACTGAATCTTCAAACGGTCATATACTGATATCTACCTATAAAAGAAGATATATTCAAGACAGAAGAAGAAAGACACAAGCCTACATCTTCAAAATGCTCATACTCTGATTTTCATATTACTCACACTCTGTTTTCAATGTCTACATAAGCTTATCATAGAGAGTGAAATGTGTTGTATTGTACTTCAGTGTTTATCCATTCACTTCTGAGAGAGAGAAGATTTATTTGTAACCATTCTATCTTTCTATCTGTGAGTTACTCAAGATTGGGTAATCTTGAGTGGGAAACCCAGTGTATTGATTACAGCTTGTAAGGGGAGTGAATCCTAGTGAGAGGGTTACTTCGAGTACAGAGTGTGTAATCAACGGGTGTATTGATTACAGTTTGTAAGGGGGAGTGAATCCTAGCGAGAGGATTACTTCAAGTACAGAACGTGTAATCAAGTTGAAAGAAGATAGTGGATTGAAAATCTCAAGTGGAAGCTTGGGGACTGGACGTAGGTCAAGGATTGGGCCGAACCAGTATAAATCACAGTTTGCATATTCTCTTCCCTTATCTCTTACATTTCCAGCATATATGTTTGAATCATTGTTTATCACTTTATAAATTATTACTGTCATTCAAACTACTTTCAGTAAGTTGCGAAGAGATTATTCAAAGTTCTAAGATTTTAATTAAACACCCAATTCACCCCCCTCTTGGGTGATAGCCAAGTCTTTCAGACCTAATCATATTAGGGGATTGAGAAAAAGGGGTTAGGTGTTTCAAAAATTCTTGAACCACCTGCCTAGGGTAAATTGAGGATAATAACTAGACATTCCAAGATCCCCTAGGGCCCGTTTGGTACCGGGAAGATTTAAGGAGGGAAAGGAACTTAAAGGAGGGAAAGGAATGGAAGGGAAGATTGGGAGGGAACTTTAAAAGTTAAACTGTTTGGTAGATGTGGGAAAGGAACTTAAGTTGAGGGAGAATGATTTGTTTGGTATGAAGAATTGGGTGTTGGTTAAGTGGGAAAGTGAGGTGAAATTCCTAAGATGCCCCCCTCAGATTGTTCGGACGTTCGAACGTAACAGTTACGTTCGAACGTGATAGGCACCCAAGAAAGAACGAGAGGGTTGAGAAGAATTCGAAACGAGAGGAGGCCAACGATGGTGGTCTAGCCTTTCCTCTCCGGCGACGGTGCTTGGTAGAAAGGAAGAAGACGATGAAGATGATGGAAGAGAGTCGAAGCTCTCTGTTCTCCTCGGTGCTCTGGTTCTGCTTCTGACGTCGGGTCTTTCGCAACTGTGGTGGAGGCCGGTGACAATGATGAAGAAGTGAGAGTCGTCGGCGACGGAAATGGAGAAGGAAGGATCAAATATGAATCTATGGAGCTCTGGGTTTTTTTTCGTTCCTCTCTGGTTTGTCTCGTTCAACTCCAGCCTTGAAACAGCTCCACTGTTTAACAGGGGCTTTTTTGTCCGTCAAAAGCATTCTCCCGGGAAGCAAATCACTATCCCGCCATTTTTGAGGGATTTAATTTTCCCACCCTTGTGGCAAGATCAAACCTGGCGGGAGATCAATTTGGCAGGAGAGTGGCGCACCAAACAGATTTTGCCATGGGAAGATGGTCATTTTCCCTTTCCCTTACCCAAAATCAGCGTACCAAACGGGCCCTTAAGGTGCAGTATAAGGTTAGATACCTGAAGATGAGGATATGCCAAACCACACTACTGTAGAAGCCACCAAAGTCAACTATATACCATCTGGAAAAAAGTCACTTCCGCCATCTCTATCACAAACACAAATCACATCTACAATTTGACTTTTCTGGAAAAAAAAAAAATCCATTTAGAAAAAAGTCACTAATACCACTTTATCTCAAATAGGCTCTATGACATATAGAACAACCCTCATCTATTTGCCAGGTAAGATGGTTAATGACAATATTACCCGGTTTAATAATGTTTTTTTAAAGGGATGAACTATTATAAATCGGTGTAAATATATAATAAGGGAAAAACACTTCTCATATTGTAAGAGAAGTGTTTTCTCATGTCACACACACATAAAATGGTAGGACCTCCATATATATATAATGCTCATTATATATATGTGTGAGTCCCACCATTTCATTTGTGTGTAGGAATTTTCTTCTTCTCATGCAACATGAGAAGTTTAAACCCCATATAATAATGCTCGGGATCCAAATATTTTTGTAACATTACTTTACGTTACAGAGAAGACTTGTTAGATATGACTCGCCACAAATGCCTTGAGTGTAGGGTTAAAGGCATCTACTTGGACAATTTGGAGACCACCGCGTTGACTTTGGGAAGGCATAAACACACAACACGTACTCTTTTGTTTCCTTAATTTTATACAAGTTTTCAAATTAATCTCTTGATTTTATAAAGTATTTATTCAGTTTTCTAAAAATAATATCATTGATCTCAAACGATTTTGTTCCAACCAGAAAATCCCAAATGAAGGTTTTTTTTATACAATCAGTGCTATTTAAAAAAAAAAAATACATTTAGGATTTTAATATTTATGAATGTTTTTTGGACATTAATTTTAAACATTTTTTTTTTTTGGTAAAAACACGGGCCTTAGCCCGTTCTTATTCCAGCATCATAGTAAGGTCTTGGGTAAGCAGTACCCATACAGTCCCTGTAAAGCAAGCGGTGGACAAACAGGGGAGGACTAACAAAAGTAATCCTACTCTCCACCTGTGAACAACTATGTTTAGCTAATGCATCAACACATAGGTTCCCTTCTCTAAACACATGAACAAATGTTACATTTAAAAATTTCTGGGCAGTTCTCTGAATCAAACCTAGCATTTTCATATCAGACTCAACATATTCCTTTGAGCCATTCAACATATTTACCAAATTAACAGAATCAGATTCGACTACTATCCTGTTATATTGTTGTTGCAGGGCTACTTCAAGTCCTGCCTGTACAGCCCACGTTTCTGCTCTCAATGCAGAACATATACCCAACCTCCTGCTAAAGCCGCAGAGCCAACGCCCATCTGAATCACGAAATAGCCCCCCACATCCCGCAGCCTTACCACCGCCTTGAGAAGCCCCATCAACATTCAATTTGATCAGGCCCTCTCCTGGAGCTTCCCATCTAGTCATTATTCTGCATCTGTTGACTTTCTCCCTACCAAAATCGCTATGTACTTGCTGAATCTCCTTCACATATCCTACTACAACTTGCATGCGATCCATTGGCATCACGTATCCCTCCTGAAAACAGACTTTATTGCGCCATGACCACAACAACCAGCATGTGATCCCAAAGACAAGTCTCCAACTCGCCTCTGGGTGAGCTAGATTCCATTTCAGCCACTCTCCATCTTGCAAGATTACAAACTCAGGCATAATGTGGCATGGCAGCAGCTTCTGCCACAATGACTAGGCACAATCACAATCTCTAAGCACATGCATCATGTCTTCCTCCAAGCTACAATAATGACAGCCTGCATTGCCCCCCAGCAACTTACTTCTGCGCACAGCTGTGAGTAATCTGGTGGGAGGTAATATGGAGGTGGAAGGGCCCAAAACGTGTATAATTTTAAACATTTTTTATTAATGAAACTACATTGTTATGACTAGGGCAATAAAAAATGCTTTATAAAATTAAGGAAGGAAAATCAAAATCTATGTGAAGTTAAAATGATAAAAAGTGCAATTTGTAAATATAAATGTATTTACTTCTGATTGGAAAAAAAATGTATCGTGATAACCACTCCGACAAGCTCGCGCCGTAATCTACCGAAAATACCGAACAGTCTTCTCCCGGCTTTGGGTCAAATCAACTTGCGGCCGGGGAACTGGTTTTCATCAGCTACCTTCTTTCTTTCTGAAGTGCTCTCCCACGCAACCACCAGTACGTATTACGATCCCAACAACGAATCTCTTCTTTGTTCTTCCCTGTATTCTTTCAATTCACTTCCTTGTGTGTGTATTATCTCAAGAATTCCTGGTCACGCCCTGTATGATGCAGCTTTCCGACATATTGAATTTTATTTATGGAGTTTTGCGTGTGGCTTCTGTTTTTTTGGCTGAAGATCTTAGCTTTCCTGCTTTTTTTTCAAATGAATAAATATTAGTGGGTTATCTGTGATCCTTTCTGCTGGGGAATCGATAAATAAATCTTCATATGTAGGTCGATTATCTGGTTTAATAGCCGTGGCCTTGAGTTGATTTCCCTTTTCACTGATCATTCAATTTTTTCTTAAAGGAGTTTTCCCTACTTTCAATTTTCAGGTTAGACAGTTTTTCCATTTTGTCTCTCTATCTTGGAGCAGTCTACTTCCAAGTCTGGGTTCTCATTCATAAAATTGATTCTTGTGCTCGGAGCTGTGAAAGGTCATAATTGTCACTTCTTCTAGTTATTGCAGGTGAGTATGTGATATTTTCAAGTCATCGACATTTTCCTTTTTCCTATAAATAACAAGTATGCAAAATCTAACTAAGTAGTTGTTTTGCATTTCTCCTTTGAGTCTGGTGACATCTATAGGACCAGGCTATCTTGCTTGAGTTGTTGGTTCCAATTTATTAACAGTCCGACCGTTCTCTGTGTTTTTCAACGCCTTTATTTCATCCTCCACATCAATCTGCTGTCAATTCAATGGAATGAACTTTCATCTTCGTTTATCATGATACCACAGCAAGATTGTGAGGACGGTTGTTTTTCTTATCCCAATGAAATTTGCTTGTAACTTATGACATTGTAAGAATAATTTAGTGAATGAATACTTTTACTGGAGGTTAACTGCATCTGACATATTGGAGTTAGCTACTGTTTCTGGATAATTTAACCTATGATCAGGTCAATTACATGGATGATGCACGTAGAAAATTAAATATAATCTCTGATCACTTTCAAGCTCCCACATCAAGCGAAGAGCCTCTTGAAAACGGAACACCATCAATTTCAGAACCTAGAACTGATAAAACCTTGAGGTATTGTTTTATGGTGGAAAAATGAAACAAAGGAATTAAAATTTCTTAGTTTTGGATTATTAAAAAAAACTTAGTTTTGCTCAAAACTAGATACTCAATCTATTTTAATTTAGGTCTCATCATCATCATCATCATCTGTGGACTCGAAGTAAATTAGGAGCTTCTTTCATGTTGAAATTGTTTAGTCTACGGGGCCTATCATGGGGTTCTGGTGGCAGTGGTCAAGAAAAGGTACACTTTGAGCTCCTTTTGTCAGTGATGAAAAAATCTATGATACTTTACCAAAACGAGTTCATAATTTGTAGGTTGAGCTAACAGCTGCACAAATAGAGTCACTTCGATCAGAACTTGCTGATATAGAGGAGAGGGAAGCACACTTGAAAGCTCAGTGAGTGACATTTTAACTGTGGATTATTATAATCTTAACCGTCTTCTAATTTATTGTGAGTCATCACTCATCATTAATTAGAAGCAGCACTTTGCTTTAGGTTGCCTTTCATTTTCTGTATGCACATATCACTTTGAACACATTGAAAGACATTTTAAATTTCAGATGCTAGCAATAGATCTGAGTCTCACATATGCATGAATAAATTATTGAGTAATATGGATAAAAGGAAATTTGATTCCCTTATATCTTTTGTTGGTTCACACTTCACACTTTATTAATGATTCTTCCTTTTAGATGAGGAAAAAAACTCTTTTGCTTCTTTGGAGTAGATTTGTTGCTGCTTTGAAAAACCAGGGACATGTCACTAGTTAGTCTTTACCCATCCCTTCCCTTTATGAGGGGATATCTCACATACCATTTGAGAAATATATTTTTGTTTCAATCAATAATTGTGTCATTGAAATATTATCTCTCACAGGTTGGAACATATTGATGAGATTTTGCGGTCTGCTCGTCTCTCTGGCTATCTTTATATTCGAACGGTATTGACTATTCAAAACCATATCACCTAATACTTAACATCAATTTGTGTTTAATTAGTTATTTACCATATCAATTTAATGATAATTTGCCTCCAATTTTCTTTGCAGAGATGGACGGCGCTACCAGGAGAACCTCCACCCATAGATGATACTGATGTAGATGATTGGCTTCCTCGCTTTATTGTTCTCCATGGGGCATGCATATTCTTATATTTGTCATGTACAGGTAATATAGTTGTTTGGTTTCTTTCTCATACCCTGTCTCTTATTCCTTAATACTAACTTGCATAGGATACAAACCATGAAGCAAAAACCAAAAGTATTAATGTTGATGATTGGCTTCCTTGCTTTGCCACTTTCTTGTGCCTGATCCTCAGGAACAAGGGTCTTTTGGGGAAGGGGGTATTGTTACATACTAAATCGATGAAAGGGAAGTTAGTTAAGGGGTTAATGAGTAGTTAGGTTAGTTAAATGGGTGTTAGGGATTATGGTCTATAAAAGGGCAAAATAGCAGTTATTGTATCTCTGATTCTCTCATTTCCTTTTCTCTCGTCTGCTCATATATTTTTCTCCATATTTTCCTCTGTTTCCCTCTTTTTTTTATTCACCCCCATTTCTCCCTCTTTTCCTTTCCTTCCCATCTTTTACAAACATTTGTATGTAAGTGTATTTATTTTATACATTTTATTTTGTTAGTCGGTTTTCTCATCTCTTCCTTCCTCTGTCCTTCTTGTTACCAAGTTCTATCTTCATTGCATAGGAGAAAGAAATTGCAGAAACACTTTTACCAGATATTTTATTTTCCTTTTTGTGTAATATCTAAGTCAGTCTTTTTTGTCTCTTTATGTATGTAATTTTTTTTTTTTTTTCCAAAATCCTCTTTTATTTCTTTCACTCCTTTCAATTCTTCTCTTTCCTAATAACATGCATATGTTGCTGAATTTTATTTTTTCCTTCTATTTGCGTGTGTGCTCATGCATTCACTACAAAGCACAACCTTTAACGCTAGTTCTAGATTGTATGAAAGGAAATACAGAGAAACAAAAAACATAGAATAAGGTAGTTCTTATGTTAGTGATTCTATCCGTTTTTTTTTTTCTTTTACTGGGCTGATCCTTCATGTTAGATAAATTTCATCTGTGCTTTTTCCATCATGAGAATATGATATCAAATCAAGTCCTCGTAACAACCAGACTGCTCAACTGTCTTTTATTACAAGTTTTCTTTATTCCCATACTTGTTAGAATTGGCTTTTTACTAGCACAGTTTACAAGAATAAGTTGTTAAAGTTATCTCATTTCTCGGTTATTGAGATGGGCATTTACATAACTCCTTAAAAATGAAATTTAGTTGGAACGAAACTAAATGTTCAACATGGATCCCTTTGAAGTATTACGTCTGGTTCTTAATACAAGAGCTAGATCATTAATTTGGGTAGATTAAGGGTTCGTTTTACTAAAATATTATCATTCATCATGGCTTTCCTTGGATACAAGAGCTACATATATTAGTTATCTATAACAAATAAGGGTTGATTTTACTAAAATATTATCATTCATCAAGACTATCCTTGGATAGGAACCTCTTAATGTGTTCAATCAATAAGGATACTCTGGTGAAAAAAATCAAAAATTTGGGGGACAAAATGGGATTGAGGTCTTATATATTGAGGACCAAATCTAACCCTGAATTAGCTATTATATATTATAATTTCAATCATTCAGATGATAGGTTTTTACATATAGAACATCAATGTCTCTTTATTGAGAAAGAGGGAAAATTGCAGATCTTAGCCCTCAAGACTCCACCCTTTTATCTGATGTTGTTGAAGTAGAGCGCTTACCGAGTTTTAGACGCGAGAATGATGAGATGCACTATGCCTTTTATATTCTAACTCATCAAGGACTACGGTATGAGTGCTCAAGCAGTTCTAAAATACAGGTTTGTTGAAGTATTATTATTTTTGGCCATAATTGCTTCTAAGTTGAGATAACTTGGTTCTTAGAATGACTTGGCTTCACTCTGCCTCATTCAGATTGATTCTTGGCTGTGCGCTTTACAAACTGACTGTAAATTGGAGGTTGATACATCAGTCGCAAATGGTTCAGTCAACAAGTAACATAATGTACATAATGTTTGGTGAGTTTTAAGATGGGTCGAATCTGATCTACTTTTCAGAAGTACACTAATTCAATGATTTTTAGGTGTAAATAAGATAGCAGTAATTGAATAGAGAATGATAAGTTGTTTGTCATTTCTGTCTCATTCCAGAACTTGGTCTTAACTTTTTTTTTTTCTTTTTTTTTTTGGGCGGGGGAGGGGGTTAAGGTGCAAAAATACACACGTGGTTTTTCCAAAAGTGCACCCAACACTAAGTGTTTTTTTTTTTTTGTGCAAAAGTGACTATGTGGTTACAAAAGTGAAGCAAAAATATCCATTGACCGTTAGTTTGACGTTTTTGTATTTTTAAGGCTGACATGGACAATGATACAGTTAAATTTCATCCAAGCTGATAGTAAAGAACTGGAGAAATTTACAGAAAATGGCATAGATATTTTGGAAATTACATTTATACCCTTCTCACTCCAATCCCCCTTCTCTCTCTCAATTTCAATCTTACCCCGCTGTGATAAAATTTAGTTGAGTCATCGTCCATGCCAGCCTTAAAGACACGAAAAAGTCAAACTAATGGTCAATGTGTATTTCTGCTCCACTTTTGTAACCACATAGTCACTTTTACACACACACAAAAAAAAAAAAAAACATTTGGTGTTGGGTGCACTTTTTTAAACAATCGCATATGTATTTTTGTACATTAACCCTTTTTTTTCCTTCTGGTTAATAAAATCTTCAATTCTTCAAATTTGCCTTCCTTTTGCTTGTATACCTCAAGTTTCAAGCTATGGGTTTTGATCTCTTAAGGAGTAAAATTGTCTAGGTACTTATTAAATTATATCGACCCACGTTTTAAATGAAATGAAATATGAGGGATCAAAACTTTGAAACTTGATTGAAAGACTAATAATGAGATGAGATTTGAGGGGCTGAAGATTGTAAAGTGTGATTTAAAGTACCTTTTTATAGATAGTACATGAAACATACAAAAGGGAAAAAAAAAAAACAACAAAACAAAACAGAAGGTCTTAGTCAGGTTTTAAACATTACGCCAAAACGATCTCCTGCATGTGAATTGTGATTTAAAATACGAAACAAAAGATACTTTTATAACTAAATTACGAAACAAAAGATACTTTTATAACTAAAACGTTGGGTTGATATCAGATTATTTAAATTTGAATAGTGTAAAACTTTGCACGAGGGATTAAGTTTTACCGCATATTATGGAATGATAATCACGTCAAAAAAAAAAAAAAACAGAACAATTTTTGGTGGATTGAAGGACTATTTGATATGAGGGATTTTGGTGGGGTGGGGTGGGAGGGGAGGAAAAATCTTTACAAGTAGGATTTAAAAATATTAGTGAAATAGGGTTAAAAAAATTTAATTAATTTTTTAACTCTTTTATCTTACATCCCCCTCTTTATTAAAATTTTATAATCACATTTCTACAATTTTTTTAAATCTAATTCATAAAAGTTTTCCCTTCCCAGTTCCCACCCCTCTAAATCCCTCATGCCAAACAACCCATAAGGAAATTGTTATTTTGGGTCATTTCAAATCTCAAGTTGTTAAAAGGAAAGGTTCTGTCGTTTCATGGTCATCTTTATAAATTATTCATGTTTGACTTCATTTTTGGCTTCTTTCCAATGGAGTTCCTCTTGCCAAAAAAAGAAAAAAATTGGGTTCCAACGAATAAAGCTTGATGCAGAGTAAAAAGAAGAGATTTAAAAGACAGGGCAAATATAGGTAAAGAATAATGCTTCAAACCGTCCTAGTTACTGGATGTTATGCTTCCAGAAAAGACAAGGCTAAAATCTGTTATAATCCACAACACAACTTCGTAGAGCTAAAACGGAGCCGTCTTATTCTTATCCAAAATTGATATAGAGCAATTCTCATGGATTTTGTGATTTAGATTTTATATTAATAATCAATCATCAATCATCAATCATCAATGGGCATTTGAATTTTAAATTCCAATTAGATAATTGAGTTGATTTATAACTAAAATATTGCGTCATAATTATTTACATATTAATGTAATGTATCAATTGTAACGCATTGGGCTCCATTTCTAATTTCATCAATATATGAGAAATTTAAAACAAGTTATATTATTTTTAAACTTTGAATAATATATGTCTCACTTCAATCTGTGCCACAGGAGGACTCAAAGATACTCAGTCTAGTGGTGGAACCATAAACTGACACAGGGGGCTAGGGGTAGCCCTCGTCCCCTCTAAAATTTAACCGGGGGTGGGGGGGAGAAGTAAAGAGTTAAATGCAAATCGTGGTTATGTAAAATTGTTTTTCAATCTAATTTGTACTTAATATCCAACAACATTCTATACTAAAATTGGTTGGGCTTTAATTATTCTCTCCAGAATCTCAAGATATTTCAAATGTTTTACATCTGGTTTCAACTACAAAAGAGTTACTTCAGAAATTAAGAGAGATGGGTAGGGATGTTTTCTTAATTCATGTTCAAGAATTTTGCATAAAACACGACATTGACATTCCAGATATGAGTGCAAAATATATTGGGAAAATGATAGCCAGGTCCCAAGGAACATAAAAAATATCAAAAAAGTCTCAACTCAAAATCACATATACTTTTTTGATATTTTTGTTTTGAAACAAAATCTAGGTTTTTAAATTTTGTTGTGAAAATATCACTTCTTGTTGTTAATATAGCTTTTTCTATTGTGAATAGCCAGGTTTTAAATTTTGTTGTGAATATAACACTTCTTGTTGTGAATCTAACTTTTTCTGTTGTGATTGGCCTCTGTACACTTATAGACCTGAGTTTGAAACAAAATCCAGATGTTTAAATTTTATTGTGAATATAACACTTTTTGTTGTCAATACAAATAATATCAAAAAAGTCCCTAGGGACTTTTTTGATATATTATTTTGGGTTGAGACTTTTTTTATATTTTTTATATTCCTTGAGACCTGACTATCATTTTCCCAAATATATTAGAAGGAGAGGTTGTGCTCAAAATGAACAATGTGATTTTTCTACTGAAAAATTTTATAGGATAAATATCTTTTGTGCTACCATTGATTATCAATTGCAAGAATTAAATACCAGGTCCAACGATAATACTGTTGAATTACTTGCTTTGAGCATGACTTTAGATCCAAGAAACAAGTACAAGTCATTTAATAGTGATAATATTTGCAAACTTATTGATAAAATTTATTCTAGAGATTTCACAAAACAGGAAAAATTGCATTTGAAAATGGAGTTACAACATTTTGAGCTTGACATTCCTAAGCATTCAGATTTCATTAATTTATCAATTACATCTAAATTATGTCAAGAACTGACAAGAACTGAAAAGTTCATCATTTACCCTCTTATTGATAGAGTGATTAGACTTGTATTCAATCTTCCAGTTTCTACAACAACTACTAAAAGATCTTTCTCTACTATGAAGATAATCAAGAACAGACTTCGAAATAGAATAAAAAAACCAATTTCTTGATGATTCTTTGATTACATAATTGAAAAAAAAAAATTATTTTAAGTTTTAGCACGGATTCATAATAGTAAAATTCCTGAGTCTGTCCTTAGGTGGAAAAAGTAGATCACAAGGGGCTAAGGGTGACCCCGCCCCTCTAAAATTTAATGAAAAAAAAAAGTAAAGAGTTAAATCGTTGTTATGAAAAATTGTTTTTCAATCTAATTTGTACTTTTGGGCAAAAAAATATAATTTGTACCTAATATCCAACAACATTCTATACAAAAAAATTTATTTTGAGTTTTAGAACGGATTCACAAAAGTAAAATTCATGAGCCTGTCCTTGGGTGGAACAAGTAGATCACAAAAGTGGGGGCTAAGGTTGTTTGAAAAAATCATTGGAAAGAGGTGTCCTAGACATAAAGTGAAGAGTGCTATCATCTAAAATCTATATTAATAGTGAAAACTATCCTAAGTTGATATATATTGTGGAGCCAATTATTTGGCTTCCTAACTAATTAAGTGATAATTACGGATTAATAAGGATGAGAGAATATAATCTAATTAGTTATGAATTATATCCTAATGTTATTTAGTTTCTTATATTTTGAATAGATGAATGAATGTAATGTAATGGATGAACATATGAAATGGAACCTCCTAGAGATAAGTCATTGGCTTTCCTAGTTCATCTAGGATCTGAGAGATCATCATTAAGTCTTGTGGAAAAATTTGAATTTTGTGACATTCATTGCAGCGAATGGCACAGAGTCTCAAAATTTGAATTTTGTGACGTTCATCTAACCGATCCTTCATTGTTATTTACTCCGTATTAAATTGGTCCTTCTTTGCCATTTGCTTGGTCCTCAAATGTAATAGATCCCCTTGGCTGCTATTTTTCCATTTTTGCAAATATTGTCTTCCTTTTCTTTAATTAATGAGCTACACAGATAAATCCGCAATTGTAATTTCACACAATCCAAAAGCTAAGTGCTCAGGAAAAATCATGTGACATTCTTACCCTTGTATATGCATTAATTCTATACAATCACTCTAAACCCCAAAACATTTTAATTTTAACCTCAATAATCATAATAAAATCCCTAAATAAGGCATGAAATTATATGATAAAATAGGGATTCGTCACGAAGCCTCAATTGGGATTGATTGATTACTTTTTTTTTATATTGAAATTTTAGGAAAGGGGTTGGGCTCACCCACAATCCAAAAGCAGGGCAAAGTCTCCCTTCCTCCTAGGTGATACTAATGTTGGGCAGAGCGAGCCGTCTATTACTCTCAAGCGTTTACCTAGGCACCTAGAAGCTAGGATGCCTCCCTCAGCGCCTTGACCAACTCTAGGATCGAACCCTTTCCCTTTGGTGAGAGTGCCCGACCCCTTTGCCAGTTGAACTTACTTGATTACTTAGTAATAGGATTCAAAGTGTCATAAAAAAAAAGTGCCCCAAAGAGCTATAAAAATAGTGCCACAGTTGAAAATTGTGTCCTACTTTCAGTTAAGAGAATTACAACTAAGAAATGACAAGAACAATTAAGCCAATGACAAGTTATTTGTATGTTGTCACTGACAAGTTTGTTAGAACCAGCTGACACCCAAGAGAAGGTCAATTGGGTGTATGATAAAAACTTAGGAATTTTGAAAATATTTTCGCATCTTAGTAAAAACAATAAGTATGAAAGAGGTGAGACATAAATCAATAGTCAATTATCAAATAATATATGCTAGAAATATAAGAGCTTAGGGAAGGTAATATGCAAACTGCGATTTTTCCTGATTTGTTCTAACCCGCGATTACCTATGTCCAATTCCTAGGCTCCTCCTGAGATTTCAATATACTATCTTCCTCAAGTTTTAACCAGGTACTTGAGAACCACTACAATCTCACAAGTTTGATCAGGGTATTTGCGAAGCCTTTACAATTCTCACATTGAGATAAAGATTCCCCATTACACACTGTAAGGATACAATCTATTTCCCACTCAAGATCCCCCAATCTTGGATAACTCTCACAAAGATAGAATGATTACAATGAAATCATATTTCTCTCTATATGAAGTAGATGATGATAAACACTGAAGTACTAGTTGGGAGTGAGAAAACAGAGCTTCAGTCGCGTAAGATTCAAAGTATTTGGCATATTGACATTGTAGGCACAAGCTCTTGCATTGGCTTCATTTTTCTTAAATGCACTGACTTGAATGCTTCGCTATTTATAGGCAATCAATATTGATGACCATTGTGAGCATTCGTCCATTGGAGAGAAATAATCACTGATGCATTTGAATTTTTTTCGTCTTTTTCGTTCCATTAAATGCTTCGTTGTTTGTAGTCGATGAAAAACATTTGACCGTTGAGCACAATCTTCCTACCTTAGAATATGATGTTGGAAGTAGCCATTGGAGCATCTTTGTTTTCCCTTGTTTTGTTTGTCATTAAACTTCGTTAAATGACCGTTGTGACCTTTGCTGGTTTTAAAACAAATTCAAGCTTTAATCACCTAAAACTTATACGTGAAATGAGTTTTGTAACATTAAGAAGTATAAGTGAATTCAGTGTGTAATCAAATGTTTATAAGAAGTATCAGAATAGAACTTATGACACTGTAATTGAGTGCCTAGATTCACTTCAAAATTGGTAGTGAGTTGGTAAAAGAACTTATCACTTGATTGCTTGAAGTATAACTCGAATGATTTTCTGTTGATTGAAAAATGTTTCAGCTGACTCGAGTGATTTTATGGATCACTTGCACATGATTGCAAGTGATCTTGGATCACTCAAGTGATCTCATGTTAAGATCAAATTTCCTTTGTAAGTGCCTCGCTAAAACTTCACAAGTTATAGCCATCACTCGAGTGATCACTAATGCACTTGAGTCATCTTGAGCATATTACTCGAGCGCTCAAAGCATTACTCGAGTGATATTCTCTAACTTGTAGATCACCTTGCGAGTGACGCTGAATCACTTGAGTGGCAAAAAATCATCACTCAAGTGATCTACTTCAAAAAATCATTCACTTGAGTCACTCGCTAATGCTTTGCTAAAACTTGAAATAGCTTATTTTAACACCGAATTAAGTCATTCCAACTTCCATTTGATCATAAGAACTTTAATATTGATATTCTCATTATAATTTGCAAGTTATTCTTTCATTAGTCTCTTCTCTTGATCATTCTCCACAATTCAACTTGGACTAATCTACATTAACCATAACAATTAGTCAATTTAAGAGATAAATATATTATGCAAATTGTTTGCTCTTAATATTTGGAGTCTATATTTTACATCTTCAAAAATAATCATATCAAACATTTTCTCCCTCTTTGATGATGAAAAATCCTTTAAAAAAATATGTAAGAGTATGAAAACATATTAGATGTAACATATTTTTCTTGTTATTCTCTCCCCTTATTTGACATCAGCAAAAAGTTTGAAATATAAAGAAGAAATGCTTGTGGAGAGGAAAATGCAGTAAAACAGTAACCAGAATGGGGGAGTTTTTCAATGCAAATTAAACGAATCAAAGCTAAAACATAATATAAGAAAACGAGATTATTTAGATTAAAAATGATTAATCCAGAATTGGGATTCAATAACCTTCATCAGACAAAAACATAATAACCGAACTCGTGATTGATTCTGGACAAACCAAGATCTCTGTGTTTGTCCAAAAAATTTATAGGCTAGACAATAGCCGAGCATCTAATTGAACACATGGTGAGCTCGCTATGCGATCGCACAACGCTCTCTATAACTTGGTCCAACCTATGTCCTTGGGATATCAATCTGGGTATTAAATTTAATACCCAATCCACAATTATAATTGGATCCAATTAAAATAAACAGAAACAAATTACGTTACCGAGTGACGTGCGGGTCCTTGGATTCACAAAATCCTCAATCTATGGGTCAATCACAGAAGCTTAGCCAAGCATGGCAGGGCAAAATGCAGATGAAAAGATGAAGAACGCCATGAACATGATGAACAACTCAAAGAAAATAAAAAGCTTCTAATTCAATCCGAAAATATTTTTAGGCCTCCTGTGTAATATGTCTAGTCTAAATTTTCTTGTTTTTCCATGTTCTATTTCTTCCTGATCATACACATCCACCACCCAATCCAGCACCTAAAAGACAGTACTTTAAGCTACAAGCTATGGACAATCCCTTATGAATTACAAATTGAATTATTGGAAATGAATATAAATATTATTCATCATGAGTTATGTGACCTCTTAATGAATATACTATGACAGTACAACACCTAAATGAATATATACAATGAGATCAGTTACGAATATAATGAGTTATAAATACTTCACCTAAATGAACTTACATGCCCAATTCACCATGTCTTCATCAGATTCTCACCCAACAATGTAAGATTCTTCTTTTATATAACATGCCCCTTTCAGATCCTGCCACAAAAATAAAAGCAAAAACAAAAGCTTTACAGTCAATGACATTATTTAAGAACATAGGAAGGAATGTAGTTAAAACCTTAAAGTTTTCAAAGAATTCTGCGTATGAATATTATCTTATAAATTGTCTCTTTTATAAAGGAATATCCTCCAATATCCCTTCATGATGATCATTTCTTATGCCGGGTTCATCATCGCTTCATCTTCTTCATTCATTTCCGAGAGACCCCTTGAAAAGGAGTACTTTCAGGAAGACCATAATTTGAATAAATTTCTCTTGGAAATTATGCCCTAGGGGCAAGTCATTGTACTTATCAACGATCCCCATATGAATTGGGTAGTCGCAATGTCTTGCTAGAGGCCGCTTGCGACTTGTGGGCTGGTACAGTATTGGCCCGCTGCCAATCTCATGTGGGCTTGCAAGGTCGCACACAAGAATGGCCCAACACGAGCAAGAGTGTCCAGATTCATTGAATCTTAAATGTGTTTAAGATTTAATGAATACTTATTTAGTCTAGGATGTGTGTATGTGTGTGTGTGTATATATATACATGCATATATAAATATATTATTAGAAAATAATAATGATATTATTTATTGATAATAATATTATTATATATAGTATTTAATTTATTTGATAAAATAAATAACTATAATAAATTGAGATATTGTATCTCATATTTAATTTTCGAATAAAGATATTGCATATCAGATTTAATTTGAACTGAGATATCAGATCTCATTTTAAATTAAATATAACGATATCATATCTTGATTTAATTTATAAATATAAATTAAATCAGAGGGCTTTTAATTCGGATTAAATAAATAGATTTGATTAGATCTATCAGATAGATTTAATTATTATATTTTTTAATCCAGATGCAAAATTTGTTTTGAATATAATACGCCTGCTAGGTTTAGAAAAACCTACGAGACTTTTAGTCAAGCGTATGAGAAAGCTGCGAAAAACCCTAGAGCGAAAAATAGAGAGACGCAAGAACACTGAGGCGCTAGCACGCTGCCGTCAATGTTGAAGACTGTTCGTGTGGATACCGGTAGAGGGAGAGGACACGCGTAGTCTGCTCTTGTCTGATCGAACAAGAAGGCGTTAGCCCACGTGATCAAGAAGCACGAGAAGGTAGGGTATGATTCGGAAATCCTAAATCCAGATTTAAACCCTATTGAGCGATCCGCCTAAGGGATTCGTAATAGTTTTATTCTGCTGCGTTGTACGGATCCCAACAGTGGCATCAGAGCCAACTCAACGTGTGTTTAAATCAGGTTTTGCGTATGCTTTATATATGTGATATATATGCTTTAAACCGAATCTTGCATGCTTAAAATCGAAATATATGATAAACCAATTTTGAAACATTCATCTTTTATCCAAAAGATCATCCTTTTTCGTAAAGATCGCGTTATGAATACGGTTGTTTCACGCTAGGGTTAGGTTCGGATTCTGTGGCTTTTTCGATCACGTTCTGAAAGGTTCAGATCGGAGATCACGTTAAAGTCGCGCAATCTGATTGGGGTCAAATACGTTCAAGCACGATCATGTTCTCACTGGACACGTTAGGGTTCGTCCTTCAACTGCGTTTGTATTTCTGAACTATCCAGATTTAACGATGGTCAGGTTCAACTTGATCACGTTCGGACGTTCAAGATCAAACACGTTAAGGATGACTCTCTTCCGTGTGGTCATACTCGAACAGCGAATCTGGGGTTTGAAATTTTGGAAATTATTTTTGAAAAATCACGTTTTTTTTTTTTGGGAAATAATTTTCGAAAACAAGAATTTATTTTGAAAAAGTAGGGATCCTGGCTGATTGTCAGTAGCGCGAGAATTTAAATCATGAATATAAATTAGAGAATTTATATCATGATAAAAGTTTTACCATAATATTTTATTGCATATCTGTATGAATTAAATATATGGTGTGATCTAACTTGTTTGGTATGGTGAACAAGATGGCTCTAGAATTTAAAAGTGTTGTATTTTTTTTAAATATGGCCTGCGAGCCATGCCTATCTCTAAACATTCTCTATGTATAATTCTCATCTCATCTGACTCCCCTCGTATGTTGAAACGAGGTTTCTCATATGTATTTTTCTTTAATTTTATCTAGAGAAGTCCTCTCATTGGCTTGAGAGGATTCTAGGTTAGGTGAGCCATTTTGTGTCACAGTCCTTAATTATGTTTTGGTTTTGATCATTGCATGATTTAATTTAGACATTATATGATACAATAGGGATTGCACTCATATAATTGATAGGATTAATTAGATCAGATTAAATAATACCCTCTAAATAAAATCTTAAGCCATAATGCCAACAATTAATGAATACTTATCAAAACCTAGATCACCCATTTGTATGTTCCACCAAAGTGGATGCATCTAAGTTATCTTGGTGAGACGAGAGTGAGTAATGGTGATACTCAATATTCATTAATTGTCTTGACTTAATTGAGATCATCAAAACGGTTTTGGATCTCAAGGCATTAGATGGGATTAAACGTGCCGATCATATGATGATCGAATCCCATAAAGATCTAAGAATTACATGTGATGTAATTGGCAAATGGTTTGCCTACCTAAATAACTTAAATTTAAGCGTCCTGCCAAATCGGACTTAATTTTAAGCCAAATATGGGTCTTAGCCCACTAATTATAATGAGGGTTGTTAATTCAGTGGGAGGTTACTACTTAAACTTTGCATATCTTTAGTTGTAGAATCATGTAGTCTAGTAATACTTCAACACCATCAATGCAATCAGTCCTTGAGAAGGACGAACTCGATGAGACAAACTCTCTTGACATGTTTGGGAACTTAAGCGTTGATCCTAAACACGAAAGAAAAGAGTATCTCATCAATCAACCCATTCTTGATAAGCCTTCAGCTGCTGATCCAAGAGCTCAGACTGATGCTTATACGAAGCATAAAGATGACTCTGTGGATGCAGGATGCCTGATGCTTGCCACTATGCTTCTAGACCTCAATAAAGATCTAGAACATGTGGAGGCTTTTGAGATGATTGTTCATCCTACGAAAATGTTCCGGTAATAGGCAAGGCTTGAGAGGCTTGGATTCCCATGTCCTAGGAGTTAGCTACGGATGTGATCTTGAACTCACTCCCGGAAGTTATGATAACTTTGTCATGGATTAAAATATGAACAACATGGAGGAATCAATTTACGAACGCATGGGATGCTCAAAGCGCTAAGCCGAGCCTTAGAGAGCCCGGTTCTGTTTTGTCCGTTCAAAAGGAAGGGGTATGAAACCGAAAGCCAAGAAGGCAAAACCTCAGAAGGATAGAGTCCGCTTCTTTTACAATGAGCTTGGTCATTTGAAAGGAATTGCAAACTCTACCTCGAAGATACGGAGAAGAACAAGAAGGATAGCAGGGCTGTCGCTTCAAGTATCTATGTCATAGATATTCGCTTTTCTACTTCCTCAACATGAGTATTGGATACTACATGTGGATCTCACAGTTGAATAAATGCAAGGGTCTCAAGGACAGTAGAAAATTGAATGGACGAATCTATGACATAACTACTAAGAGGATCAAGTCAAATGATTTGAATCCGACCTATCTATGGCATTGTCGTCTAGGCCATATAAATGAGAAACGCATTTCGAAACTCCATAAAGATGGATTTCTTTACTCATTTGATTTTGAATCATTTGACACATGCGAGTCTTGTTTATTGGGAAAGATGACAAAGGCCCCTTTTACTGAACACAGTGAGAGAGCCACCGATTTATTGGGCCTCATACATACTGATGTGTGTGGACCAATGAATACATCCGCCAGAGGGAGTCATTTGTACTTCATTACATTCATAGACGATTTTAGTAGATATGGGTATATCTATCTAATGAAACATAAGTCTGAATCTTTTGAAATGTTCAAAATATTCCAAAATGAAGTGCAAAATCAACTTGACAAAACAATTAAGACACTTCGATCTGATCGGGGTGGTGAATATTTGAGCCAAGAGTTCATTGACCATCTTAGGAGTTGTGGGATCGTCTCGCAACTTACTCCTCTAGGAACACCTCAATCGAATGGTGTTTCTGAGCGAGAGAATCGAACTCTATTAGACATGGTTCGATCTATGATGAGTCAAACAGATCTTCCACCTTCTTTTTGGGGCCATGCCCTAGAAAGCAGTGCGTTCACACTAAATCGTGTTCCGTCAAAGGCGGTTGAAAAGACACCATATGAGATATGGATTGGGAAGAAGCCCGGTTTGTCATTTCTTAAAAATTTGGGGATGTGAGGTTTATGTTAAACAACAAGCCTCTGATAAATTATCATTCAGATCCTCAAAATGCCTTTTTGTGGGGTATCCTAAGGAAACTAAAGGATACTATGTCTACAATCCCACCGATCACAAAGTGTTTGTTATTCGGAATGGTATCATTTTGGAAAAAGAGTTTATCTCTAAAAGAACCAGTGGGAGTAAGGTGAACCTCGAAGAAGTTCGAGAGTCACAGGACAATGTAGAACCACAGATGGAAACTGGAGAAGACTCACAACAAGTTGTTGAGCCTACTCATGTAACACAAGACCCACGAAGGTCTGATAGAACACGGCTACGACCTCGAGAGATATGGATTTCGATTCTTGGAAGCCGTGATGTTTTGCTCATTGAGCACAATGAGCCAACTACCTATCGCGAGGCCATGGTGGGACACAACTCCGAAAGATGGCTTAGTGCCATGAAGTCGAAATGCAATCCATGTACGACAATGAGGTATGGGCCTTAGTCGATCCACCTAAAGGTGTAAAAACCATTGGGTGCAAGTGGGTTTTCAAAGAGAAAGCGACATGGATGGCAAAGTAATATCTTCAAGGCACGATCGGTTGCAAAAATTCACTCAAACTCATGGTGTGGACTATGATGAAACCTTTTCCCGGTTGCAATGGCCAAATCAATCGAAATCCTTCTTGCCATTGCATCATATTATGACTATGAAATATGGCGAGATGGACGTCAAAAAAGTCTTCCTTAACGGAAAGCTCCTTGAGGATGTGTACATGACACAGCCTGAGGGTTTTGTGCGTCCAGAGGATTCTGGTAAAGTTTGCAAGCTTCAAAGATCCATTTATGGATTGAAGCAAGCAACTCGGAGCTGGAATCATCATTTTGATGAAGTAGTCAAGGAGTTTGGATTCATTCGAAACATTGATGAACCTTGTGTTTACAAGAAGGTTAGTGGGAGCACAGTTGTATTTCTAGTGCTTTATGTTGATGACATCTTACTCATTGGGAATGACATTCCTACCTTGCAGAGTGTCAAGTCTTGGTTAGGAAAGTATTTCTCAATGAAAGATTTAGGCGAAGCCACTTACATCCTTGGGATTAGGATCTATAGAGATAGATCTAAGAGGCTGATAGGCCTAAGTCAGAGCACATACATAGATAAGATACTGCATAGATTCAATATGCAAGATTCAAAAAGGGGTAATATACCCATGTCTCATGGCATCCATCTCGGTAAGAATTTGTGTCCTAGTACACAGGATCAAAGAGACCGTATGAGTAAGATTCCATATGCCTCCGCCATTGGATCTATCATGTACGCCATGTTATGAACTCGACCAGATGTGTCATTTGCCTTGAGTATGACCAGCAGATATCAATAAGATCCCGATGAGGGTCATTGAATAGCATCAAGAATATCCTTAAGTACTTAAGAAGGACTAAGGGCTTATTCTTGGTATATGGTGGCTTGGAAGATGAGCTTTGTGTGACTGGTTACACAGATACGAGTTTCCAAACTGACCAAGATGATTCAAGATCGCAATCAGGATATGTATTCATTTTGAATAGTGGTGCGGTAAGCTGGAAGAGCTCTAAGCAGAGCACTGTAGCTGATTCTGCAATAGAAGCTGAGTATATAGCAGCATCGGATGCAGCTGAGGAGGCCTTTTGGATTAGTAAGTTCATTAATGAACTAGGGGTGACTCCTACCATCTCAAATCCAATAGACTTGCTCTGTGACAATAGCAGCACTATTGCGCAGACCAAGGAGCCTAGGACACATCAAAGGACCAACCATATACTCAAGTGATTTCATCTTATCAGAGAAATCAATGATAGAGGTGATACAAAAAAATTATTATGCAAAGTACCAGGAGAAAGCAAGTCATTATACTTTAGACGATTAAAGTATTCTCCTTTGTTATCATTTTACTTGCATGTTTACATTGATAACTGTATCCCTGGATATATCTAATAGATTATCCTAAATGTCCACAGTCGGTCATCTACGCGGGAGCGAGATGAGATAAGACCAATGTGACTTTGATGAGGTATGGAGATACGAATCAAAGTCATAGGCACTGTAAGAGTACAAGGTCTTTGGACCGACCCACTATGAGAAAGCTGCATGGAATAAGTCATAAGCTTTTCTCATGTATAACCGTGTCGCAACGCCCTTTGACCTGAGATCATCATGGATTCCTACATGATGAGTCGCTGGTATTTGACCTAGTCAAAAGTCACCTTTGACCGGTTGATGATAAAGGCTTGGATCGGGATCAGTGGTTTTCATGCGAGAGGAATGTGAATGGTCAAGATGGAATTTGTCCCTTACATTTGTAGAGAGATAATCTTGGGCCCTCGATGAGTGAGTCGAGAAATGTATGGCCATACTACGATGGAAAGGAGTTTCCATCTCAATTGTTAGATTACTCAAGAATCGAAAGTAATGGTCAAGAACAGGAAGTTGACATTTTCCATGCCTCATCCTTGACCAAATTATCGCGTGACAAAAGGGACGTGACATGGTTGTACGATAGGTTATATCGCACAAACAATGACGTTGATCCTCTTACTAA
This sequence comes from Acacia pycnantha, assembly GCA_025563575.1. NCBI lineage: Eukaryota > Viridiplantae > Streptophyta > Magnoliopsida > Fabales > Fabaceae > Acacia > Acacia pycnantha. Next base: position 173,105 of record JAMWYP010000306.1, on the reverse strand, counting down.
GCCGCTTCCACAAGTGAAACATGAGCATCATGTTAAGGCAATGGGAATTAAGGTAATTAATGATTGCACCTAGTGCAAGTGGGAGTCTGTTGGAAATTATGCCCTAGGGGCAAGTCATTGTACTTACCAACGATCCCCATATGAATTGGGTAGTTGCAATGTCTTGCTAGAGGCCGCTTGCGACTTGTGGGCTGGTACAGTATTGGCCCAACACGAGCAAGAGTGTCCAGATTCATTGAATCTTAAATGTGTTTAAGATTTAATGAATACTTATTTATTCTAGGATGTGTGTGTGTGTATATATATATATACATACCTATATAAATATATTATTCGAAAATAATAATGATATTATTTATTGATAATAATATTTTTATATATAGTATTTAATTTATTTGATAAATTAAATAACTATAATAAATTGAGATATTGTATCTCAGGTTTAATTTTCGAATAAAGATATTGCATATCAAATTTAATTTGAACTGAGATATCGGATCTCATTTTAAATTAAATATAACGATATCATATCTTGATTTAATTTATAAATATAAATTAAATCAGAGGGCTTTTAATTCGGATTAAATAAATAGATTTGATTAGATCTATCAGATAGATTTAATTAATATATTTTTTAATCCAAATTCATTTTTTTTTAATATAATACGCCTGCTTGGTTTAGAAAAACCTACTGGACTTTTAGTCGAGCATATTAGAAATCCGTGAAAAACCCTAGAGCGAAAAAAGAGAGACGCAAGAATACTGAGGCGCTAGCACGCTGCCGTCAGTGTTGAAGGCCGTTCATGTGGATACCGGTAGAGGGAGAGGACACGCGTAGTCTGCTCCTGTCTGATCGAACAAGAAGGCGTTAGCCCACGTGATCAAGCAGCATGAGAAGGTAGCCCACCAGTTCAAATTGTTCGGCAAAGGTATGATTCGGAAATCCTAAATCCAGATTTATACGCTATTGAGTGATCCACCTAAGGGATTCGTAAGAGTTTTATTCCGCTGCGTTGTACGGATCCCAACAATTTCCTCATCAGTATCAATGACCTTTTTCCCTTAGAGAGCTACAGACCACATTTTATTTTCTTGATTTGTGATATAGAACACTTGTTTCGCTTGGTCTGCCATAATAAAAGGTTCATCTTCAAAACTGCTACTATTGATATCGACTAATGTAAATCCTAGCCCATTGATGTGAACACCATTATTGACATTAACCCACTTGCATTTGAAAATGGAAAATTTAATTTTAACATAGTCCATCTCATAAATCTCTTCAATAACCCCATAATAAGCATGACTACCAATTTAGGCTTCTTGTCTTTCTAACTGAAGAAGTGCATAGATTAAGCCTCTAAAATAACACAATTGTTCTAGACAGTGCTCTTATCATCTAGGGACTTCGTGTAAAATGTATAACCATTGATCACATATGAATTCCAAGTTATGACATCAACTTCAAGACCACATGCTAACCATTTATTGTATTAGAAACACATTCCTCTCCCTCGACCTTTTGTTTGAACCAGTTTGCAAAAGTTTTGTTATGCTCCCTAATTAACCTTTGTTCAGTCATTCAACTATTTTCTTTCCTTACAGCTTCTTTATATGCATCTGTGCTGTCTTGAACTTCATCAACATTATTCAAGATGTATAAATGGACTTGTAGCAATTCATCAGGATCCACACTCTTTACTGAAGCCCCTCGTCTACCCCCTTCAACATGCTAATGTTTAGGAAGCCCAATATGTCTTACTTTAGCCAAATAATTTTGACAAAATTTCATGGTTTCTTCAGAAACATATTTCTGAACAATTGCTGCTTCTGACCGGTATGCGTTCTTCACATACCCTTTTAGGAATTTCATAGATCTTTCAATTGGGTACATCATCGTAAATGGATAGAGCCACACAACTTTATCTCCCTTACTAGATGAATAATTCGATGAACCATGATGTCAAAAATGTAGGAAGAAAAAGCTTTCAAACTGGCACAACATAAGATATCCTTCATTTTCCAATTCATCCAATTTTTCAATCTCAAAAACTTTGCTACAAACCATATTGAAGAAGAAACAAAGTCATATTCGGCAATGCCTCGAATAGCTACTGGGAGTAGTCATTGCATTAAAACATAACAATCATGGCTATTTTGGCCTACTTATTTCAAGTCCTTCATCGATAAAAGTGTCTTAAAATTTGAAGAATACCTCGAGGGAACTTTTGTGCCATGTAAACACTTGCAAAAGCTTATTTTCTCATCCTTAGACAAAGTATGAGAAGCTGGGGGACAATAAGTTCTCTTACCATATGGCCTTGGATGTAAGTCTTCATGTATTCCCATTGCTTACAAATCCAATCTTGCCTTCACACCTTCCTTGGAACTACCTTGTATGTTGAGAAGTGTGCCAATAATACATGACATCAATAAAGTGTTTCAAATCAAGATTGCGCCAATATGGAAGATTGAAGAATACAAATATCTTTTTCCATATATTATTTCTTTTCTACTCTTTGCAGTGTTAACAAAGATGATACTAATATTTTTCACATTTTCACAAACTTGCTCCCCAGTCAATGGCTCAGGAGCATCTTGATACTCTTGGCCACCAAAAAAGGCTTTCTTTAATTGACGATATGGGTGGCTCAGCCTAAGAAATCTCCTATGACCAAGATAAGTTGTCTTTCTTCCATGTTGAAGTTGATGGTAGCATGTGCCTTCTTCACAAACTGGACATGCTTTATGGCCTTTTACACTATACCCTAAGAAGTTACCATATGATGGGAAGTCATTTATAGTACTCCCTCTGGTCCTAGTTATAGGAACTATTTAACCGATTTTGGGAGGATTCAGGAGATGAGTTAAATTAATTAATTTTACTCATTTCTTAAAATGCCCTTATATAAATTTAAAATGACATAAGTAAAAGTGAATTACAATCCCGCCACATATCTCTCCGACCAATTTTCTTTTCAACACGCTTTCTAATTGAAATAATGGTCTTGCTATATAAACATATATATGTGTATACATATAGATCTATCTAGACACACACATATATAGACACACGCACACCCATATATCTACACACACACATATATATAAATGTTCCTAATAATAAGTATAAATAGGGGTATTATAGGAAAAAAATTAAGAAAAGTTAAAACTTGCTCTTATAATTAGGACCAAAACCAACTCCAAAATGTGTTCCTATAATTAGGACCGGAGGGAGTACAAAATATCATGGCTCGCATTTTAAAACCCTCCTTCTTGAAAGAGTCAAAAACTTCGACACCTTCCCACAACTCCTTCAAGTATTTGATCGAGGGCTCAAGGTAAATATCAATGTCATTTTCAGGTTGTTTTGGTCCCGAAATCAACATAGACAACATGATGTGCTTTCATTTCATTCATAACATAGTTGTAAATAATCAGGAGTACATGCCATAAACTATGTATGCTGCTAAGGCTACCATAGGGATTCATGTCATCTGTGCTAAGGGCAAGCCTAAGGTTCCTAGGTTCTTTGCCGAAGTTAGGAAATAATTGACAACAAGAAGATACAAGCCTAGTTCTTTATACTTCTTACGTTACTGGAGAATATGCACGTACAAAAGACAAATAAGAAAAACAAACTGAGAATTAATAATAAGAAGAAGGTGACTAAAAATCCTTAAGCTTATTATTGGCCAATGCCTTGGTGGCATCCACGTGAGCGGCATCAATGTCCCACCGGAGATCAGCAAGTCGCTACCTATGAGACGAGATTAGCATCAATGCCTCATTATAGGAAAGGGGAGGGGACAACGGTAGGCGCACTAGGGCTAGAAGGTTGGCAAATATCGGCAAAAAACTGGAGGGGGGAGCGAGAACCTCTTCATGGTTTGAAATAACAATGGGTCCAACGACTCGTGACTTTTTCCGTCAGAATAGAAGGCACACTCCTTTCAGACACCCTGGATATCGATCTACAAAAGGCACGGGCTACAGAAGTACCCCCTATGAGCGATTGTCTTATATCTAACCATTGTTTAAGCAGTTAGGGATAGAGAGGATTATTAGGGACAGAGTGAGGAGTTAGGGTAGAGAGATACGAAATGGATTATGAAAGAGTCAATTGATATTTATAATTTGTAAATACTTTTAAGAGAGGATTTTACCAATATCCGGTCCTAAAAGTCTATAATTATTTTTTTCTACTCAATTACTTTTAAGATCAATTGCTTATAATGTATCCGGTCCTAAAAGTCTATAATTTATTTTTTTATATATAATTTTGTTATCCTATATCTTATTATTCATAATATTTTTTATGTTTCCTGATAAAGAACAACATCTAGTACATAGATTAAAAAAACATCATAAAAAATAGGGCAAGGCTTGTAGAACCAGATGTTTTTAATGTCCAGTCTTAAAAGTCACTATAAGAACTCCATGGCTAACCTTCTAATCATTGTCTCTAATTAAACAATGCCCTAGGTTCAAGACAACCGCTCACAGGGGTGGGTTTGCTTCTCCAGCTGGTGCCCCCAGATTCATATCCATTCATATATAAGAGCATATATAGCTTACTGATCAAGTTCACAAGGCAGTATGCCAGTGTCCAAATGTGTACTAACCGTTAGTGTGATCCATGTAAGCTCTCTGGTCTGATACCCATGCTTTTTCTTGACCTTGATTTGGAATGTCCTCGTTGCCCTACTATCAAAGTCACAAATTTATCAATAATGGTCACTAAAAATTCACATCAGGGATTTCAGACAAGACAATAAAAATGAAATGCTTAAGAGTTCATGGTTTCCTTCAATGTAGGCCCTGGTTCGTTGTGAATGGAGCATAAGAAGATCACTTTATTCTCCTCCATGCACATGAGGACCAACTGCCAATGCGACTAAAAATTCACATCAGACAAGTACTCAGTGATATGTAGCGAAATTAAGTGAACTGCGGACAAGAATTATGATATGTACCTATTAGTGTATGGTGCCAAGTAAAACTTTTTGATATTTCCACACACTCTCCGTGATATGCATTTCTTTCTCTCCCTTAAGGGTGTTGTACTTATATAGTCTGGGCACAAGAATACAAAATTATCACTTCTACCCAATTCACCCAATTTATGATGCATGCACCTAAAATAATGACATCAGGGAATTAGTATGTATGTGTGTCAAATGATGCATCTAGATTATATACTCATAGAAGAAGATACTTATTTTAAAAATTAGTTCACAATTGCATTAATAAGCTCTTGTTTAGGAACCAACAAGGACAATATATCATCTGTGTCAATGAAAATAGGTTGCGTATCAGGGAGGCTTACAACTTCATTGATAGGCCACGATCTAGTTCCAAAAGATCCATTGAATACCATAACGACAATTTTTTCCTTAGCATCTAACTTAGGCGTTTCAAAAACTTTAGGGGCTAGAGTTTCAGGACGGGTTTTGATCGGGATTTGATCATGTGGAGTAGAAAAACATACAAGCTTCATTGGCCACGAGATGAAGCTTCCCTTGACATCACTCACAACCTTCAAGCCATCAGTTGGTAGAGGGGCATGTGCATCAGGAATGATCACCTCTTCAATTGACACTTTAACTTCATTATTAGCCATTTCTTGGTAATGTACAGTTGATCCCAAGTTGTGGACAGTCCCATGTGCAACTAATCGGCTATTGGGATCCTCAACATAAAGGTCACAAGGTTCAGGACCCTCTGCCTGTTCAACAATGCAACTCCCTTTGGTGCTCTGCTATATAGGTGTAGGTGAATGTGGCACGAGAACACTGGTCTCATTACGTGAGCTCACAATCATCATCATTTCCTCCTTCATCTTACTCAGATGAGCTTGAAACATTACAGTCAATGAAGCTTCTCGCTCCTCAGTTCACACCGCTGCTTCCTCACTCACTATGGCCATCATATATTCCATCTCCTCCCGGGTAACCATACTTTTGTTTATAGTGTTTTTATGATCCAAAGTATTTCCTTAGGCCTACTCGTCCTCTAATTCCCCTTACACGCCCCACATGATCTAGTTTTCCAGTTGCAACGGTCAAAATATCATTCCTCCCATCCGACAAAAATGATCCCTCTGGCTCTTTCATTTTAAGTTCGTCCTGTAAGATACAGATAATGAGAAGCTTAGTAATGAAATATGTTTAGTAACTAAAAAATAACAATAATGATACTTACAATTTTTTCAGCAACTATATGAGTTTTTTTTCACTTGTATAAACCCTGCTTCTCTTTCGGCGAGAATACAACCATAAGTCTTTGCGACGTATTGGAGATGGCGGATCACATATCGCAGAAGGATTGGATTCAGCTTCTTCTTCCAATCTCTTTCGTTTGGCCGCCATCAACTCTTTTTCAGCCTTTTCATAACGGCCACGAGACATTCTATGAGGTCAACCATTCTTTCTACCCGTCTCTTGTTCTTGTTCCCTTTTTTTCCAGTGAATCAAAATTCAAAACAACTATCAATTATGAATTCCATACCATCTCACTAATAGAAATTAGAGAACTTCTGTTTGATATGAACCTCAAACACTAGTCAAATTCACTTCATCAAGTTTCAAGACTTGCATAGAATAATAGTGAACTTTTATTGTATTACTCCATCTACAGTCATTTCACATAAGAACTAAGACATGCTCCTCTGATGCAGGACAAAAGATGGAAATGTATACTTCTATTCACACACCAAACCATCTCACTAACAGGATTAGATGAACACAATAACATTCACATATCTACAAAAGTTATTAAGCAAACAAAAAAGGGCAGAAAAACTAAATATAAACTTACCAAAGCTTTTGAAGTAGTTCGCATTTGAACAAATTGTTGTCAAGTTTGTTCGTCAAGAAATGTATACTTGTGGCAAGGATTAGGGCGAGGAATACCAACTGGAATCTCGACACGAATATAATTGTTAGATAGCTGGGTCTTAAACTTCCTCCACCGATTAGCACAATACACAATGTCTTGTTTTTCAACTTCTGACTGTCAGAACATTGTATGTCAGTCGGATAGAGTCCCAAATAAGATCCTATAATTTTGCCTTGTTGACATTTTTCCACTCATCTATCAAGTTGATAGGCTTGTTGCATGCTAGCAGGCTGACATAACTCGTATATGTGCTTTTATTAGGGTCGAAAGGATTCAAATTTTCATCAACCTAAATCTCGATCTTTTTCCCGGCAATCCGACTTAAGGCAAGCTCTTTCAATCGTGTGCCTCTTCTACCACAGTGTAAAGGCCGGTTTCGAGGCTCACTCTGAGATATACAGGGTTCGCTCTAACTCATACCAATAACTAGCGTTCCTCAAATAGGACTAGAATCGTTTTCTCCGTTCATTTTTGAGATAGGAAGAGAGGTTAAGAGAGGTGGTGTGAGAGAGGAATTCCTGAGCAAATGAGAGAGTAATAGAGGCTGGTGGTGGTGGGTGAGGAAGAGAGGTAATGCGACAGGAAGAAAGGTTTAGAGAGAGAAACTTCAGGTTTCGGTGCGAAGAAGAGAAGATATAGTCCTGAAGGCTTTCATATCATAGCCCCCATTCCCATACACAAACCATAGAACATCATTATCCATATTGTTTCCCCTTTGAGCCTTATGAGTTACACTATAGCAAAATTAGTTGGACAGACGAGTATAAGGAAATTTTGATGAGGTGCTATGGCAGGATGTCTCCAGAAACAATGATACAAGAAATTTGTTCTGCCCAAGTTGGTTTTAGAAGCTATTGTTGTGTACAAAATAATAATAATAATAATAATAATAATAATAAATAAATAAATAAAAATGTATCGATCAATCGAATAACGGGCAATATGGCACCACAAAGTTTAATGGAGGCATCCAGCCACGCTAAGGCACCTATCTAGAGTCCTTGCTATAGCATTAACATTAACCAATCATTTTTCACCTCCACCAATATATGGCCATCCAATCCATTTCAACCTAAACAAGTCCTTTTAACGAATGAAAGCTCGGAAGCTGAAAAGTCATCTTAGAATTCTGACAAGGCTATAGAACTGCTAGGTTAGCATGGCAAGAGAGAGAGCTAAATGTTAGTTCTCTATGGTTTTGATGATAACTGACAATTGTAAACTCAAGATGAAGTTTTGTCTTTGGTAAGTTGAAAACTTACTGTCTAAGGCAAAACTCGAGTTTTGATTTGCAAACTCGAGTTTTGGCTTGACAGAGAGTAGCTCAATTTTTCACAAGTTAAGAAAACTCCAGTTTGCATAGGCAAACTCGAGTTTGTAACATACAGAGAGCACTCCAAGTTTTCACTTCAAGGAAAACTCGAGTTTGGTTTTGGAAACTCGAGTTTGTACCTTACAAAGACTCTTCAATATTTTCTAAAGGGAACAAAACTCCAGTCTGCAATTGGCAAACTCGAGTTTTGGTCATACAGAGAACCATCAATGCTTTTGAACTAAGCTAAACTCTAGTTTCTATTTGGAAACTCGAGTTTCGCCAACACAGAGAGTTCTCTTAGTTTTCAAAATTATTTGGAAACACGAGTTTGCTTTTGTAAACTCGAGTTTGTAAGTCACAAAGAGCCTTGCTCATTTCTGAGTTTATGAAAATTCCAGTTTCTGTTTTGAAACTCCAGTTTTCAATTGACAAAATATTTATCAAAGTTTTCTCTTATGAGGAAACTCGAGTTTGGATTTGGAAACTCGAGTTTCCACTAGACAGAGAGTTTTCATGTTTTACTTACTTTGAGAAAACTCCAGTTGGTTTTCGAAAACTCCAGTTTTCACTTGGCTTGAATTTTCAAGTGTTTCCATACTTAAGAGAAAACTCAAGTTTTGTATGGCAAACTCGAGTTTGCGCCAAGCAGAAAACTTTGCTCTATTTCAGTGATTTGAAAACTCCAGTTTACTTTCTAAAACTCCAGTTTTGAACTTTTAGACTTAAACATGTTTTTACTATAAAAGTCCAAAACTCGAGTTTGTCATTAATCAACTCGAGTTTTGCCCCAATGCTCAAAGTATGCTTTTAAACTCAAATAACGACTTTCTTCTCTGGAAGAAGAAAACTCGAGTTTGTAAATGAAAACTCGAGTTTCCCTTTTGAGCACAGTGACAAACTCCAGTTTGGATAAACAAATTTGAGTTTGTATCGCTGATTTTGAAAATCAAGTTACTCGAATTTGTGAAATCTTCCCGTTTGATCTTAATACTTCTTATCATCACTTATTACTATTCCTAGCTATGTTTAATGAGTTTGTTAATGAGTCTCAGATGGATTAGAGGATATTAAATGAAGATTTAGACAAAAGCAAAAAGTGATGTCAGCTCATTAAATGCAAAGTCCAGAAAACTTGCATCTTTTTGGACAATCATTCTACACACGTTGCAAAGAAATTATTGTTTCCTTTCCATATCCAGTAGTTGCTCTTCCAACGAATTAAAAGTCAAGAAGTCCAGCCTAAACTTTTGTGCAGCTGGATTAACCAAAGAGTAGAGAGAGAAGAAGACTAAACCTTCAGCTAATCCTCTCTCAATGTTGACAACGGTCATATTAAAGATTACAATGGTCATTTAATGCACTCATTGTACAAATAGAGTTGCATTCAATTCTTCTCAACAACCATTCTGCAGAAAACGAAAATCATTTAAGTTTCCAACTACTCTTTGAGTTTTCTTGTGAGAAGTATCTTTTGATACATTGTACTTCAGTGTTTATCTTTATCCACTCTTAGAGAGAGTTCATTTATTGTAAATCATTCATTGTAAGAATCTCAAGTCAGGGGACTTGGAGATTAGGATATTGATTGCAACTTGTAAGGGGGAGTAAGTTCTAGTGAGAGAATTGCTCTTGAGTTACAGAGTGTGTAATCAATTGTGATAGTGAAAAATCCCAGAGAGTCTGGAGACTGGACGTAGGTCAAGAGATTGGACCGAACCAGTATAAATCCTTTGTGTCTTGCTTCTCTTCCTTATCCGTTGTTTATCCCTGTTTTTAGTATCCAAAAACAGAGCATTTCGAAAAAGTTTTTAGAATCCCCAATTCACCCCCTCTTGGTGATTCAGCTCCACTTTCACTAAATACCCGAGTAAGAGAGCGTAAACACTAATCCTGAGATCTCTTGACAATTCCTTACTGGAGCAATATTTGCATCACGAGCCACTAGTACTGGGCAGTGGGATTGCCTACACAGGGACTTAACCTAAAAATGAAATTACGCAAGCATATGATTATGTGGATAGACGTACTACTGCTATTAGTTAATGTTCTGTTCTGTTATCTCTGTCTTTATTTTGCCCAGGAGTGTAAAAAGCTAAGTGTAGGGGTATTTTATGAGCACTATTTATGCCATATTTTCCCTATATCCTGTGACTGAATTGGGTGGCAAATATAAGCTTAATTTCGTTCAATCCAAGCAAAAAGGCATTAATTCTTTATGTGGGGAACTTAAGGATGAAGTTTACAAACATGAATAAATCACATAAGCATCCTTTACATGTGCTGAGGAAAAGATTGTATTTTATGTAAAAGACGCACAACATGGCCAATACAATGCTATAGCATCAGGACTGCTCCCTCAAAGCGCAATACAATGCATTCCCTGAAGCTATAGCAGAGTAAATGAAGCGATGCTATGCGGAATTTGTTTTGATCTTTTGTCAAGGTTATTTCAGGAAACAAAGAGCATATTAGTAAGCGGATAGATTGCTGTCATATGGGGATGCGGAATATCAAAACTAAAGATTTGAAGAATCCCGCAATATCAGCAGAATCAATCTACCAAGATGCAGAAGGAAAGATACGATTGAACCTCGACAGATTAAGAAAGGCCCATCTCGTTGGACGTACACAGCAAGTAATCCTAACTATATAAGGAAACGAAAGCCAACCCTAAAAGTGTCGAAGTACTTCTGAACCAAAAAGAGACCACCTTTCGCGGCCAGATTCAAGAGGATAGTGAGAGAAGTTACAACGCACGAGACAGTCAGGAGAACCCAGCATCCGCCCTTACGAGTGAGACGGAGATAAGAAGACGTGGAGCTGTGACGTGACAGGGCTTCTTCCATACCGTCGAACCTTCATCAAGCTTTATGTTTTGCTTTTATTTATTCTAGTAAATCTTTTGATCATGGACTATTCTACTGTACTCTGTTTATTGTTTCCCTCATCAGTCATGAACTAAACTTTCTCTGGTTGAGCGAGGATGATGTCCTAAGTGTGGAATGAACCCAGTTGCTAGTTTTAATTTAATACATTCAGTTTGTGTTTCAGTGATTTAATTTTTTGTCGATTAGCGAGAGCTAAGGACTAGATCAGTGGCTTCAGTTTACCGAGAGGGAGTCGAGGTTAGACCTCTGAGAAACAGTGATTGCTGGGCAGGCTGGTGCAAGGCTTGACCTATTATTGTAGGCTTCAGAGATGGGTCTACCGCTCATAACCACAACACCTTGAATTGTAGTGATCAACTTATCTTGAAAATCACCATAGATATATGGGAGAAGTAAGTTAGGTTTGCATGTATCGGACGCGAGAGCTTCGATAGACTAGAGTGGTGGGTTAACTGAATAGTTGTGTCAACGGTGTCTATGCTGTAGCAATTGCGAGAGCTGTACAGTATAGATGCTATAGCATTGTGCAAGGGGAAACTGGGGGATTAACATGCTTAGGGAGTATTCCAAGCTCAGCCTACTTTTACTGATATCCTTTCAACTAAGACCAACTATTTCTTTTCTTGTTCTTAGCATAGCTACAAATCTCAACCCAACTCAAATATATTTCTTTGCAATTACAATTGAATTCGTGATTAGGCATCAACATTCGGTATCCCAGTCTCTGTGGGACAATACTCTACTTACTCTTTATTACTTGTTCGACTGGTTCACTTGCCATCAAGGAAATCAACCAACAATAATTGATAATTTTTTTTACAAAATCATAACAATCACAATTTTTTAGTTTTATATGAACTTTGGAGTTTTATTTAGGGTAAAGGTGCAAAAATGCACATGGGCTTTTATCTAAAGTGCACCCAGTATCATATACTTTTTGGAGGTGCAAAAATGCACATGAACTATCAAAATTGGTTCAAAAATGCACATGCCATTACATTTTCTTAATTGACATTACTGTCAGGGTGGGCCCCACACCATTTAAATAAATAAAAATTCCAAACTTTTTGTAAATCCCAATCTTTCCCTTCCCTCTTTGTTTTCACATTGCTCGACCCGTGCCGTCACTCTCATTTTTCTCCATGCAGATTCATTGCCGCCTCCTTCCTCAGTCCTCCCTTCAGATCATCACCTTGTGCTTCAGATCCTTGCACAGATTCGTCACCTCCACCAACTCTTCGACCAGAAACAGAACATCGTCGTCTCCCCGTTGATTTGATAGAAAGCTAGCTCTTCAAATCTCTTGCCTCTGATTCTCTCAGTGATTCTGCCGAGCAGCTGGCCAGTGACGTGAATCCATGACTCTATGATCTGGTGCGTCGTGTACACCATCTGGTTCTCGCAGCTCTCGACAAGATCGTCTTTCGGCACCTTGTTCAGGGAGTGAATCTTTGTCGGCTTGCATATGGTGTCGTACCGAAGACTTGTTTTTCCAGCGATATTCATCTAACCCAAACCCAGCCATTGTTGCCGATTTCTGATGCCTTCTCCCTCAAACTCACGACGCCTTCTGATTTCAATGTTTGCTTTCTTCGATTTCGATTTGGCTGTCTTCTTTTTTATGCTTCGCTGATTTCTTGTTTTTTTGGATTTTGATTTCCATTGTGAATTTTGATATTTGATTTCCATTGTCTTTCTGATGCTTCCCTGGTTCATTGTTTTTGGATTCTGATTTCAATGATCCATTTACTTTCTTCGATTTTTGATGCTTCGCTGGTCTGATTCTTAAATTCTGATTTTAATGCTTTGCTGGTTCTTGTTTTACCGTGTGAGGATTTTTGTTTCTAGTCTGATTTCTCCATGGCTAAAGCAGGCCCGATGGTGGTGGTTTTTACGGTGGAGGTGGGTGACAGAAAATAGAGGGAATGGATGAATTGAGAGTTTGGGTGGGTGTTTTTTTTAGGGTATTTTGGTATTTTCATCTTGTGTGTAATGGCAGTTAAGGGAGATTTAACAGCATGTGTGTTTTTGCACCAATTTTGAGAGCTTATGTGCATTTTTGCACCTCTGAAAAGCATATGATACTAGGTGCACTTTGGGTAAAAACTCATGTGCATTTTTGCACCTTTACCCTTTTATTTAAGAATAAGTTGTATTATATCTAGGGGTTTAAACTCCTCATGTTGCATGAGAAGAAGAAGATTCCTACACACCCATGAAATGGTGGGACCCACATATATATATAATGCTAATTATATATATATGTGAGTCCCACCATTTTATGTGTGTGTGACATGAGAATACACTTCTCCTACAACATGTGATGTGTTTTTCCCTTATATCTAACTTATAAATATTAAAATTTTAGATTTAGAATTTATTTTTATTTTTAATATTGATATTGATATAGCGATGATATCAATAATAACAAAAGGCAATAGTAATAGCAGCATCAATAATAATAATAATAATAATTAATTATTAATCTTTATAGTTTTACTGAGTTGCATAGTTCTTATATAATTTGACTCATTTTGCTGAATTTTTTGCAATGTATTTAAAAAATTTGTGAGTCTCTTACGATCATCTTATGTGACGCTGACACTATTAGAATTTATTTATTTGGCATCCACTAGTACCACTTGGGAAGAAATGTCACTCATTCCTCCTCATCTCTCTATTGTTCATTTTCTTCTTCCTCCGCCTGCCCACGTTTTCTTCTTCCCAATGAAAATCTTTCAGCAGCATTCGGCCCAACCGTGTTCTCTTAAGGGTGTGCATGAGAACCATTATGTTCCCCAGCACTGATTCTGGGATGGAACAATTTTTTTCTGATTCTGTGCCTGGGAAAAGTTCTGAGAATCAGAATTACGTTTGTTAACTCATTTTATTTTTACTCCGAGAATCAGAATTACGTTTGTTAACACATTTTATTTTTATTTATGTAATTTTTATATTCAAAAAATTATTTATGTGGTGGTAGCGGTGGTGGTGGTGGCAGCAGCGGTGGCGGTGGTGGTGGCGGCGACGGTGATGGCGGTGCGGTGGTGGCGGCGGCGGTGGGGTGGCGGCGGTGGGGGCGGCGGCGGTGGGGTGGTAGCGGTGGCGGCGGTGGGATGGTGGTGGCGGCGGCGGTGGCGACAGCGGTGGGGGTGGCGGTGGTGGTGGCGGTGGCGGTGGTGGTGGTGGCAGCTTCGCTTCGTCAATGTCACGATCGAGAGAAGGGGAAAAATAGATTCTGGCTTTGTGCCCTGGAATAGAAAAGCAGAAATTTTCTGCTTCTTTTTTATTCCCAAACAAAAAATGAAACCGGTTCATCCACAACAAAAACAAAACCGGATTTACCAAACACAATTCCCATCCAATCAGACAAGCTAGCAACAAGATTACAATCATCAGATTCCAAAATAATTTTCTGGACTCTCAAATCCCAGGCTAGCCGAAGACCTTCATAGACGGCCCATTCCTCCGCTATGCGGGCATCACAAATACCTAGCATTTTGGCAAAACCAAAGAACCCATCTACCATCGAATCTCTTAAAACTCCACCACACCCAGCCTTCTGGGAGGCGCGAACCATGGCCCCATCAACGTTGAGTTTCGACAACCGGCGATGGGGGCTGCAAGCACTGGTCTTCATTTTAAAAAAAAAAAAAAAGGCAAGCCTAAGCTTGAAGAGTTAATATAGAGACCAAACCCTAAAGATTTAGTCCATAATACATCAAACCAGGAAAATAATTAAACATGACAAGATTGTTGGTCTCTCAGTGCCATGTGAAAGCACCTCTAGGAATTGTTGGTAACAAAATCACTCCATCAGTAATCTCAACACTATGCCCTTTCTTGGCCATATAGTCCGCACAAGAGATGTGCTCTCTTGACGTGTGATGCAGCTCAACGTTCCAGTCTCTGAACAAGCGGGTCTCTAGTTGCCCGATAATGTCCCTCGAGAGGATGGTCGGAAGGGCAATCACGCATGAGAATATTAATGGCATCTAGAGAATCGAATAGATAAGAATGTTCGCAAGCCCATCGATCTCCAATCAGAACCGAGTAAGATAGCATGAATTTCTGCTTCGATGACCGTATGAAGGCCGAGGGATTTATAAAAACCCATCAACCATTGGCCATGACCATTCCTTATCACCCCTCCACAAGCTGCATGATGATGGTGCCGGACAGAACCGTCAACGTCAATACGAATCGCATGAGTTGGGGGGGCGTCCAAGATTGTTCCTCAAACTTGTCCAGATGGAAAATCTGATGGTTAAGACGCTGATTAATACAAGTTTCCATAAGGAGGTGATGGCAAAGGTGCAACATCTCTCTAGTGTCCAGGTTTCGTCCCTGAAAAAGAAAGTTACATCTGGAAGTCCAAAGGATCCAGCGACCAAGACTAAAAACCCGCGACCGGGAGAAGTCTTGAAATCTTCCTTTTCCGGGGCATGATCGGTGTTCCAACCGAGCCATTCCTGCAAGGTACCTGAAAAAATGAGAAAAATAGTTAGGATTTAAGATTTGTTTCCACAGATTCCTGGCGCGCACACAATCTCGAATTATATGAATCACACTCTCCTCATTACTACAATGAAAGGGGCAGGTGTTCTCAATCGTGAGACCTCTTCTAGCTCTGAGAGAATTAGTGGCAAGTCTTCCAAGACCAACTTGCCACATAAAGAATTTAACTTTCTCAGGAATTTGCCATCTCCACATTTGAGCCCAAAAGTTATTAATGGTACCACTTCCTCTTTCAGAGAGAAAATGGTAAGCAGATTTAACATAAAAGCATCCATCTTTCGCCGCTCTCCAGGTAAAGCAATCAGTGGAGTTATTAATCGGAGGGTGCATTTTGATAATTAGATTCACAATTCTAGGCGGAAGAATTCCTTGCCATCTGCTAGAGTCCCAACCCCCATCAGGCAAAAGCTGATCCCGCACGGACTCATCCTGATTAATAATGGTGGATTACGGACAAAAGTTATGATGGGGCGATCGATGGGGAGCCAAAGATCGAGTCCAGAATTTGGTTCCCATCCCATTATTAATCTTTTTCCCCACTCTACTAATGAATTTATCCCAGACTTGAACAATAGCTCTCCAAGCCGAAGATGAATTCTTTTTCTTGGTAACCTTAGGTATAGGGGAATCACCTCCATTATATTTAGACCAGAGACACTTGACCCACAGAGAGTTCTTATTCGTTAAAAGGCTCCAACAGAGTTTCATGATGAAAGCTTTATTCTGTCTGCGAAGGTTTTTAATCCCCAAACCCCCCTGTTTCTTAGCTTGCATGATCTGATCCCAAGCAATAAGATGCATTTTTTTGACGTCCCCATCCTGGGACCAGAGGAAATTCCTAGAAATCTTTTCAAGTTCAGTGATTGTGCAAATTGGAAGGAGAGTAGACTGCATACAGTAGGCCGGGAAGAGATGATAACACGATTTTATGAGAACGAGCGACTGCGGCGGTCAAATATTTACTTTTCCACATGGACAATTTTTTCCGAGCTCTCTGAACAATAGGGTAGTAAGTTGCTTTAGTAACTTTCTTATGGACAATCGGAACCCTAAATATTTCCCAAGATCGAAGTAAGCCCAATCCCAAGCGGTGACTCGGCTCAAGTGCTCTGTTAAAATTAACCTTTTTGAGCGAGAACATTTTGGATTTATCTAGGTTAATCCGATGCCCAGAAACCTCACAGAAACTCTGCAACACTTTACGAACTTCTTCCATTTGATTACAGGAGGCCTCAGTGAAAAGAATGAGATCATCAGCGAAGAACAAGTGAGAGACATGAGGCCCGCCACGCTTGAAGGTGAAAGGTTTCCAGCGTCTGACAGCGCATTCTTCTTTAATAAGCTGACCCAATCGCTCCATACAGAGAACGAAAATATACGGGCTTAGAGGGTCTCCTTGTCTAACCCCCCTGGAGGGGGTAAAGGTGGGGCTTTCATCACCATTCCAAAGGATGGACATAGAGGTAGTGGTGAGACAACCCATAATAAGCTCAATAAGACCGGCTCTAGCCGCAAACATATGAGAGTATCTCTGATAAAACCCCCAGTCAAGTCTGTCAAAAGCTTTCTCCATATCAATTTTGATAGCCACAAAGCCTTTTTTTTTACCATTCGTTCTCATTGAGTGGATAATCTCTTGGGCGATAAGGATATTGTCACAGCTGGAACGGTTGGCAATGAAGCTACACTGCTCATGGCTAATAAGGTGAGACATGACCTCTTTAAATCTGTTTGCAAGGAGCTTAGTAATAATTTTGAAACTGACATTACACAAGGATATAGGGCGAAAATCTTTCAACGAGGAAGGATTGTCAATCTTGGGAATGAGAACCACCTTGGATTGATTTATGCGGGACATAGATAAGGGGTTACTGAAGCATTCCTCAATGAATCCACATATTTTATCGCCCACCACATCCCATTGGGACTGGAAAAAGTGGGCCTGAAGACCATCAGGACCGGAGCTTTAAAGGCTCCCATAGCAAAAGTTGCATTCTTTATCTCAGTTCTGGTGACATTTTTAGATAGAGCGCGTAACTGAATAGAATCCATAGCTGGGAAATTAGAGAACCACCCCGGGATTGCGACATTAACATCCCGAGTGTAGAGATTTTTAAAAAAGTCATGAGCCATCATTTTCATAGTTTCATGGTCTTCAATCCAGTCCCCCCTATCGTTCATAATAGCCCCAATTCTCTGCTTCTTCCTTTTAATAATAGTGGAGGCATGGAAAAACCTGGTATTTCTATCGCCCCCTTGAAGCCATTTACTCCTGGATTTCTGAAACCAAGTAATTTCTTCCTGGGTTGAAACTTTATGATATTCCTGCCATAATTTTTTCTCCAGTCTGAAGAGACCAGTTTGCAAGTTCATATTTCTACTCCTATCAATTCCCTCTAAACGGCGGATCAACTTCCTTTTCCTGCTCGTGAAATTACCCACACGACTTTCATTCCATTCCGAAGCCGAAGAATGAAATTTTTGTAAACCATCAAGCCAGTTTCTCCCTTGCCAAGCTCCCGGTGATGTCCTTGAAATCGTCCTCAAGAGTCCATGCAACTTTGGTAAGAGAAGGTTTTCTTAAAGCTATTTCTTTGGGGAGAAGGATTGGAGTTGACGACCACAATCCTATGATCCGACTTGAATTTTAGCTCATGTCTGGTGGAAAAATTAGGAAAACAATTAAGCCATCTAAGGTTGGTGAATACCTAATCCAATCTTTCTTTTAGGCCTTGTCTTTCCCAAGTAAATTTCTCACCAAGGGCCCTAGATTCTAAGAGACCGGTGTCATCAACACATTCTCTGAATTGTTGCTAAGATGAGTCTCTCTTCTATGTCAGGCTTTTAGATTGTAAGGCATGTTGACACGGCGCTGGATAGGATTCTTGCTCAAGATAAAGTTTAGATAATGCTTGGTTGCTAAAGTGTATAAAAAAAAAGAAATATTTTTTCTTGTCATAGATACTTTGATTTCCATGCTTGAGTTATTATTTTTGTTTTTTTTTAAAGATATGGGTCCCACCATTTCATGTGTATGTAGGAATCTTCTTCTTCTCATGCAACATGAGAAGTGTAGTTTTTTATATCAAACTAATTTTCCTGATTTATTGACTTATAAAATGATATATAATCAAATATCACTATGTGTTATGATTTATTAATTTATTTATTAATTTATTTAATTTTTTAAAAAAATTAACTAGTTTTTATATAAGGACAAGAGCTAGTATAGTCTAATAGAGTAAAATACTATAACAATTCCTCTAATTTGCTCTAATTACATCAACCTCCCTTTTATTTTGAAAATCTATATAGATTTCCCTTAAAATTAAAATGTATCTTACACAAACCTCCCTTATATTCTAATATTTCATTTCTATCCACCTAAATCGTTAGTTGATCGTTAAGTTTGACTTTTGAACTTTTGTTTTACAAAAATGTCCTTCTTTAACATTAGAATTACTTAAACAAATATATATGTATGTGGGCAAAAAAAAAAATTTATACCATCAAATTTTTATCCTAATAGATTTTTTTTTTCATTTTCTAATATGTTAAAAAATTATGAATTTTGAGATTTTAAAATTTATAATTTAAAATTGTTTACTATATTTATTGAAATTTATTTATTTTTTGTTTCTTAAATGACTATGTGTGTGTGTGTTGTATCAAACACTTTTTTCTATCAAATATAATAAACTATATATATTTGACAAATTGTATTAAGTCATTTAAATATATATTTTGATATTTTTTCCTACAAACATTTAAAAAGCTTACTCAAAATTTTTAAAGTTTGTGATATTTACAAGTTGTCAATTAAAATTTGGGCTTTAGCATTAAGGGCACATTAGTAAATAAATTTTATTTTTATATAACTTTCAATTAAAAATATAGTTTTAGAATCTTCTTAACGGAATTAAATGTTTGAACTTAAACATATGTGTTTTAAAATAGAAAGGAGGCATGTGTAACAAAAACAAAATAGAAAGGTGGTTAGAGTATTTTATTCAAGGAAATAACATTTCTACATTTACTGCAAAAAAATCCATCTACAGCAACCCCAAAACGATGTTGTTTCATTTTTTTTTTACCCTCTTTATATCTGATTTACCCCACTTTTAATCTTCCCTACAAGTAGCCCGACACACAATGGAAACCAAGTCCAGTGTGCCTGGAGCGGTGTTTATTCACTGTCAAGCAATGTCCGCACTTTTGCTGTAACTGTTTGACAACTATCCATTTCTAATTTCCTATGCAACTTTGCAAACACTGTCGACGACTCCTAGCTTTGGCGCATATCCCTCTTTACGCTTTTTTACTTCAAGATTTTAGGTTTTAAGTTTGAACTCCCTTTGTCCCTCTCGTTTGAAATACATATTGCGAGGGACGATGTTGTTTCTACTTTTGCAATGGTAGAAATTGCATCTAATTTGCGAGTGGGTGGGATGAAACTAGATAACTTGGGATGAGCATACGGCAGTTGCAATCTCAAGCTTCCTCTTTCCTTTTGTTCTCTCTCGGTGGAAAGATTTGCAGGAACATTTTGATACCCTCAGCAAAATGATTGGAGATCGCTTGGAAAGTCTTAATGTCCGTGAAAAGGAGGTTGAGTTGAAGGAGAATCAATTGAGGGTGATCCGAAGCCCTTGCGGGGAAGATTAAAAGTGGGGTAAATCAAATAGAATGAGAGGGGGGATGAAACAGTGTCATTTTGGGGCTGCAGATGGATTTTTACGTAGTAATGCAAAAATGTTATTCCCATTATTCAATCTAATATAGGTTAAGTATCAATTTTGCCCTTGTAATACGCGTCCATGAGCAATTTTGCCCCTGAAGTTTTGACGTAGCAATGTTGCTCTGGAAGTCTCAAAACATAGCAATGTTGCCCCTCTGTTAACTGCATTAACGGTCAACTAACGTTTGACCGTTAGTTAGTTGACCGTTAGGACTGTTAACAGAGAGGCGAAATTGCTACGTTTTGAGATTTTCAAGGCAACATTGCTCTGGGCGTGTACTTAATGGAAAAATTGATACTTAACCCTTTATAAGCTTTATTCTCTCAATCATCTTTGCTTACGCACGAGAGGTTCATTAATCGTTCGCGTAGACAATTCCGCAGGTGAGTGATTCTTGTTTGGAAAAATTCGTTTGAACTGCCTGTGATGTACTCGTTTGATTTTCTGTTCGGACAAATTCGTTCTTATTTTTTTGTTTGATTTGTTTGAAACGTTTTTTTTGGACAAATTCTGCAGGTGAATGATTATTGTTTTATTGGGGAATGCCTGTGATGGAGGACGCTATAAGGGAAGAAGGAGTAAATTAATTAATTGTCACTTCTACTCTCTCCTGTCATGATTATAATTATAAAGGGTTAAGGAGCAATTTGGCCAATGAATTTTTACCTTAGGAGCGCCCAGCACAAATAACTTTTAAGTGGATCAAAAATACCCAAAAACTTTTAAAAATGTACAGTCACCACAAAAAAAAATTAAAATTACTCTAGGAGCGCCCATCACAAAAAAGTTTTACACCATATTTGTCTTGTTGCACATTTTAAAAAATTTTTTGGTATTTTTGGTCTACTTAAAAGTTATTTGTGTCGGACGCTTTGAGGTAAAAGTTCGTTGGTCAAATTGCTCCTTAACCCTAATTATAAAACGGGTTGACTTTTTTTTAAAGAAAAGGTTAAGTATCAATTTTGTCCCTGAAGTACACACTCAGGAGCAATGTTGCCCCGAAAGTTTCAAAACGTAGCAATTTCGTAGGGTTAAGTATCAATTTTGTCCTAAAGTACACACTCAGGAGCAATGTTTCCCCGAAAGTTTCAAAACGTAGCAATTTCGTAGGGTTAAGTATCAATTCTGTCCCTGAAATACACACTCAGGAGCAATGTTGCCCCGAAAGTTTCAAAACGTAGCAATTTCGCCTCTCCGTTAACATCCCTAACGGTCAAACGTTTGTTGACCGTTAGGGCAATGCTGGAGGACAACATTAATACGTTTTGAGACTTTCTAACAACATTGTTACGCCAAAAACTTCGGGAACAAAATTGCTCTTGGCGCGTCTTGAGGGCAAAATTGATGTTTAACCCATATAATATTATATGATACCGAGCATGTGTTATGCTTTACTAATTTATTTATTTTTTATTTTTTTAAATAATTTAATAGTAGTTAAAGAGAAGGGGTAAGTATATTGATAAGGAAGAACGAATGGCATCACCGGATGCAATCTCTATTCTTGTTTCCTCTTAAGTTAACACGGTTGGGTCGAAGGCTGCGGAGTTTGGTTGGGAAGAAGAACAGAAGAAAGTAAACAGTACAAAGAGGAGATGAGGGAGGAGTGAGGAAGTGACATTCTTTCTCACTTGGCTATTAGTAGGATGCCAAATAAGCAAATTTTAATAGTGTTAGTTCCGGGTAGGATGAGTTATAAAGAGACTCAAATTTTATTTTAAGAAAAAAGTTATCAAAATTCAGGGACTCAGCTCAGACTCAGTCCCAACAAGTTAAATTGAGTTGAAAACTTGGTTACACAATAAGAATTAAATAATTAATTTTTTTTGGGAAAAATAATATAATAATTTTTTTTTCCTAATCAACAATTTCCATGTTTTGCTCATTTGCTGTTTCATTCGTTCAGATTTCTTTTGTCACTTTTCCGTTTTCCCAGGCACATTGCTTTCTCTTACCTCAACATTGGCATAGAGTGATCGATCTGATTGACATTTGAATCTCTTCCATTGAGAGACGGTGGTATGGCGCAGAAGAGATACATAATTGAGGTAGAGAAGGCGAAGGAGGCGAGTGATGGAAGGCCATCGATGGGTCCTGTGTACCGCAGCCTCTTTGCCAAGGATGGATTTCCGCCTCCTACCCCTGGTCTTGATACTTGTTGGGATGTTTTCCGGTAAGCATATACACTGATTTATCTGATCAAACTTTGTCTTCATTTTTTTTTCCTCTCATATTTTGATTTGATACAACTAAAGCTGTCTCGCAAAAAAATATTTTTATTTATTTCGACCAAAATGTTGAGGGATTAATAATTCATGGCAAGTTTTCAGTTTGTAGCGCTCATTGGTTCGAATGTGTTTCCTTTGATTTCATTTCTTTTTGCGAAGAACAACTCTCTGTGGTGCATGCTTGATTCGTTCTCTACATTTGTCCCGGACGTGAAAATGCTTTTTATTTTCTTATTGATAAATAATTTTGGTTTTCGTGGATTATGAACACATTGTCATGGATATGCATTAATCCACATTTCTATTACATTGTACCGTATTTAGTTCACGTGTTGGTATGGATTTATCACTTTGCTTTATACATAAATTGTTTTTACAGTTTGTCTGTTGAGAAATACCCTGGGAATCCAATGCTTGGCCGACGAGAAATAGTAGATGGGAAAGTAATTTATCTTTCTTTCCTCTCAAATATATATATACATTCGCTGTCCTCTCTCCAAGATTTGAATTCAGCAACTTTATTTGATTGTGTTGTCACCTCTAACTTTTAGTCCTTAATTGTAGCCTGGAAAGTACACCTGGCTCAGCTACAAAGAAGTATATGACTTGGTGATGAAAGTTGGAAATTCCATCCGCAATAGTGGTTATGGGGAAGTAAGTCAGCTAGGTTGTTTTTGGCTTTTTGCCACTACTTGTCACTCTGCATTGCCATCCTTGTTATATAAAATATTTTTCGCTTGACTATAGCTTCTATTTGAGTATGTGGTGGTGGCGGTGGCGGTGATGGCGGTGCGGTGGTGGCGGCGGCGGTGGGGGTGGCGGCGGTGGGGCGGCGGCGGCGGTGGGGTGGTAGCGGTGGCGGCGGTGGGATGGTGGTGGCGGCGGCGGGCGGCGGCGGTGGGGGTGGCGGTGGTGGTGGCGGTGGCGGTGGTGGTGGTGGCAGCTTCGCTTCGTCAATGTCACGATCGAGAGAAGGGGAAAAATAGATTCTGGCTTTGTGCCCTGGAATAGAAAAGCAGAAATTTTCTGCTTCTTTTTTTATTCCCCAGCACAAAAATGAAACCGGTTCATCCCGGCAACAAAAACAAAACCGGATTTACCAAACACAATTCCCATCCAATCAGACAAGCTAGCAACAAGATTACAATCATCAGATTCCAAAATAATTTTCTGGACTCTCAAATCCCAGGCTAGCCGAAGACCTTCATAGACAGCCCATTCCTCCGCTATGCAGGCATCACAAATACCTAGCATTTTGGCAAAACCAGCAACCCATCTACCATCAGAATCTCTTAAAACTCCACCACACCCAGCCTTACCGGAGGCGCGAACCATGGCCCCATCAACGTTGAGTTTCAGCCAACCGGCAGTAGGGGGCTGCCAAGCACTGGTCTTCATTTTAAAAAAAAAAAAAAGGCAAGCCTAAGCTTGAAGAGTTAATATAGAGACCAAACCCTAAAGATTTAGTCCATAATACATCAAACCAGGAAAATAATTAAACATGACAAGATTGTTGGTCTCTCAGCGCCATGTGAAAGCACCCTCTAGGAATTGTTGGTAACAAAATCACTCCATCAGTAATCTCAACACTATGCCCTTTCTTGGCCATATAGTCCGCACAAGAGATGTGCTCTCTTGACGTGTGATGCAGCTCAACGTTCCAGTCTTTGAACAGGCTTCGATGACCGTATGAAGGCCGAGGGATTTATAAAAACCCATCAACCATTGGCCATGACCATTCCTTATCACCCCTCCACAAGCTGCATGATGATGGTGCCGGACAGAACCGTCAACGTCAATACGAATCGCATGAGTTGGGGGGGCGTCCAAGATTGTTCCTCAAACTTGTCCAGATGGAAAATCTGATGGTTAAGACGCTGATTAATACAAGTTTCCATAAGGAGGTGATGGCAAAGGTGCAACATCTCTCTAGTGTCCAGGTTTCGTCCCTGAAAAAGAAAGTTACATCTGGAAGTCCAAAGGATCCAGCAGCCAAGACTAAAAACCCGCGACCAGGAGAAGTCTTGAAATCTTCCTTTTCCAGGGGCATGATCGGTGTTCCAACTGAGCCATTCCTGCAAGGTACCTGAAAAAAAATGAGAAAAATAGTTAGGATTTAAGATTTGTTTCCACAGATTCCTGGCGCGCACACAATCTCGAATTATATGAATCACACTCTCCTCATTACTACAATGAAAGGGGCAGGTGTTCTCAATCGTGAGACCTCTTCTAGCTCGAGAGAATTAGTGGCAAGTCTTCCAAGACCAACTTGCCACATAAAGAATTTAACTTTCTCGAGAATTTGCCATCTCCACATTTGAGCCCAAAAGTTATTAATGGTACCACTTCCTCTTTCAGAGAGAAAATGGTAAGCAGATTTAACATAAAAGCATCCATCTTTCGCCGCTCTCCAGGTAAAGCAATCAGTGGAGTTATTAATCGGAGGGTGCATTTTGATAATTAGATTCACAATTCTAGGCGGAAGAATTCCTTGCCATCTGCTAGAGTCCCAACCCCCATCAGGCAAAAGCTGATCCCGCACGGACTCATCCTGATTAATAATGGCTGGATTCTGGACAAAAGTTATGATGGGCTGATCGATGGGGAGCCAAAGATCAGTCCAGAATTTGGTTCCCATCCCATTATTAATCTTTTTCCCCACTCTACTAATGAATTTATCCCAGACTTGAACAATAGCTCTCCAAGCCGAAGATGAATTCTTTTTCTTGGTAACCTTAGGTATAGGGGAATCACCTCCATTATATTTAGACCAGAGACACTTGACCCACAGAGAGTTCTTATTCGTTAAAAGGCTCCAACAGAGTTTCATGATGAAAGCTTTATTCGTGCGAAGGTTTTTAATCCCCAACCCCCCTGTTTCTTAGCTTGCATGATCTGATCCCAAGCAATAAGATGCATTTTTTTGACGTCCCCATCCTGGGACCAGAGGAAATTCCTAGAAATCTTTTCAAGTTCAGTGATTGTGCAAATTGGAAGGAGAGTAGACTGCATACAGTAGCTGGGAAGAGATGATAACACAGATTTTATGAGAACAGAGCGACCTGCAGCAGTCAAATATTTACTTTTCCACATGGACAATTTTTTCCGAGCTCTCTGAACAATAGGGTAGTAAGTTGCTTTAGTAACTTTCTTATGGACAATCGGAACCCCTAAATATTTCCCAAGATCAGAAGTAAGCCCAATCCCAAGCAGCTGACTCAGCTCAAGTGCTCTGTTAAAATTAACCTTTTTTGAGCAGAACATTTTGGATTTATCTAGGTTAATCCGATGCCCAGAAACCTCACAGAAACTCTGCAACACTTTACGAACTTCTTCCATTTGATTACAGGAGGCCTCAGTGAAAAGAATGAGATCATCAGCGAAGAACAAGTGAGAGACATGAGGCCCGCCACGCTTGAAGGTGAAAGGTTTCCAGCGTCTGACAGCGCATTCTTCTTTAATAAGCTGACCCAATCGCTCCATACAGAGAACGAAAATATACGGGCTTAGAGGGTCTCCTTGTCTAACCCCCCTGGAGGGGGTAAAGGTGGGGCTTTCATCACCATTCCAAAGGATGGACATAGAGGTAGTGGTGAGACAACCCATAATAAGCTCAATAAGACCCGGCTCTAGCCGCAAACATATGAGAGTATCTCTGATAAAACCCCCAGTCAAGTCTGTCAAAAGCTTTCTCCATATCAATTTTGATAGCCACAAAGCCTTTTTTTTTACCATTCGTTCTCATTGAGTGGATAATCTCTTGGGCGATAAGGATATTGTCACAGGTGAACGGTTGGCAATGAAGCTACACTTTCATGGCTAATAAGGTGAGACATGACCTCTTTAAATCTGTTTGCAAGGAGCTTAGTAATAATTTTGAAACTGACATTACACAAGGATATAGGCGAAAATCTTTCAACGAGGAAGGATTGTCAATCTTGGGAATGAGAACCACCTTGGATTGATTTATGCGGGACATAGATAAGGGGTTACTGAAGCATTCCTCAATGAATCCACATATTTTATCGCCCACCACATCCCATTGGGACTGGAAAAAGTGGGCCTGAAGACCATCAGGACCCGGAGCTTTAAAGGCTCCCATAGCAAAAGTTGCATTCTTTATCTCAGTTGGTGACATTTTTAGATAGAGCGCGTAACTGAATAGAATCCATAGCTGGGAAATTAGAGAACCACCCCGCAGGATTACTGACATTAACATCCCGAGTGTAGAGATTTTTAAAAAAGTCATGAGCCATCATTTTCATAGTTTCATGGTCTTCAATCCAGTCCCCCCTATCGTTCATAATAGCCCCAATTCTCTGCTTCTTCCTTTTAATAATAGTGGAGGCATGGAAAAACCTGGTATTTCTATCGCCCCCTTGAAGCCATTTACTCCTGGATTTCTGAAACCAAGTAATTTCTTCCTGGGTTGAAACTTTATGATATTCCTGCCATAATTTTTTCTCCAGTCTGAAGAGACCAGTTTGCAAGTTCATATTTCTACTCCTATCAATTCCCTCTAAACGGCGGATCAACTTCCTTTTCCTGCTCGTGAAATTACCCACACGACTTTCATTCCATTCCGAAGCCGAAGAATGAAATTTTTGTAAACCATCAAGCCAGTTTCTCCCTTGCCAAGCTCCCACGGTGATGTCCTTGAAATCGTCCTCAAGAGTCCATGCAACCTGGTAAGAGAAGGTTTTCTTAAAGCTATTTCTTTGGGGAGAAGGATTGGAGTTGACGACCACAATCCTATGATCCGACTTGAATTTTAGCTCATGTCTGGTGGAAAAATTAGGAAAACAATTAAGCCATCTAAGGTTGGTGAATACCTAATCCAATCTTTCTTTTAGGCCTTGTCTTTCCCAAGTAAATTTCTCACCAAGGGCCCTAGATTCTAAGAGACCGGTGTCATCAACACATTCTCTGAATTGTTGCTAAGATGAGTCTCTCTTCTATGTCGCTTTTAGATTGTAAGGCATGTTGACACGGCTACTGGATAGGATTCTTGCTCAAGATAAAGTTTAGATAATGCTTGGTTGCTAAAGTGTATAAAAAAAAAGAAATATTTTTTCTTGTCATAGATACTTTGATTTCCATGCTTGAGTTATTATTTTTGTTTTTTTTTAAAGATATGGGTCCCACCATTTCATGTGTATGTAGGAATCTTCTTCTTCTCATGCAACATGAGAAGTGTAGTTTTTATATCAAACTAATTTTCCTGATTTATTGACTTATAAAATGATATATAATCAAATATCACTATGTGTTATGATTTATTAATTTATTTATTAATTTATTTAATTTTTTAAAAAAATTAACTAGTTTTTATATAAGGACAAGAGCTAGTATAGTCTAATAGAGTAAAATACTATAACAATTCCTCTAATTTGCTCTAATTACATCAACCTCCCTTTTATTTTGAAAATCTATATAGATTTCCCTTAAAATTAAAATGTATCTTACACAAACCTCCCTTATATTCTAATATTTCATTTCTATCCACCTAAATCGTTAGTTGATCGTTAAGTTTGACTTTTGAACTTTTGTTTTACAAAAATGTCCTTCTTTAACATTAGAATTACTTAAACAAATATATATGTATGTGGGCAAAAAAAAAAATTTATACCATCAAATTTTTATCCTAATAGATTTTTTTTTTCATTTTCTAATATGTTAAAAAATTATGAATTTTGAGATTTTAAAATTTATAATTTAAAATTGTTTACTATATTTATTGAAATTTATTTATTTTTTGTTTCTTAAATGACTATGTGTGTGTGTGTTGTATCAAACACTTTTTTCTATCAAATATAATAAACTATATATATTTGACAAATTGTATTAAGTCATTTAAATATATATTTTGATATTTTTTCCTACAAACATTTAAAAAGCTTACTCAAAATTTTTAAAGTTTGTGATATTTACAAGTTGTCAATTAAAATTTGGGCTTTAGCATTAAGGGCACATTAGTAAATAAATTTTATTTTTATATAACTTTCAATTAAAAATATAGTTTTAGAATCTTCTTAACGGAATTAAATGTTTGAACTTAAACATATGTGTTTTAAAATAGAAAGGAGGCATGTGTAACAAAAACAAAATAGAAAGGTGGTTAGAGTATTTTATTCAAGGAAATAACATTTCTACATTTACTGCAAAAAAATTTTAATCTTCCCTACAAGTAGCCCGACACACAATGGAAACCAAGTCCAGTGTGCCTGGAGCGGTGTTTATTCACTGTCAAGCAATGTCCGCACTTTTGCTGTAACTGTTTGACAACTATCCATTTCTAATTTCCTATGCAACTTTGCAAACACTGTCGACGACTCCTAGCTTTGGCGCATATCCCTCTTTCTGCTTTTTTACTTCAAGATTTTAGGTTTTAAGTTTGAACTCCCTTTGTCCCTCTCGTTTGAAATACATATTGCGAGGGACGATGTTGTTTCTACTTTTGCAATGGTAGAAATTGCATCTAATTTGCGAGTGGGTGGGATGAAACTAGATAACTTGGGATGAGCATACGAGCAGTTGCAATCTCAAGCTTCCTCTTTCCTTTTGTTCTCTCTCCAGTGGAAAGATTTGCAGGAACATTTTGATACCCTCAGCAAAATGATTGGAGATCGCTTGGAAAGTCTTAATGTCCGTGAAAAGGAGGTTGAGTTGAAGGAGAATCAATTGAGGGTGATCCAGAAGCCCTTGCAGGGAAGATTAAAAGTGGGGTAAATCAAATAGAATGAGAGGGGGGATGAAACAGTGTCATTTTGGGGCTGCAGATGGATTTTTCTGTAGTAATGCAAAAATGTTATTCCCATTATTCAATCTAATATAGGTTAAGTATCAATTTTGCCCTTGTAATACGCGTCCATGAGCAATTTTGCCCCTGAAGTTTTTGACGTAGCAATGTTGCTCTGGAAGTCTCAAAACATAGCAATGTTGCCCCTCTGTTAACTGCATTAACGGTCAACTAACGTTTGACCGTTAGTTAGTTGACCGTTAGGACTGTTAACAGAGAGGCGAAATTGCTACGTTTTGAGATTTTCAAGGCAACATTGCTCCTGGGCGTGTACTTAATGGAAAAATTGATACTTAACCCTTTATAAGCTTTATTCTCTCAATCATCTTTGCTTACGCACGAGAGGTTCATTAATCGTTCGCGTAGACAATTCCGCAGGTGAGTGATTCTTGTTTGGAAAAATTCGTTTGAACTGCCTGTGATGTACTCGTTTGATTTTCTGTTCGGACAAATTCGTTCTTATTTTTTTGTTTGATTTGTTCGAAACATTTTTCCTAGACAAATTTCACAAGTGAGAGATTATTGTTTGATTAGGGAATGCTTGTGATGGAGGACGCTATGGGGGAAGAAGGAGTAGGCTATGTTTATTTTTTTAAAAAAAAAAATTAATTGTCACTTCTACTCTCTCCTGTCATGATTATAATTATAAAGGGTTAAGGAGCAATTTGGTCAATGAATTATTACATTAGGAGCGTGTAGTACAAATAACTTTTAAGTGGATCAAAAATACCCAAAAACTTTTAAAAATGTACAGTCACCACAAAAAAAAATTAAAATTACTCTAGGAGCGCCCATCACAAAAAAGTTTTACACCATATTTGTGCTGACTGCACATTTTTAAAAGTGTTTTGGTATTTTTGGTGCACTTAAAAGTTATTTGTGTTGGACGCTTCTAAGGTAAAAGTTCGTTGGTCAAATTGCTCCTTAACCCTAATTATAAAACCGGGTTGACTTTTTTTTTTAAAGAAAAGGTTAAGTATCAATTTTGTCCCTGAAGTACACACTCAGGAGCAATGTTGCCCCGAAAGTTTCAAAACGTAGCAATTTCGTAGGGTTAAGTATCAATTTTGTCCCTGAAGTACACACTCAGGAGCAATGTTTCCCCGAAAGTTTCAAAACGTAGCAATTTCGTAGGGTTAAGTATCAATTCTGTCCCTGAAATACACACTCAGGAGCAATGTTGCCCCGAAAGTTTCAAAACGTAGCAATTTCGCCTCTCCGTTAACATCCCTAACGGTCAAACGTTTGTTGACCGTTAGGGCAATTAACGGAGGACAACATTAATACGTTTTGAGACTTTCGGAACAACATTGTTACGCCAAAAACTTCAGGAACAAAATTGCTCTTAGGCGCGTACTTCAAGGGCAAAATTGATGTTTAACCCATATAATATTATATGATACCGAGCATGTGTTATGCTTTACTAATTTATTTATTTTTTATTTTTTTAAATAATTTAATAGTAGTTAAAGAGAAGGGGGGTAAGTATATTGATAAGGAAGAACGAATGGCATCACCGGATGCAATCTCTATTCTTGTTTCCTCTTAAGTTAACACGGTTGGGTCGAAGGCTGCGGAGTTTGGTTGGGAAGAAGAACAGAAGAAAGTAAACAGTACAAAGAGGAGATGAGGGAGGAGTGAGGAAGTGACATTCTTTCTCACTTGGCTATTAGTAGGATGCCAAATAAGCAAATTTTAATAGTGTTAGTTCCGGGTAGGATGAGTTATAAAGAGACTCAAATTTTATTTTAAGAAAAAAGTTATCAAAATTCAGGGACTCAGCTCAGACTCAGTCCCAACAAGTTAAATTGAGTTGAAAACTTGGTTACACAATAAGAATTAAATAATTAATTTTTTTTGGGAAAAATAATATAATAATTTTTTTTTCCTAATCAACAATTTCCATGTTTTGCTCATTTGCTGTTTCATTCGTTCAGATTTCTTTGTCACTTTTCCGTTTTCCCAGGCACATTGCTTTCTCTTACCTCAACATTGGCATAGAGTGATCGATCTGATTGACATTTGAATCTCTTCCATTGAGAGACGGTGGTATGGCGCAGAAGAGATACATAATTGAGGTAGAGAAGGCGAAGGAGGCGAGTGATGGAAGGCCATCGATGGGTCCTGTGTACCGCAGCCTCTTTGCCAAGGATGGATTTCCGCCTCCTACCCCTGGTCTTGATACTTGTTGGGATGTTTTCCGGTAAGCATATACACTGATTTATCTGATCAAACTTTGTCTTCATTTTTTTTTCCTCTCATATTTTGATTTGATACAACTAAAGCTGTCTCGCAAAAAAATATTTTTTTATTTATTTCGACCAAAATGTTGAGGGATTAATAATTCATGGCAAGTTTTCAGTTTGTAGCGCTCATTGGTTCGAATGTGTTTCCTTTGATTTCATTTCTTTTTGCGAAGAACAACTCTCTGTGGTGCATGCTTGATTCGTTCTCTACATTTGTCCCGGACGTGAAAATGCTTTTTATTTTCTTATTGATAAATAATTTTGGTTTTCGTGGATTATGAACACATTGTCATGGATATGCATTAATCCACATTTCTATTACATTGTACCGTATTTAGTTCACGTGTTGGTATGGATTTATCACTTTGCTTTATACATAAATTGTTTTTACAGTTTGTCTGTTGAGAAATACCCTGGGAATCCAATGCTTGGCCGACGAGAAATAGTAGATGGGAAAGTAATTTATCTTTCTTTCCTCTCAAATATATATATACATTCGCTGTCCTCTCTCCAAGATTTGAATTCAGCAACTTTATTTGATTGTGTTGTCACCTCTAACTTTTAGTCCTTAATTGTAGCCTGGAAAGTACACCTGGCTCAGCTACAAAGAAGTATATGACTTGGTGATGAAAGTTGGAAATTCCATCCGCAATAGTGGTTATGGGGAAGTAAGTCAGCTAGGTTGTTTTTGGCTTTTTGCCACTACTTGTCACTCTGCATTGCCATCCTTGTTATATAAAATATTTTTCGCTTGACTATAGCTTCTATTTGAGTATTTTGAATGGATAAGTGTTTGTTTAAGCTTAAATATTGACATTTATGGTTTGCAGGGTGTAAAGTGTGGCATTTATGGCGTCAATTGTTCAGAGTGGATCATTAGCATGGAGGTGCTTTTATTGTATTTGATGTTTTGTTGCTCAGTTTCAATCTAATTTCTTACTACTCTGATCTTTGGAGGATTTAATTGAATTTATATGTTGATATATGCATCTATCTTGCTTATTTATCATTTCTTACTGTATTGTTTCTTTTTCTTTTTCAGTGTGTTTTTTGTGGTTTTTTAGAACATGATGGGGGATAAGCCATTTATAGATTGAAACTTTATTTCTTATGTGTAATATCTGCATTCTACATAGAGCTTTTTTTTCCGGTATTTAGTGTTTACTCATATTGAGCAATCTTTGGCCACCTAGCCATGCCACTTTTATGCTGTTAAGCATTTATTCACGTACTTGTTGGTTTCTGACTTGTGCTTCAAACAAATGCAGGCCTGCAATGCTCATGGGCTTTATTGTGTTCCTTTATATGATACTTTAGGTATTTACATTCTCTCTTCTGCATATTTCTTCATCATGGCTATGTCACAGTGATCAATATTAAATTTTGTGTCCTGATTCAGTTGTGTACATATATTGATTGTCTCACGACATTTGTTAGTTTTTCCACTGAAAAACTAACACCTCAGTCCTTAAAATATAATCTAGTTTGAAGTTCAAATTTACAATAGATCTTATATTCAGAACTAGAGGTAGTGATTGTTTTTCAAAATTAAATTATCTTGTTCTTGACATTGTCATATATGTATCTTAGGTGCTGGGGCTGTAGAATTCATTATAAACCATTCTGAAGTTTCTATTGCATTTTCAGAAGAGAAGAAGATTCCTGAGGTATACTTATGTGTTCACCATGTTTTTTTTTGTTAAACTTGTGTACATGTTATAGCAGCTTATTATCTGAATGATCGTAGTGAGTTCTGTGAAGATGTAGACTTATCTGTATGATTCACTGTTAAATGCTTTTCAGCTATTGAAGACATTTCCAAACACAACAAAGTATCTCAAGAGTATGTTTTATTCTTTCCTTGCATTCATAAAATTTGTTTGTTTAAGAAAGAGGAAATAACCTTTGTCTTTTGCACATAGCACTTGTGAGCTTTGGAAAGGTTACACCAGAACAAAAGCAAGAAGTTGAAAAATTTGGGGTGGCAATATATTCATGGGAAGAATTCTTACAACTGGTGGGTTACTCATTGAACTTATTTGTTATTATATTTCTGCTACTGGTTGCAAAGTTTGACACTAAATGTGCTCCTCCTGTAATTTCTTTGTCAATTGTTAAATCTCGATCTCTATCAACATTAATTGATCTGTTGATGTACCAGTAGTGTCCGCAGCGATGAGGATATGTGGTTCTTTCAGATGACAAAACAATTAAGCGTGGAAATTATGTTGTAAACGGATATTGAGGAATTGTTTGTTTGGCTTAAAATATTTAAGGATTCTTCTCTTAGCTGCTTTGTCTAAAGCTCATTGCAATGATAACTGATTGGAAAAGTTATAGTACTCTGCTTCTATTGATATCTTTTTGGTTGTGATTCCTTAAATTTTGTTGCAGGGTGATGGTCAAAGTTTTGATCTCCCTGTTATAAAGAGAAGTGACATCTGTACAATAATGTATACTAGTGGAACCACTGGTGACCCCAAGGGGGTTTTGATTTCCAATGAAAGCATTATTACACTATTGGCTGGGGTCAAGCGGTTCTTAGAAAGTGTGAATGAAGGAGTAAGTTTTCCTACTTCTTAATTTCACCCATGAATACATGAATCAGAGTGAACCTGAAATACTGCTCCTTTGGGTTTTAGTTACATGTATTAAGTATCTAACATAAATGATCCATGAATATCAATTTCAGCGTACTGACTACTTAGCCTTTTGCCCTCTTGTTTCCGACTTTGCAGTTACATGAAAAGGATGTATACCTTTCATATCTTCCACTTGCTCATATATTTGATAGAGTCATTGAGGAAGTCTTTATATGGCATGGTGCCTCAATAGGATTCTGGCGTGGGGCAAGTATAATCACTTTGATGTTATAGTTTACCCTGGGATTTGGTAGGAATTAATTTTCCATTCATGCAATGGCTGCAGGATGTCAAACTATTGACTGAAGACATTGGGGAACTAAAACCATCAATTTTCTGTGCTGTTCCTCGTGTGCTTGATAGAATATACTCAGGTAAATTCTTACCCAAAATTGTAAGTTATGTAATGATTTTTCTTGCATGATTTGAAGGGCTGTTTTGTCTTGATTTTTTTATTTATTTCTTTGAATTTTTTTGGGGAGACATCCCCTCTCCCATCCAAAATAAAAAAAAGAACAAAATGAAGAAAGCATGACAATGTCGTTCATCATCTGCTATACAGGTTTGACGCAAAAGATTTCTTCAGGGGGCTTCTTGAAAAAGACAATGTTCAATTTTGCTTACTCATAGTAAGTGTTTTGCTATTGTAACCGGTTACATGAGTCGTGGACAAATCATGTTTTATTGTTATTGATTCTTCGTTTAAGATATGATGGAAAAATGGCTTTGGCCTATGTTATTCTGTTATTAATTTGCCGTGAAATTTGACTGCAGCAAGTTTCATAATATGCTGAAAGGAGAAAATCATCAAGAGGCATCTCCACTTTTTGATAAAATTGTGTTTAAAAAGGTTATTATATTTTGTAAATTTGATCACACATACCCACTTTATTTTGGCAACTACCATTTTAATAACAAAAACTGTTATCAAATTTTTGATTGTTTTGACTAACTAGGTTTTCACAAATTCATCAGGTAAAGGAAGGTTTAGGGGGCAATGTGCGTCTGATTTTGTCTGGAGCAGCACCTCTATCTGGACATGTGGAACGTTTCCTACGGGTGGTGGCTTGTGCTCATGTCCTACAAGGATATGGTATGCCCTTTATGAAATTCATCGAATACTTTACTCACCTTGTGCTACCAATTCTTTTTGTGGACATTATGGTTGGCATTTTCAATATGAAAGTACACTTACTGTAAGTAGTGACTGGTCAAGGTAAGCTATAGAATTTTTGTGTTTACTAATATACCCAATATGGTATTGGAGGTAATTATTGTTAAATTATAAACAAACAGTGTATTTGAAAGAAGATTCATGGATGAAATTATTGTTATATGAATGTTTACTGATATACCCAATATGGAAGTGAAGGTAATTATTGTTATATTATAAAACAAACAGTGTATTTGAAAGAAGCTTCATGGCTGAAATTAAAGCATTTAGCCAATGTTCAGCAGCTTTTCAATCCAAATTCTGTTTGGTCTGGCACAAACATTTATGTGTTGAATAGTTAATATATTCAACTCAAACCCTTTCCATATTTTTATTATTGGATGAGAAGAATTACCTTTTGCACTTGGTCATTTATATAAATTGGTGCTAGTTTCCTTTAATTAAGTTTTCACAGTGCTTAATTTTCTTTCTTTTTTCTTTGGCCAGAATTTTCTGTGAATTTTCCGTGTTTAATTTTTCATATTTAATTTATTATTTTTTAAATTTTGTTATCAACAATTTTCTTCTTCTGTGAATGAAAATAGTTACCTTTTATTTAAAGAATTATAGATATAAATGCAGATCTACTTGGATTCTTATGATTGATGACTAATGTGCAATACAGACATTAAAAGAGTTTATAATGCATAACTTGATGTGTTATGTATACTTGCTTGACAAGTGTTGTTCTTTATGAAACAAATGTATGCAATGTTTGGATCATGCATAATATACTGTTTTTAGTGATTTATTCGGATGTGTAGTCACTCTGTGTTGTGTATGTTAGATTATTTGTAGAAATTAGAGGATTTAGGAAGAGAAAGGGAAGAGAGGAAGAGAACAGAAATTCAGAGGAGAACAGAGAAGGAGAACAGAAGAGAGAAACAGAGGGATTGGGAAGAGAAATTCTGGTGATGCTTATTCATTCATCATAACAAACATAGAGATACAATGAAGAGTCGTATGCCTTATATAGGCAACACCTCAAAACCCATTAATCCAAAATGGTTACTAACAACTAACCAACAACTAACTAACTAATACAACTAATCCCCTAACCAACTAACTAATAACTAATACAACCAACCCCCTAACTAACTAACTAATATATTTATTTACAGTTTACATATCAATACCCCATTCCCAAAAACATCCTTGCCCTCAAGGATGATTGGCAACAAAACACAAAACTAAACCTAAAATCAACAAAAACGTAGACTTGGAATTTGAAACTTTTTCGTTATTGAAGAAAACCGGTACTCGATACAATGCATCTCCCTCGAGAGCCAATGTCCCTATGGCTCCATTCCTCGATACTTTACTAGGCCCTTCACTCACCTCTTGCCAGTCAGCCCCTCCGGTTAGAACCTTTGTAGGTAGCCCTCCCGGTTAGCCGTTTCTCAAAGAAAACACCATTGATGGAGAGTTCCTGGTTTCCTTATGGCGTGAGTCCCATAGCAACAAGATATGTATTTTTTTTTTTTTTCAACTTTCTTTCTTTCTTTATTTCTTTTTTTTCACTATAACTTCAAAACCAGCCCAATAATCTTGCTGCCATATCATATCAAGATCCGGTACCCATTTACGTTCGGATCTCCAAGAACTCACTGATAGGAATTCACATCGTCCTCTTTTGGTTTATTCAAGAAGAAGACATGTGAATAAGGATAATTAAAATATAGAATTATGTATGTTTGTATTTTATGTCAGTTTTATGTTTGTCCTGTTTCAGGAAGTTATCCTTAGGAAGTTATAGTAAGTTAAGTATATCTTATCCTTAGGAAGTTATAGGAAAGTTATGGGCGCTTATCTTATCTATGTTGTACCCTGCCTATATATCTCATGTAATACAGCTTTAGAAAGCATCTATGAATATATGAACAATTCTACTACTCGGTCAAGAACTCAGATTCTGATTCTTGGATGATCTGATCACTTTGTGGATTTAAGATCCATCAATTTGGTATCAGAGCCCTACTTTCCTAGACTTTGTGAGTTATGGGAAACAACAGGAAAAAACAATCCTCTGATTCTGCTGTTCCCAATCAGGAAGCAGAATCCTCCAAATCACCAGGCATCGAAGGCATCGAATTACCTGCATCAGAAACCGAATTACCATCAGCCACTACCGATGTAACACAACAATTAAATTACATTGTGACCAAACTTCTGAGTCTGGATGCCGAAATGAAGGATGTGAAGAAACAAAAGGCAACGGTTGTCATGCTAGACCAAGAAGAGAAGGAGCACGGGAAGATACCTGATCCTCATGAAGAAATTGAAAGCGAATCACCTTGGTGGAGCAAGAAGCCAAATAATCGCCCTCACACCAAAGTTGAATTTCCGAAATTTGAGAATGGTGACCCTAGAGGATGGATTATGAAGGCAGAGAAATACTTTAGGTATTATCAAACTCCTGAGGAATTGAAAACTGATGTGGCTGCCATGTATTTAGAAGGAGAGGCTCTCAACGTGTTTACCTGGGTTTCGGCAAGTCGAACCATACGCTACTGGGAAGAATTGATTCAAATCTTTCAGGAACAGTTTGGACCAGCGGAATTTCAAAACCCTGACATCTATCTGTGTGATGTAAAGCAAACTGGCTCTGTTGAGGAATACCGTAAAGAGTTTGTGCGACACTCATCTGTTATACAGAATTGGCCGGAACACTGCCTTCTAGCAGTTTTTATTAACGGACTAAAGGGAAATTTAAAATCAGATGTGAAGATTCAAAAACCAAGGACCGTTTATAAAGCCGCAAGTCTTGCGCTAGAATTTGAGGCCAAATACGCGACGCAGCCAACCTATCTGAAGGGTGCGCAATTTAAGGGATCTGAATTTAATTCAAATTTCAGATCTCAACCACCATGAAATAATTGGGGAATTAATAATTCCTCAAATTCAGCGAGTAATTGGAGCAGTAATAATTGGGGAATTAATAATTATCCCAATTCGGCACAGTCCAGCGTCCAAAAGCCGTTACTGCAGTCAGGAAATTCAAACGTGGTTGCGCAAAATCCGCCCAATTCCACTTCTTCAACGATTTCCGATTCTGAACGCCAAATCCGCCGCAGCAAGGGACTATGTTATCGATGTGGAGCGAATTTCACTCCAGGCCATCGTTGTAATTCCTACTCTCTTAAACTCTTGGAATTACCCGATGATCAAGAAGAACCGATGCAAGAGGAAGATGATACTAGCCCAGAAACTTACGCTGAAATTTCCCTACATGCTTTTCTGGGAAGAAAATCAACGACAAAAATGAAAGTTAGAGGGACTCTACAATCAAGATCAGTATTAATTCTCATTGATTCAGGCTCTACTCACAATTTCGTTTCTCACGAATTGGTGTCTGAATTATCTCTGAAACTCACCACGCTGCCTCCTTTGAAAGTTCAAATAGGTGATGGCTCTATGATTTCCTGCCATTCCATATGTCAGAATCTCACCATAACAGTGCAGGATTTAACCATTACTGAAGAATTTTTCCCTTTCAAGTTGGGAAGTGTAGATATGGTATTGGGTATAAAGTGGCTGGCCTCTCTGAACACGGTTGAAGCCAACTGGCAACAACTATTCATGATTTTCTGGGTAGATGGGAAAAGATGGAAGCTTCAAGGTATTTCACAACCTTCCCCTCAGGTTTCCCTATGTAGTTATGATGGGATGGCAATTGTAAGGCAGTTTGAGGTCCTACAAGATTTACAACAGCAATTCGCTGATATATTCCTGGAACCCCAATCACTGCCCCTGTTCGTGATAGGAGCCACTTTATTCATTTATATCCAGGAGCCTCACCACCTAACATCCGACCTTACAGATACCCACATTCCCAAAAAAATGAAATCGAAACACAAGTCGCTTCATTATTACAAAAGGGATTTATTCAGCCAAGTGTGAGCCCCTTTGCAAGTCCTGTTCTACTAGTCCCTAAAAAGAACTCTACCTGGCGTCTTTGTATTGATTATAGGGAGCTAAACAGGATTACTGTACCTGACAAATATCCTATACCGACAGTGGATGAACTGATTGATGAACTTCATGGTACCAAATATTTCTCGAAAATTGATCTTCGCTCAGGATATCACCAAATCAGAGTTCATCCCTTGGACATACACAAAACAGCTTTCAGGACTCATTCGGGCCATTATGAATTCACAGTCATGCCCTTCGGTCTCACTAATGCTCCATCTACTTTTCAAGCCATCATGAATGACTTGTTTCGACCGTATCTTAGACAATTCATCTTGGTCTTCTTTGATGATATCTTGATCTACAGCAAGACTTTTCAGGACCACATCACTCATTTGAACATTATCTTCCAATTACTACGTTTAAATGAGTTCTATGCAAATCCTGAAAAATGTGATTTCTTGCAGTTGGATATTTCCTTTTTAGGACATAATATTTCATCCGAGGGAGTGCAAGTCGACCATGACAAAATTGCCGCTATTAATAAATGGCCTTTACCCAAGAATATCACTGAATTACGCGGTTTTTGGGCCTTTCAGGGTATTACCGCAGGTTTATTAAGAACTATGGTCAGATTGCAAAGCCATTGACTGATATGACCAAGAAGGACAGCTTTCAATGGTCTGTTACTTCTTTGGCAGCATTCCAAGATCTGCAAAAGGCATTAGTAAATGCCCCGGTATTACAACTACCAGACTTCTCCAAGAAATTTGTTGTTGAATGTGATGCCTCTTCTTTAGGCATCGGTGCTGTCTTACACCAAGAAGGCCACCCAATAGCATTTTACAGCAAAGGCTTATCTCCTACAAAGCAAAATACTTCTGTGTATAATAAGGAATTGTTAGCCTTGGTTTCTTCTTTGCAAAAGTGGCGTCACTATCTCTTAGGACGCAAATTTGAGGTTCACAGTGATCATTTTAGCCTCAAATACTTATTGGAGCAGCGCATCACCACTCCAACCCAACAGCGTTTAATTCTGAAGCTTCTCCCATTTGACTTCCACATAATATATAAACCTGGGTCATCCAATCATGCTGCTGATGCCTTATCACGTATTCCTCATTCGGGAGATTTTTTCTCTTTGGTAATACCCCATGCTTCACTATTTCAGGATCTCCCTTCTCTTTTAAGCCAAGATTCACATACTTCAGCTTTAAAGGCTTCTCTTCAATCTGACCCACAGTCCATTCCTCATTACTCTCTAAATGACGGTTTGTTATACTACAAGGATCGTCTAGTCATCCCTGCTGCTACTGAATTGTCTGCTGCATTAATTAAAGAAGTGCATTCCACTCCTACAGGCGGTCATGGTGGAGTTCTCAAAACACTTAAAAGGTTGCAGCAATACTATTTCTGGAAAAACATGAAACAAGAAGTCACTATCTTCATTCAACATTGCTCAGCCTGCCAGCGTGCTAAGTATATTCCTCAAGCCCCAAGTGGTCTTTTACAACCTTTACCTATTCCGACTCACATTTGGGAGGATATTTCCATGGACTTCATTACTGGTTTGCCTCTTTCTCATGGCTGGGAGTGTATTCTTGTGGTTGTGGATCGTTTTAGCAAGGCTGCACATTTTCTAGTTCTGCCTCGAAAATTTTCTGCCAAATCTGTGGCATTGGTTTTTTGCAAGGAGATAGTGCGTTTGCATGGATTCCCTAAATCCATTGTTTCAGATCGGGATCCGATTTTCCTAAGTGCTTTTTGGCAAGAAGCATTCCGTTTGAGTGGTACTACCCTTAAAATGAGCACTTCTTACCATCCTCAAACAGATGGTCAAACTGAAGTGGTTAACAAGTGTCTAGAAGCTTACTTACGATGTGTCTGTCAGGATTTTCCTAAGCAATGGAGTCAATTTTTGCATTGGGCTGAATTCTCCTACAATTCAGGGTTTCACTCTTCAACTGGCTATAGTCCTTTCAAAGTGGTATATGGTAAGGAACCTCCTTCATTGCTGCCTTTTGTTGCTGATAGCACACGTATTAAAGATTTGGCTGACCACTTTGAAGAGAGGGATGCTGTTCTCAATATAATAAAGGCCAACCTGCTTGCTGCACAAACACAGATGAAAATTTCAGCTGATTCTCATCGTCGAGATGTCAATTTTGCAGTAGGTGACTTGGTTTTTCTCAAGCTACAACCGTACAGGCAGAAATCACTTTCTCAGAGCAAATACCATAAGCTGTCACCTAGATATTTTGGACCCTATCCT
Organism: Acacia pycnantha; assembly: GCA_025563575.1. Classification (NCBI taxonomy): domain Eukaryota; kingdom Viridiplantae; phylum Streptophyta; class Magnoliopsida; order Fabales; family Fabaceae; genus Acacia; species Acacia pycnantha. The sequence continues at coordinate 131,433 of JAMWYP010000306.1, read as the reverse complement.
ATTCAACGAAAAATTGGGTCTGTTGCATATGAGTTAACATTACCTCCAGGATCTAAAGTCCATCCCATTTTCCATGTTTCACTCTTGCGCCCTGCTAATGGCTATGATAAATCTGATCCTTTGCCTCCTCTGCCTATTTCGGATGATTGGGAGTTGCTGCTAGAGCCGGCTCAAGTTCTGGATTATAAAGTGATACATGCAGATTCATCATCCGAAATTCATCTGCTGATCCAATGGAAACACCGTTCCCCTGAAGAGGCAAGCTGGGAGCCTTATGATCTCATTGCTTCCCAATTTCCTCAATTCAACCTTGAGGACAAGGCTCATTTTAAAGGGGAGGGTAATGATAGGAATTCACATCGTCCTCTTTTGGTTTATTCAAGAAGAAGACATGTGAATAAGGATAATTAAAATATAGAATTATGTATGTTTGTATTTTATGTCAGTTTTATGTTTGTCCTGTTTCAGGAAGTTATCCTTAGGAAGTTATAGTAAGTTAAGTATATCTTATCCTTAGGAAGTTATAGGAAAGTTATGGGCAGTTATCTTATCTATGTTGTACCCTGCCTATATATCTCATGTAATACAGCTTTAGAAAGCATCTATGAATATATGAACAATTCTACTACTCGGTCAAGAACTCAGATTCTGATTCTTGGATGATCTGATCACTTTGTGGATTTAAGATCCATCACTCACTCGCTCGCGGCTCCTCGGATTCCCAATTACGTTAGATACTCGGAAGTCTCACGCTTGCGGTTGTGAGGAACACGTTCTGGTGCCGAAAGTTGATTCGCAAGAGCTGAAACTTGCAGGATTCAGGGGAAACCAACTCCCAACAGAACCCAAAAACGTTTGACGCCATCAGAGGTGAAAGTCAAGAACCAATTAAACGATTTTAGAACCAAAATCATGTGATGCAAGGGAACCTTAAAGAATCTGTCGATGAAATCAGAGATGAAAAAAATTAGGAACCGTAGATCCAGAACGCGCAATTTTTGAACCCGACGAGCATCCGAGGTGAAACCTAGAATCAATCGACGTAATCAAATGACTGTTCTTGAATGTGGCGAGTCGAACCCATAATCTGACGACAGAATCAGGTGACCCAGAAGCAGAGTCGGATCACCAAGAAGCTTACCCAGAATTGTGTGATGCAACCGGAGATGAAAAACCCAGAATGGTGCCGCGTCATGAATTTGAATCTGGTGAGATGGAAAACCCGGTGAAGCAACACAATAAGTTCCTTGACCATTCTTGGACTTCTTGACTGGTCTTGGATATCTTTTTCATTTTTTGGGTTGTTCTTGAAACAGGTCTGAAACGTGAGGAAGAAGAATGGTCCAGAAGAGAAGTCAAGAATTGTTTAGAGATCATATAGAAGCATGCCGAAGAATGACAGCTCTGATACCACTGTTAGATTATTTGTAGAAATTAGAGGATTTGGAAAGAGAAAGAGAAGATAGGAAGAGAGCAGGAATTCAGAGGAGTATAACATAACAGAGAGGGAGAAGAGAAGAGAGAAACAGAGGGATTGGGAAGAGAAATTCTGGTGATGCTTATTCATTCATCATAACAAGCATAGAGATACAATGAAGAATCATATGCCTTATATAGGCAACACCACAAAACCCATTAATCCAAAATGGTTATGTTAGGAACTAACAAATTAGCACCCTAAAACAACCTGAATCAGGTATATTACTGAAATGGAGGTTACAACAAATCTGTTGATAGGGCCGAAAGGCAAATGTGATATATTGAAGAAGACAAATTACAATGCTGTGTTCTAAGGAACACTTGAAGGAAAACAATGAACTAGCTACCCAATATCAGCAATAAAACAGTAACCCTTTCCTGGTTTTCGAGAGACCAGGACCCTCCTCACAACACTCTCCTCATGAATGAATCATCTCTGGACGTTCCTGCCTTCCTTATACGCACCCCCACTACTCTGCTAGTGTCAGAGGTTCCCCAACGTCCTCAGCCCTTGCCGCAGGTGGTCCTCTGGATCCTTCCAACTGTGGGCCTTCTCTATTGGGCTTTGCCCTCCTTTGGTATGCTTGGCTCCAAAACTTATCGAGCCCATCATGTACCCGTCAGCCCCTTTGCCTTTGGTGAGGACTTGCTGCATAATACTCCTAAGTTTAGGATCAGCTTGCACCTCCTTCTCCCAATTCTCTAAGTCCTCATGCTGCCATAATGAAAAAGCCATCAGCTTCAAAGGTTCTTCTTGCCGGGACAACGCATCAACTGCACGGTTTTCTTTCCCGGGTTTGTAAACTATTTTAAACCTATATCCCATCAGCTTTGACACCCATTTTTGCTGGTTCTCCTCCAAAACCCTTTGTTCCAGCAAGTATTTGAGGGCCTTCTGATCTGTTCGGATTACAAAATCTTGCCCCCACAAGTAGTGCCTCCATTTTTTAACCGCTAACACTATTGCCATGAGTTCCCTCTCATAAACCGAACATTGCTGAGCCCTTTTTGACAGTTTTTGGCTGAAATAGGTTGGTCTCCCTTGTTGCATCAATACCGCCCCTAGTCCAGTTCCGGAAGCATCAGTTTCTAGTTCAAATGGGAGCGAAAAATCAGGCATTGAAAGTACCGGGAGGGTAGTCATGGCTGATTTCAGTGCCTCAAAGGCTTTGGTGGACTCCGGGGTCCAATGGAAGGCATCTTTCTTGAGGAAATCAGTCAAGGGACTTGCAATTTTACCATATCCCTCGACAAATCGTCGGTAATAACCAATTAGGCCCAAGAAACCCCGAAGTGATTTCACATTCTTTGGTTGAGACCAGATCAGCATGCTTTCTACCTTTGATGGATCAGCTTGTACACCGAGTGCTAATATGATGTGGCCTAAATACTCCACTTGGGGTTGCACGAAGTTGCACTTCTTCAAGTTGATAACTAGGTGATTGTCCTGCAATACAGTTAACACTTGCTCTAGGTGTTCCATGTGAGCATCGATATCACAATAAATAAGTATGTCATCAAAAAATACTAGCACAAATTTCCGAAGGTACACTCTAAAAATTTCGTTCATAAGTGCTTGGAATGTAGAAGGAGCATTGGTAAGTCCAAAGGGCATCACCTTGAACTCGTAATGTCCTTCATGGGTGCGGAAAGCCGTCTTATGTTCATCTCCCTCTCTGATCCGAATTTGGTGGTATCTGGATTTCAAATCCAACTTGGAAAAAACTGTAGCCCCCTTCAATTCATCCAACAATTCATCGATGGCGGGAATGGGGAACTTATCAGGTATGGTAATTTTATTCAATGCTTGGTAATCTACGCAGAATCGCCAACTCCCGTCCTTCTTCTTAACTAATAGTACAGGGCTGGAATAGGGACTAATACTAGGCTGTATAATCCCAGCTAGGAGCATATCTCTAATTAATTCCTCTATTTCTTTCTTTTGGGAATGTGGGTACCTGTATGGTTTGATATTTGGTGGCTGCTCCCTGGGTTTAACCATGATGGCATGGTCTCTTGGGCGTTTGGGAGGTAACATGTCAGTAGATATGCATACAGCAGCAAATTTGTTTAACAGATTCTGAATCGCTGGGGAAAGTATCTGGTCTTCTCTGCCTTCCTTTTCAATGCTTCTACACTCTACCAAGAATCCTTCCCCTTTCTTTCTGACCGTCCTCATAACAGATTGTAGTGAGGCTTGGGTGCGTGACAGAGTTGGATCCCCCTCCAGACATACTCGATTGTTTTTCTTACCTATTTTCATCGTCATGTGGCCCCAATTAACTTTAACATCTCCTAACGTGCTCAACCATTCAATTCCCAGGACAACATCGACGTCACGTAAGGGAAACGGGTAGAAGTCTTGGACGATTCTGAGCCCCTGTAATTTCAAAATCAAATGTCGGCACCGTTGCTTTCTCCGTACCGAGTAGCCGTCTCCCACAGTAATCTTATACTTGTCCACTTCGTCCACTCTAATCCCTGATTGGCCGAGCAAGCTTTCAGTGATAAAGTTATGTGTTGCCCCGCTATCAATCAAGACGGTCACTCTCTTCCCAGTGAGTTCTCCCTGAAGTATCATTGTGCGACTGCCTTCAAACCCAGCAAGGGAGTTGAGTGACAATTCCATCCTGGTCGTTTCTTCCTCAGTGTCGAAAATTTTTTCCGGTGCTTCCCCTGCTTCCTCGGTCCTCTTCTCGTCACTGCCTGGTTCAACGTCAACTAAAAATACCTGCAAGTTCTTATCTCTGCAAGTGTGGGTGGGACTGTATTTGTCCCCACATTTGTAGCATAATCCAAGCTCTCGTCGGTGAGCCAGCTCCGAGTCGGAGAGTCGTCTGCTCCAGCCAGGTTTGCGCGTCGTGGAGATCATCGTCGATGCACTGCTAGTTCGAGTGTCCTAAGTTTTTGGGTCGTTCTTTGTGACTTGGGCCGAAGTGTTCTGGGCAGGTGTGGACCGGGTCGGGTCGGGATACTGGGTCACTTGAGAATACTGAGGTTGGGTCGGGTACTTCTTGATTCCTGGGTTGAATGTCGACCTAATCGTCCTCTGTCCAAGTCAAGTAATCGGTTTTGTTCCATCTACTTTCAGCGCCATCCTGATTAGTCCTTCCAGGTTGTTCTCATCAGCGATCTCAAGCTCCGCCTGTATCTCAGTCCTTAATCCGTACACAAAAGCCCCCATGAGACATTCTTCCGATGCATCTTTTAACGGGAAGGATAGTCGCTCAAATACTTCAACATATTCAAGGACCGAGCCCTCTTGCTTGTTCGATAATAACATCTTGTACTCTCCATCTCGCTGAAACGTGTGGAATCGTTCTAAGGTCTTCTACTTAAACTCCGTCCAGTTCCGCAACGCCCTTCGAGTTTCTTGCCATTGGTACCAATGGAGTGCTCTGTTTCGAGGCATACCACGACAGCTTCTAGTTTCTCGGCCTCTGGTACTTTGTTGATGTGGAAATATCTTTCCACCTGACAAAACCATCTGATGGGGTCTTCACCTTCGAACACAGGTAACTCAAGTTTTCGGAATTTTGTTGCTTCCTTCTCTGCATCTCCTTGGCTTTCTGTTTCTGCCACTGACTGTGATTCTGCCATCTCCTTCTTATCCTTGTTCTTTTTCTCTGTCATTCTCCATTCGCATTAATATCTCCCTCATTAGGTTCATTCCTTCTGTAGGTTCGGATACCTACTTTGCTATGCCGGAAAGTTCATCCACTCTCCTTGCTAAGCTAGCTACAAACTCCCTTAACTCCCTGACTTCGTCCGCCATTGCCCAAATATCCAACCGCTCTGATACCAAATTGTTAGGAACTAACAAATTAGCACCCTAAAACAACCTGAGTCAGGTATATTACTGATATGGAGGCTACAACAAATCTGTTAGAGACCAAAACGTCCCTGAACAGCCAAGCCAAAGTCTCAAGTTTATGCACTACCTGATACTTCACTCCTTACACACTCACAAAATATCTCATATATCCCCCATGTAGCTAACAGCCCATATATTCAAAAACAAGGAGCTTTCACAGTCTCCAATGAGCCACCCTAATAAAATAGCTACTATTCCTACACTTACTTCAAAAAGGTTGTAAAAACAAAAAGGTCAACTCTGTAACCTTAAAAAGCATCCAGCCCTTTTGTCTGAGTTGGAGGAATCTGCCTTGGTCTCCTTGCATAGGTATGACCAGCGAATAGAGTCCTTTCAGGTTACTAACAACTAACTAACTAATACAACTAACCCCCTATCTTTATTTACTGTTTACATATTAGTGTACATGTCCAAAGCAATTAATTAATTACAGTATATTCTGATAAAGAAGGAATTTTTTTTTGGGGGGGGGGGGTAAATGATCAAGAAGGAATTTATTATATGCGTATTGTTGATATGATAGAAATAGGAAGTAATGTGGTTTTGTTGTTATGAAATAGGTCTGACTGAAACCTGTGCTGGAACATTCGTCTCATTACCAAATGAATTGGCAATGCTTGGTACAGTTGGGCCTCCTGTACCAAATGTTGATGTGTGCCTGGAATCTGTTCCTGACATGGGATACGACGCACTCTCTAGCCAACCAAGAGGAGAAATTTGTGTAAGGGGAAGCACCTTATTTTCAGGGTACTACAAACGTGAAGACCTCACAAATGAGGTTTTGGTTGATGGATGGTTGCATACAGGTTATCTCATTCATGGCTCCAAAATTGAAGCTTAGATACTCTGTTAAATTGAATGCATTGTAAATTCTTTTTCATAATCAATCAATTCAACAGGGGATATTGGAGAGTGGCAACCAGATGGAGCCATGAAAATAATTGACCGGAAGAAGAATATATTTAAACTTTCACAAGGAGAATATGTTGCTGTTGAGAACCTGGAGAATATTTATAGTCAAGTTCCTGCTACTGATTCTGTATGCCCTGAAAACCTTTCCAATGGTTTTGATTCTCTTACTTGTATTGAACTCATGCCTCCATATAGGGTTGAAAATATGTGGAATATGAGTATATTCCCTGTAGAAGGGAAAGTGTTGACTACTTGCGAAGAAGTTTATGAGTTACCAAAATTTCATCCTTCATGGCTTCTGAGACTGATATGATCAATTGGGCTTGAGGCTCAACTTGTAATTTTATGCATCAGAATTTCATACGGTCCTTAGCTTAGGTTGTGATAAGATACCATTTGGGCCTTTTGAACAACAGTTCATTATCACTTGTATCAGAAGTAAATTATAGGCCAGGTTCTGTCAAAACGATGACAAATGTATTGAGAAGTTTGACTTTGTCATTTAAGGGGTTATTGACTAACTGTCTATCAGAGCAGTGCATGATTCCACTTAGGATGTAGTTGCTTTGGTAATGCTTTTATGGGGTGTCAGTTATGCTTATTTTTCTGCTGGTCAGTTTTAAGTGTCAATTTGTATTAGACATCCTCCATCTAGGGTTATTTGAGTAATGAAGTGTTACGTGGGTATTAGAGTTTAAGGTTTATTGGTTAGTTGAGAAGACTATTAATATAAATTGAGGATTAGTGATGTTGGCTCCCCTTGCTTTCAGATGGGGATGCTGTTCGTGACTTATTGCATGCTAAACTGCAATGGTTTTTTTTTTTTTTAATCAATTGTATTAATCCTTTATTCATGTAAAGCTTTTGAATTTTTAATCAAGTTGACAACTGAAATGGTAGTTAGACGTAAGATAGACAATCTATGTGCTCAACTGCATCTTCATGTTTACATCGTAGTTATATATATATATATATATATATGATGTACTCATCCTGTTGAATATGATCATGTCCTAGTTGAAGACTAGTTTTATGACATGTATACGTTTGTCTCTTCTCTGTTTCAGATATGGGTATACGGCAACAGCTTTGAGTCCTTCCTTGTTGCTGTTGTTAATCCAAACAAACAAGCACTTGAAAGTTGGGCAGAAGAAAATAATATAAGTGTTGACTTCAGGTCTCTCTGTGAAGATTTTAGGGCAAAAAAATACGTAGTTGAAGAGCTAACCAAGCTTGGGAAGGAAAAGAAGGTCCTATATAGTTGTTTAAAACCTTGATATGTTTTTTCCTCCTCAACTACATTGTGGGCATGCGCTTGCATGATATTTGCGATCAGATACTTTGTTTAGTTTATATTATATATAGATAGTACAGTTTATATATATTGGAATAAAATCTGATGTTTTCTGGTATTCTGATTTGGCAGTTGAAAGGTTTTGAGTTTATAAAATCTGTTCATCTCGAACCAGAGCCATTTGACATGGAACGTGACCTCATCACTCCGACTTATAAGAAGAAGAGGCCTCAGCTGCTCAAATACTACCAGGTACAAGTCTCAAAGATCTTGTGATTTTTTTCTATTTTGCTTCATATGAATTGAATTGGAGAGAATGGTGAGTTTAGCTTCCGCAAATGGAACATTGCCCCTTTCTTATACTTAGTTTAGGTTCCACCCAGTGAAAAGATGGAGGTGGCCAAGTGGTAAGCAATCTACATTCATGTAATTGGTTAGGCCTGAATTGTTGAGAAAGTGTAAGAGAACATGGCCGTTTCACATCATCCGGCCATTGTTAAGTAGAAATTGGGGTAGTTATATCATAAATTTTTTCATGGGCCAAAAAATGAATTCATGTATATGCTAAGTTGCAAATTTAGTTGAAGTACTTGCTCGCTTGTGTTTGAGATACAAATCTTTATGTTGGGGATTCGTACATTCATTTGGTAGCAGCAATGAAATAGAAGCAAAGTGAATGAAATTAATTCATTTTTTTCCTGTGTTCACAGAATGTTATTGACGACATGTACAAGAGTGGAGGCAAATAGAGTGGCTGAGATAATTTTTGCCAGGTCAAATGGTGGAGATGATTTATTTTCTACAATAAGAGCACTAATTTTTTCTTTGATGACTGTATATATGAATAACCAAGATGGCAGATGACTTTCATGTAGCTGCTTAACTTTAAAATACTAATTGATGTGTTTTGAGTAGGTAAAGTTACCAAGTTAATACAATTTTCTTTTGATTGAAAAGATTTTTTAAATAAAACCTGATTGGGGACATTAAATTGAGTTTAATTCACTGTCATCAAATATTTTCATCCTATGGCCATCCACGTGTCATTTTGATGCCCCCAATTCTGGTTTCTAATTGGGCACAATGTGGGAAATTTATGAATAAGAGAGAGAAAACCAAGCCGGTTATGGTTGATAGTTAACATGAACTAGTTTTGTCGGTCAAGTTAGTAATACGGCGGATCGATCACTTGCCAATTTAACTAATCAGTTGATCCATGATCAATCTGACCTGATTTAGCTGGTGAGTAGATCAATTGGTCAGTTTAATTAGTCAGTTGTTCCATGATCAATTTCACTTGGTCTGTAAATGTTAGTTGACATAGATGATAAGAGATCCAGGATTAGGCCCTTGGGTCGTGGGTTCGATTCCCTCTGCCATCGCTGGGACTCCTTTGGTAGGCGATCTCGTAAGTCCCCAGTAACTGATGTCGAACCCCTCCCAAACTTTTTTCTTATCAAAAAAAAAAAAAAATTGACTTGGTCTAGCTGGTTAATCAGAAACAACCTGGTGGTTGGATGGGTTGTTTGGGTTGCATATTACTTCCTTCTATCTTTAACATGAGACTTAGTTGACTAATTTTAGGAAATTAAAAAAATTTAAATAAATTACTTAATTATAGCATATGTTTCATTATCTCTTTGAAATATTTTTGTGTATCATTAGATCATATTTTAGTTTATAAGTCAAATAAATTAATTTGAAGAAAAATGATAGATATAAATAGTTTAAAGTAATTTATTTAACTTCTTTTATATTAGGTAATAAGATCTTATATTAAGAATTGGAGGTAGCCGTTTTTTTTTACCCCTCATGAATTTGAAAGGATGCTATCGCTACTTTGCTGTTTTTGTTAAAGTAAAAAAAAAAAAAAAAAAGAGTAAATACCCTAACGCGATCCCCATTTTGGTCTCTTACAAAAAAAAAATGTCTTTTTTAGTCCATAAAAAGAACGAATAAAGGTTGATTGGTTGACATTTTGATCCCTCACAAATTTCCAAAATGTCCTTTTTTAGTCCCTAAAAAGGACGAATAAGGGTCGATTTTTTTTTTGTAAGGAGTCAAAATAGGGTCTGTATTTTTTGTCAGGGACTAGAAAGGGTATTTACTCAAAAAATAAAAATAAAGGGTTAATATGCAAATTTAGTAATGAACTATTTCTCCAGGGCACTCAACACAACTAACTATTTTTGGGTACAAAAATAAACATAATTAATTTATTTGGTAACACTTGTAACAATGTCATAAACTTCTGTTACTTTTTGTATTGTAAGTGCTGCTACCAGTCTTCTCACTCTATGTTATTTCTACGTCTTAACCCAAAATAAAACATCCCTCGTTCTTTCATTCAGTTTCAATTTCATGCTTGCAAATTTATATGAGCTGAAATTTGGTACTATATCACATGGTTATGAAATTTAAAAAATTTATAGATTGATATGAGTATATGACACTATTGATGTATTAATGAGGCAAAATGGCAATAAACTCTACGAATTAGTACATTAGAGTAAGAAATCGTAGTGAAATATCAATATTTTTGTATATTTGTATTACATTATGTTATTTTAACTGTTCACAATATTATTTTTAGTTTGACCCTAATTAGACAACTGATTCCTTGAACTGTCTTAAGCCGTTCAATAACCGATTGGTTTTCCAGCACCTCATTGAATGGAGTGTAATGAAATTAATATATTTGTAATTTTATGATAAATATATACAATAAATTAAAAAGGGAAAACACAGAAAAAATAAATACTATCAGAATTTGAAAAAAAAAATAAGTATGTTGAATTATAATAATTCCAAATGACTGGTTTGAAATTTTGAAATATTGTAAAATTTCAGAAATTACCTAGTTACCCTTTTTTTTAATAAAATAAAAATAAAAAATCCTCAAACTACCTTATCGGCCGTCAAAGCTCCGACACCAAATCTCCAGTGACCTTGCCAAAAATTGGATGTCGAAGATTTGACGAAGGCAACCAGTCGCTGGAGCTTTGTCGGTCTCATATAAATTTTTTAATTTCTCAAATAAAAATTGTTAATAGGGATATTTGAGTTATTAATATAGATACTAAATTCGAAAATAGGGTTGACTGAAGATTCGGTGGTCACATATATATATATTTTTAATTTCTCAAGCAAAAGTCATCAACATGGATGTTTGAGTTGTTAATATAGTTACTAAAGTTGTAAATAGGGTCAACTGGAGCTCTAACAGTCTTATATTTTTTTCAAGGAACAAAATACCAGATTGGGCACTAAGCCGTTTGAGGGCGTGGTTCAAGAGTTAATGGGTTAGACCAGAGTTCACTCGGGGTTGGACTAGTCATATTAAAATAATATAATATAATTGAAATGTAAAAATTAATATTTTAGATAAACTAATAAAAACCAAAATCATAATATAAAATAAATTTTAAATGATAATAAAAATAAGTGTGGCAAGATATATTAATATATTTTTAAACCTCTATAAATGAAACTGAATATCTTTAGAAAAAAAAATGCTTAAAATCTGTTAGTATCAGTTATGATGCCTATACTTATGCAATGATATCTAACCTATTAATTAAGCATAAACAAATCAGCGCATTTTTATGGGATTGGATTTTAAATTTCAAATATTATTCCCAATATTATGATGTCTATCTAATTAATTATCATTATTACCTAAGGAAAATTAGCCCATGTTTTATGGGAATGAATTTTAAATTTTTAAATTTTTAAATTTTAAATTTCAAATACAATTCCTAATGTGTAGCCGTGAATATCTGATTGGTGATTAGATATCCTTTCCATCTTCCCACATTCCACCACTAAAGCCTTCTCTTCCTCCACCTTTTTTTTTCGTCCGCTTCATTCTCTGCCGTTTTGCTGGTGCCTTCAGTTTTTTTCTGCTGTCTTTCATTTTTCATTTTCCATTTTCCTCCAGCCAAGCATTTAGTATTCTCATTTCATATGACTATCATATCCTTTTAGGTAATTTTTCTTTGAATAAATACCCTTTCTAGTCTCTGACAAAAAACACCGACCCCATTTTTGTCCTTGAAAAAAAAACGTCTCTTATTCGTCCTTTTTATGGGACTAAAAAGGACCTTTTGGAAATTTGTGAGGGATCAAAATGTTCACCAATCGACCCTTATTTGTCTTTTCTATGGACTAAAAATGACCTTTTTTTGTGAGAGACCAAAATGGTGTCTGTTTATTTGTCAAGGACCAGAAAGGGTATTTACTCTTTTTCTGTTCATCATCATCTTTTTTAAGATTTCTTCTCTCTTGACCTGCTTTTCTCTTCATCTTGGTCTTCAACCTTCTTAAAACTTTCACACCCGCCCCCAAAAAAAAGGCGCAAGATAGCAGTTAGAAGAATAAAAAATATAACCAAGTCAAACCACCCAAACCACCGGTTTTCCCGGTTATAACTTGTTGTACCGGTTCAGTTCGGTTCATACTAGTCCAACGTTCCACCAGTCCAAGGACTAAACCAGACAACTGGCTGGTTCACCATTTTTCTAGTTAGACCGGCTAGCCTTGCTCGGATTTTTGTTCGTTGATTTTTTAAAAATTTCTCAAGCAAAAGTTATCAATTTGGATCTTGAGTATGCATAGGACTTCTTCAAGCATCCTTATAACCTCCTCATAACCATTGACAAAATTCATGGGCTACAACACATAACATTAAACCCGGTCCTAAAAATAGAGATCGATCCGGTCTTAAAAGATGACTTTCAAGACTGGATGTTATATACATCCGGTCTTAAAAATTGAACTTTTAGACCGCACTTATAAATGGACCGGTCTTAAAGACCAACTTTTAAGACCGGCTTAATACATTTAAGAGTCATCATAGATATACATCCGGTCTTAACAATTGAACATTTAAGACCGTCTTATTTATTTACGCTCTAAATTTTCCCGAATTTTTTCCTATTCGTTCTTCGATCATATATAATACACAAAAATCCACCATCCAAAACAGCACATAAAAGTCGATATACTTTAAGCTACAAGCTATGAACATGAATAAATTGAATTGGGAAAAAGAATACAAATAATTATCCACCATGAGTTATGTGGCCTTAAGTCTACAATAACTAAAGTAATTTATACAATAAGCTAAGATATATAACTAATTACAATCACAATGAGTTACAATACAGCACATAAATCAACATACATGTAGTCCAATATATTATTCACCATGCCTTCATCTGATTCCCACCCAACAACGTAACATGCATTCTCTTTTATAACATGCCCCTTTGAATCGGATCCTGCCACAAAAACAAAACAAGAACAAATTCATAGTCAGCGTGACATTATATTGTTTAATTAAGAACGTAACATAGAAGGAATATATAATATATATAGTTAAAACCTTAAAATTTTCTAAGAATTCTGCATATGAATATTACCTTATGAATTGACTCTTTTATAAAGTGATATCCTCCCATATCCCTTCTTAATGATCATTTCTTATGCCGGGTTCATTATCCGCTTCATCTTCTTCGTTCATGTCCGATAGACCCCTTGAAAAAGGAGTACTATCAGGAAGACCATAATTTGAATGACTTTCCTCATCAATATCAATGACCCTCTTTCCTTGAAGAGCTATAGACCACATTTTATTTTCTTGATCAGTGATATAGAACACTTGTTTCGCATGGTCTGCCATAATAAAAGGTTCATCTCCAAAACTTCTACTATTGACATCGACTAAAGTAAATCCTAGCCGATCGATCCGAACACCATTATTGACATTAACCCACTTGCATTTGAAGATGGGAAATCTAATTTTGACATAGTCCACCTCCCAAATCTCTTCAATAACCCCATAATATGGCATGACTGCCAATTTAGGCTCTTGTCTTTCGAACTGGAGAAGTGCATAGATTCGGCCTCTAACATAACACCATTTCTTACGACTGTGCTCCTATCATCTAGGGACTTCGTGTAAAATGTATAACCATTGATCACATACGAATTCCAACTTATGACTTCAACCTCGGGACCACGTGCTAACCATTTCATTGTGTCGAAACACATTCGATCCCTCGACCTTTTGTTTGAACCATTTTGCAAAAGTTACATTATGCTCCCTAATCAACCTTTGTTCGGTCATTCGATGGTTTTCTTTCCTTACTGACCTCTTTATGTGCGAGATATGCTTGGCTTGAACTTCATCAACATTATTCAAGATGTATAAGTGGACTTGTGACAATTCATCGGGATCCACACTCTTTACCGAAGCTCCACGTCTACCCCTTGAAAGATGCGACGTTTTGGAAGCCCAATATGTCTTACTTTGGCCAAATAATTTTTACAAAATCCATGGCCTCTTCAGAAACATATTTATGAACAATTGATGCTTCAGCGGTAGCGCGTTCTTCACATACCCTTTTAGGAATTTCATAGATCTTTCAATAGGGTACATCCACCGTAAATGGATAGGGCCGCACAACTTTATCTCCCTCACTAGATGAACAATCAGATGAACCATGATGTCAAAAAATGAAGGAACAAAAAGCTTTTCAAGGTGGCACAAGATAAGATATCCTTCATTCTCCAATTCATCCAACTTTTCAATATTGAAAACTTCACTACAAACCGCATTGAAGAAGAAACAAAGTCTAGTCAAAACGACCCGAAGATCATATTCGGAGATCCCTCGAATAGCTACTGGGAGTAGCTGTTGCATCAAGACATGACAGTCATGAGACTTTTGGCCTACTAATTTCAAGTCCTTCATCGAGACAAGCCTCTTAAAATTTGAAGAATACCCCGAGGGAACTTTTGTGCCATGTAAACACTCACAAAGCTTCGTTTCTCATCCTTAGACAAAGTATGAGAAGCCGGGGACAATAAGTTCTCTTCCCATATGGCCTTGGATGCAAGTCTTCGCGTATTCCCATTGCTTGCAAATCCAATCTTTCCTTCACACCATCCTTCGAACTACCTTGTATGTTGAGAAGCGTGCCCACAATACTATCACATACGTTCTTCTCCACATGCATGACATCAATACAGTATGGGTGGCCCCGTCTAAGAAATCTCCTATGTCCAAGATACACCGTCTTTCTTCCATGTTGAAGTTGATGGTAGCATGTGCCTTCTTCACAAACCGGACATGCTTTATGGCCTTTTACACTATACCCTGACAAGTTCCCATATGCTGGGAAGTCGTTTATAGTACAAAATATCAAGGCTCTCATTTTAAAGACCTCCTTCTTGAAAGAGTCAAAAACATCGACACCTTCTTCCCACAACTCCTTCAAGTCTTCGATCAAGGGCTCCAGGTAAACATCTATGTCATTTCCGGGTTGTTTTGGTCCCGAAATCAACATAGACAACATGATGTACTTTCGTTTCATGCATAACATAGGAGATAAGTTGTAAACAATCAGGACTACGAGGCCATGAGCTATGTATGCTGCTAAGGCTTCCATAGGGATTCATGCCATCCGTGCTAAGGGCAAGCTGAGGTTCCTAGGTTCTTCGCCGAAGTTCGGAAATAATTGATCGATCTTCTTCCATTGAGAAGAATCGGCCGGATGTCGAAGCCGTCCATCCGAAATCCTCTCATCTGCATGCCACCTCAGATTTTTGCATCATTTTCATTCGCAAACAACCGCTTGAACCTTGGTATGATTGGAAGATACCACAACACTTTTGCGGCCCCTTATCGACTTGTACCGTGGGGTTTCACATATCGGACAACTCGCTTCTCTTCAAACTCTTTTCTATACAATACACAATCATTCGGGCATGCATGGATCTTTTTGTACTCCATCCCAGTGGACAAAGTATCTTCTTAGCATCATAGTAGCGATGCGGCAACACGTTATCATTCGGAAGCATGTCCTTCAAAGCCTCAAGCAATTCAAAAAACTCTTGTCGCTCCATCCATGACGTGCCTTCAAGCTTACCAATTTCAATACGGCGTTCAACAATTGGTATTTTTACACCCACGGTATAGCGGTGTCTCTGCGCATCACCGCACATATTACCATATGCATGTGATCGCTCAAAAGCCTCTTCTCCTACATCACGGATAATGTCCTCATGCGATCATCCATATCCGTGTCATTATCATCAAAGGCCACTTCCCATGTTTTTTCCCACTTGATGGCACTTGTTCACCATGACATACCCATCTTGTATAAGTCTTACAAAATCCGTGACAAATTAAATGTGTGCGTATAACTTCGTGACATAGTCGACACTCATTCAAACATTTTACACAAGGGCAATAATACTTCTCCCCATCATCATGGGCATTTTGTTTAGCAAATTCTATAAATTCCCTAACCCCATTCTGATATTCAACACTCGTTCGTAAAGCATCTATCCAACTGTGATCCATAGTAGAATTCCTATATATTATAGACGAAAATCATTGATCATACATAATCCGAAAAAATTGAAACTTGCATATAAAATAAGCCAACTCCAAATGCAAATATAGTCTCAAAGAATCACTTTTACGGAGGAACTTGCCCATTAAATGCATAACAAATTAAGAATCACTTTTGGTTATAAATGCATCACAGTGAATCCAAGAACCAAAATAAATGCAAGACGAGGAAATTAAATGCAGGGGATGAAGGTCTTGTGGACTAACCTGTAGCATATAAATTCAAGAGTAAATACCCTTTTTGGTCCCTGAAATAACACGCGCTACCCATTTTGATCCCTGAGTAAAAAAAATGTCATTTTTAGTCCTTAAACAAAAAAAGGTCCCTTTTAGTCCTTTAGTCCTTTTTAGGCATTTAATCCTCACAAATTCCCAAAAATCATTTTAGTCCCTAAAAAGGACCAAAATGACATTTTTTTTACTCAGGGACCAAAATGGGTAGAGCGTGTTTTTCCAGGGACCAAAAAGGGTATTTACTCTAAATTCAAATGCGTTTGCTGAGTCGTCTTACTTATCCGCTCACGAACGTTGATATTGCAGACAAGACAGCAAGAGTAACCTAAAAACACTTGTTGGTCAGTTGGGTAGGTCTAAAGTGCAAATATAATCTTCAAAAAACAATATTCATTAACAACAGAGATACTCATAAGAATATTACATCGATTTCGTTAAACCCATGAAAAACCAAGAGCGATAAGCTGGAAAATAATAAAGTTTTAACCGAAACATCTCTTACGGCTTCGTCTATAGACGTTTAGCTAAGGAACCGAGAGTGATTGTCGAGAGGGTACGCGAAGCGAGCGAGGCGAAGGCGAGAGGAAATTTCGAGTCGGAACACAGTATTCACTTTCGGCAACACAAGAGATCAGAGAGGGAAATTAAATTTTTCCGCGCGACAAAGATACCTTATTTAGCTTTTTGGATTTTATTAATACCGGTTATTAATTAAATGTCCGGTCCTAAAGATACAACTAACATTTTAAGATCGGAGTTTTAAAACTATCCGGTCCTAAATTTTTTTGTCTTTTAAGTTTTAAGACCGGAGGTTTATAAAACATCCGGTCCTAAAATTCAAATACTCTTTAGATCCGTTACTTATAAAATGTCCGGTCTTAATGGCCTTGGTGATTGCAATATTAAATCAATAAAATAAAGGATATCTTTTTGGACAAAAAATAAAGGAAAATTGGAGAATAAGTTTCTTTAATGAATTACTGGAGAACAGCCAAAAAATTCATACAGTGTTCTTAATGTTTCTTACATTACTTCAAAATATATACACAACAACAAAAAAACAAAAGAAAAACAAGCTGAATATTATCATCCACAAGAATCTGCCGAACAACACGGCGATTTCGGCGTGAAGAGCATTAATTTCCCGCCGGAGATCAGCTAGTTGTTTTCTTATTCTCTCCACCCGCAATATGAATGGATCATTACGGGAGAGCGGAGAGGGGGTCGAGGTAGGCGCGGCTGGGGCCAACGAGGTTGGAGAGGGGATTACGAACATCTGCATGGCCAGCTTCAAGATGACGGATGAACTCAGCAAGGACAAGATCGGCAGAAGGATCGAGGGGGGTGCGACATGAGCAATCTCTTCATCATCCGAAGAAATAACAATGGGTCCATTTTTAATTCAATTTCTTTTAAGACCGTCCTTTTATCATATATCCGGTCCTAAAACTCATTTTTTAAGACCGATATTTTACTTTGTATCCGGTCCTAAAACTCATTTATTATTATATATTTCAATTTATTTTTGTCAAGTAAGAAATTTTGGTTAAAAAATATTACTTTTAAGAACGGATCTTACACAGTATCCGGTATTAAAAGTTCATTCTTTTGGTACTCGACTCCAATGAATTTGAGTACCATACCTCTGATAACGACGTCTTCGACCCTTCCCTCCCCTCAGACAACGATGGGGAGGATTAGAAATTTTTAAGTTTTTTTTTGTACTGCTGCCTCACAAGGCAGCAGAAAAAAAATTATTAATTTAAATTTTTATTTCCCAATCGCCTTCCTTGTTTGTCTTTAACTTTATATTCTTTTTTCTCCGACAACAAGAACAAACAAAACATTGTCCTCTTCGTGGTGATCAATCTTAAAAATTTGCAGAATAAAGTTAACAGTTGCGACCATACAAAACAAAACAAAAAAACATTATTTACCTTTTTCGAATAAAAATAAACAGAGTGACGACTCTTCTCAAGTTTGGACCATCGTTGTCGTCCTCCTTACTTAACTGATGTGAACATTTTCGGTGTCCTTTTCGTTATCTTCTTTCTTTTTCCGAAAAAAGAAAAGGGACACCGATGATGATCTTCACATCCAGGTCAAAAATAAAAGCGAGGACAACGAAGCACAAAACTTGAGAAGAACGCCGAAACTTGGTTGCCTTGAACCCTAACGATATGTCTGAAAATCGAGTCACCAACTCTATTTAAAGGAAGAATATTAGGACCGGACGTATAATAAATCCTCGGTCCTAAAAATTAAGCCTTATTTTAAAATTTGAAGTTAGGAGCGGACAACCAACAAATATACGGTCCTAAAGGTTTCGGCAAACTATTAAATAAAACGAAAACTTTTAAGACCTGACAACTAACAAATATACGGTCCTAATATTTTAGCCGTATATTTTCGAGACTTTTAGGACCGGATATTTGACATATATACGGTCCTAAAAGTCTCTACCCATATTTTTTAGAATTAGGCGAAGACTTTTAGGACCGGATATTTGTTAAATATACGGTCTTAAAATGGACGAACCTTTAGGACCGTACTTTTAACAAATATACGATCCTAAAGTCGAAATACTTTTGAGCCTCTTCGGCTCATTTTCAACATCCGCCTGTACCTCAAATTTCAAGCACTAAATAGCTTTATCCATCATCTCATTCATTCAGAAACCCAAAATGGACACACACAAATTGTTCGAAAAAATAAACAAATTTATTATTGAATTACATTGCGTTATATTTACAAATGAATGAATTAGCTAGTCGAAAAAATAAACAAATAATGTATGTACAGAAGGCTATTGTTGCTACAGCTAGCATATATTATTTACAAAGGAATTAATTTAGGACATTAATCATTGTCTTGACTTAGCTTTTCTAAGACCAGTTTATACAGATATTCACAAAACACATACCGTATGTGCTCCACTTCATCATCAGAAAATGGCTTTGTACAGGCAAACCTCTGTAACATCAAAGACAGAAACAGAAATAACATATTCTTACGTGCATATTTCATATGTAACATTAAGGCATCAGTGACTGAATTCAGCCATAACATTTTACCCTTAAAGTGAATTTAGTCTTTCCCTCCGTCACAATATCATATATGTGTCTCATGACGTACGGGCCACATAAGTTCG
The DNA here is from genome assembly GCA_025563575.1 of Acacia pycnantha. NCBI lineage: Eukaryota > Viridiplantae > Streptophyta > Magnoliopsida > Fabales > Fabaceae > Acacia > Acacia pycnantha. The sequence continues at coordinate 112,067 of JAMWYP010000306.1, read as the reverse complement.
ATTCTTGCGGTTGCTGACGGGTCTAAAAATAAAAATAAATATATATATATAAGAGCATATATAGCTTACTGACCAACTTCAGAAGGCAATTATGCCATGTCCAAATATGTACTAACCTTAATTTTGTGCCATTTAGGATCTGTGAGCTGAGGGCCACGCTTTTTTACATCAACTTGGAAGGTCTTCATGCCACTATCATCAAAATCACAAATTTATCAGTAATGTTCACTGAAAATTCACAAGAGAGATTTCAGACAAGACAATCAAAATGACATTCTTATTCGTTGATGATTTGCTTCAACACAGGTGATGGATCAAGGTGAAGGGAGCATAAGAAGATAACATAATTCGACTCCATGTTCATGACGACCAACTGCCAGTGGTTGCTGAAAATTCCATGCATAAAGTACTCAATGATATATATATATATGTAGCATAATATAATTAAGTGAATTAAGACAAGAATTGTGATATATATGTACCCGAGCCAGTATGGAAACAAGTACACCTTTCTTGGCACTTGACACAACCTCTTTGATATGTACTCCTGTCTCATTTCCAGAGGTAGTGTTGTACTTGCATACACTGGGCACAAGAACCCAAAATCTGAAATTCTGCCCTGTTGAACCAGTTTCTCGTGCATGCACCTACAAGAATGACATCGATCGGGAATTAGTATATATGTATGTGTGTCTAAACGGTGCATTTAAATTATGTAATCAAGGAAAAGATACTTACTTCATAAATATTTGAACACATGCACTAGTAACTTTGTTGTCCAGAAGCGACATGGACTCTACATCTTCATTATCAAAGTAAACCGGTTCAGGATTTGGGATGCCTATTACTTCATCGACGAGCCACGATTTATCTTTAAACCATTTTTGGCTACCAAATCGGATATTTTTCCTTGGCGTCAAGTTAGCGGTAGGGGATGGCACTTGAGGAGGGGTGCAACTTGAGGAAGGACGAAACTTGATGAGGGGATGGAACTTGAGGAGGGGGTGAAGCTTGATGAGGGGATGGAGCTCGACGAGGGGATGGAGCTTGACGAGGAGTAGAGACATCTACAAGCTTCACTGGCCAAGAGATGAAGGTTCCCTTGACATCACTCACAAGATTCAGCTCATCGGTTGGGAGAGGGACATGTGCATCATTGATCACCTCTTCAACTGACACTCTGACTTCATCATCAGCCATTTGTTCGTCGTGTACAGTTGATCCCAAGTTGTGGACAGTCCCTTTAGCAACCAATTGTCTTTGACCATCACGATCCTCCACATACAGATGACAAGGTTGCTCTCTCTTTCTTTTAAGATCTTCTGTAAGATACGGATAACGAAGCTTAGTGATGAAACATGTTTAGTAGGTAAAAAATAACAATATCGATACTTACAATTCGTTCAGCAACTACACAGAGTTTTCACTCGTGTAGGCGCCAGCAACTTTTGCCGAATATACAACCACAGCTCCTCGCGACGTATTGGAGATGGCGGCTGGTCAACTACCGTAGAAGGATTGGATTCAGCTTCATCTTCCAATCTCTTCCCTTTGGCTGCTATCAAATCTCTTGCGGCCTTTTCATATCCGTCGCGAGAAGCCCTGTGTGGGCAATCATTCTTTCTCCCAATCTCCTGATATTTTTCCCTTATTTTCTGTGAATCAGGATTGAAAACAACTATATATCAATTATGAATTCCAGCCATGTCACTAACAAAAATTAGAGAACTTCGCTTGATATGAACGTCAAACATTAGTCAAATTCACTTCATCAAGTTTCAACATTTTACTTAAGGAAGATGTAGCATTGTAGAAGAAATTGGGAAAACCAAAAGAAAGGGAGTTGCAGAAATACTGCCAACTCGGTCAATTCATTCATTCATCATAAATGGTTCCTACACATATTAGAATAACTAACTAACTACTTGCACCGAAACCATTACACAGTTAACATACTTACTAACTAACAAAGAACGTCTAACCATGGCCATTACACAGTTTACATGTCAGACTTGCATGGAACTAGGACATGCTCCTCTCATGCAGGACAAAGGCAGCAAATGTATACTTCTATTCACACACCAAACCATTTAACTAAGAGGATTAGATGTACAAAATAACATTCACATATCCGCACCAGAAAGGTCTTAAATTCCTGAACCGCTCAGCACAATAAGACAATGTTGAGTCTTTCAACTTCGAGAATCGGGGACGGTGAATGTAAGCCGAGATAGTGTCCCACATAGGATCCTTTATTGTTTTTGGTCCACATTTTTCCACTCATCTGTCAAAATGCTAACCTTGTTGCGTACTAGAACGCCGACAAAAACTAGTATATGTGCTTTTATTAGGACCGATGTGGTTGCAAATTTTCATCAAAAAGAATCTCGAGCTTCGTCCCGAGAATTCGACTAAGGGATACTTCCATCATTCGTGTGCCGCTCCTACCACGGCGTGCCCAGCGCTGAGGAGGCTCAATGTGAGATGAAGAGGGTTCGTTCGTCCGACCCTCACCAGTCAAACCAGTATCTGGAGTTCTAGGAACACGAGTGGAATCGTTTTCACCGTTCATTTTCAAGACAGTAAGAGTGGAATGCCTGAGAAAATGAGGGAGTAACAGAGGCTAAGTGCAGCGGGCGAGGAAGAGAGTAATGCAACGAGAAGGGTTTCGCAACGTGAACAGGGGTTCTTCGGTGAGTGACAAAAGCTTCCATGCGAAGTAACGTTTATTTGGCGCCTCATTTTTAAGACAGGACAAATACATATATACGGTCTTAAAAGATAACTTTTAAGACCGGTCTTTCTATATGTCCGGTCTTAAAATTAATTAATTTTTTATTCAAACTTTTGTACTGGCCAAATTTTTTGTCCAATCTTAAAAGTCTAACTTTTAAGACCGGTCATTCTGTAACTATGGTCTTAACATTTATTAATTTTTTATTTAAACTTTAGTCTGGGACAAATTTTAAGTCGGTCTTAAAAGTCAAAGTTTTAAGACCGGCTATTATATATGTTCGGTCTTAAAACTTTAATACCTTTATATTTATATTTTTCCATATTATTTTCGAGTGTAGAAAATATAAGTCTGCCTTGATGAGATTTCTCCATAAAAGTAATTGATATTTCAATTTTTTTATTAACATTTTTAAGACCGGTTGTTATTTTAACAGGTCTGGATAAGATCTATGAAAATTTGATCAGAATAAGAAGTTCTTTATATTTACAAATTTGCCACCGGTCGATACTTAGTCTGGTCTTAATAAGGCGTCCTTCATTGTGTAAGAAGTTCTTTTTATTTACAAAACTGCCACCGGTCACACTATTAAGACCGGTGCTTCGATTATCCGCTCTAAATGAGGCGGTCTTATAGCCCTTCATTGTATAAGAAGTTTTTTTTATTTACAAAACTGCCACCGGTCACACCTTTAAGACCGGGGAGTCGATGATCTGCTCTAAATGAGGTGGTCTTAAATCCCTTTTTTGCACTAGTGTAACATGATTCATCTCTCTGTATGATAAGATTGCACTAAGCTTGAATTTTTAGTGGAATTACATTGTGTTAGTCACCTGTGTAACACAATATAATTCCACTACTTAAAATTTGGATTCCAATATCACAACTAACACAAACCACAAATGGGTCAGGGTGTTTGAAGCCCTTAATATATCAATAATCACCATGGCCTATTATAACAATATATCTAAATATGAATAACATAGCAGATGAACCACCAAAATGAAAATATAAAAAGGTCTCTACCCACATCACAAGACCCAATATACAGCGAAATATTCAAAACATGCAAAGCATATAAAAAAGGCCCCTAATGTTTGACAATATACATCAATTAGAACCTGCAAAGCAAAAGAAGGCTATACATGTACAGTGTCAAACCCCTCAATAATACGATATGTATCAGAGTAATATAATGCAACACATTGGGCAAATAGCCCTTACAGATATGGCTTGAGTACCGGAGAGGGAAAATTGAATTTATGACTACGTCTGGAGCTGGACTAATATCAAAAGTTCATACAAAATGACCCCATATGAGGTTTATGTGATTCAATGTATCTTGGTAGGGTCAAAAGTTCATACAGAATGACCCCATATGAGGTTTATGTGATTCAATGTATCTTGGTAGGGTGCTCCAACGCTGCGTGTTTAAGCCTCGAGGAAGAAACCTTATCTAATAAAAAAAATTATGTGTTTGCCAACTTTATCGGACCTTATTAACATAAATTTTAGGGATGCTTTTTGAGTTACTTTTATTAGTTCTCGGAGTTTTGATGATAACAAGACTTGGAAGTGATTAAGGTTTTGAATTGAAAATGGTTAAGGTTTTTGAATCAGTGAATATTGCCTAAGGTAAGAGTGACTCGAGTATGACCTTCATTCTTACTCGAGCATGCTCAAACTCATAGTTTGTTAAGTGTTCACAGGATATTACTTGAGTATGGATATTTTGTTACTCAAGTATGCTATCAGATATGTATCGTTGGACTGATATCAGAAGAAGAGTACTCGAGTATAGCTATTATGATGCTCGAGTACACATTAAATCAGAGCAAAGTTTGGAAAAGTTATGACTCTGTACTTGAGCATTGTTCATTGCTTACTCGAGTAGGGTACTCAAGTATGGATAACTATCTACTCGAGTACAAGGACTTTTCTGGCAAAACAAATTTTCTTATCAATATGTTACTCTAGTACAAGGTAAGTGTTACTCGAGTAAGGTATTCGAGTAAAGGTAATTTGTTACTTGAATAAGTATATTTTAATCTTTACATTTGCTCTTTGTTTGAAATATAGTTGAGTACAGTTTACTGTTACTTGAGTAAAGGTAATTTGTTACTCGAGTATATATGTCTCTATCTTATTTTTGCTCTCTGCTTATGGAGTACTCAAGCATTATTCTACTGTTACTCGAGTATAAGGAAAATGGTACTGAAGCACTATGGGCTAATGCTTCACTTAGTGTATTGTTTCAACGAAGAATATATGATACTCGAGCATTGGAAATTGGGTACTCAAGTATGCTACTCGAGTAACATGCATATTGTTACTCGAGCATAGTCATCACAGAGACCTTTGTTGTGTATTGTTGCGATGATACTCAAGTATAGCTATTTGCTTACTCAAGTATGGTTGTTTGTTGGACACCTGTGAAAGCTTTTTCACATAGCTACTTGAGTACTATGGTATGGATACTCGAGTATGGTTCTTCATCTATTAGAATCCTTCACTGTAACAGAAATCATAATTTTAATATTTTGGGTTATAATTCGTTTTTGTTTAAATCTTACTCAAACTCATTTATACTATTTCTAACTATCTTTTGAGTAGATTTCAAAGGATTAACAAATGTTTAAACTGTGATTAGCCGAAAAGAAACTTCGTGTGTCAAAAGCATTTATTGTTTTTAGAAACAGAGGCTACAAATGGAATGAAGTTCCACAGCAGACAAAATCATTCCTTCGAGACATACTTATTTCAGCAAAAGTTTTGAGTCAACTTCTGACCACAAGCGAATTAATGAAGCAACGTTCAACTATGCCTAACGGAAATCATCTATGTCTAATGAAAGGTTGAAGAGTCTCAACGACTATTTTCAAAGATCTTCAATGGCATTAATGGAAGTTTGTATAAAAGCTCAACGCATTCAATTCCACCATCTACCGAAACTATGCACATTCAATTCGAGATTATTGCATTCTACTGTTTCATTTATCTCAGTTAATATCTTCGGATATATTGTACTTCAATGATTATCATTCATCTACTCAGTGAGGAGTTTAAACACTTATTTGATTATCACTTTATTAGTTTAAGGGAAAAACACTTCTCATGTTGTAGGAGAAGTGTATTCTCATGTCACACACACATGAAATGGTAGGACCCACACACACACACATATATATATATGTATATGGGTCCCACCATTTCATGTGTGTGTAGGAATCTTTTCCTTCTCATGCAATATGAGAAGTTTAAACCCCTTAGTTTAATCTCAAGGTAGAGCGACCTTGAGTGTGAGTGTACGATTACAATTTGTAAGAGGGAGTGAATCCTAGTGTGAAAGGATTACTTTGAGTATAGAGTGTGTAACTGTATTTGTGACCGTGAGTTAGTGAAATTCCCTGAGTGTCTGAGGACTGGACATAGGTCAAAGAGTTGGACCGAACCAATATAATTTCTTTGTGTTCATTCTTTCTATCTCTATCTTTGTTTTATCACTCTTCGTCTAAATCGCAAAAAGAATTTGAAATCCCCTATTCACCCCCTGTAGGTGATATTCCGCTTTGAACTTTCTCTTATTTTTATTTCGTTTTTCATTCAATATTCTACCAAACTCTAGATGAATTTACAAGCATTGGAGTTAGTTAGTATGTGTGTGTGTGATCATTATTTTAATTTTAATCTCTCTTTATATTTATGAAAAACAATTATTAATAACCCTCTTAATAATTTATATTTGCAGCCAAACATATGACTTATAACCACACTAGTATAAAAAAGGACTTTAAGACATTCTCGTTTAGAGAGTATTAAGGCTTTGGTCTAAAAAGTATGACCTTTGGTAGTTTCATAAATATAAAGAAATTTTTAGACTGGGTTATAAAGAATTAGGTCTAAAAAGTATGACCGGTGGCGTGCGTGTGCGTGTGCGTGTGTGTGTTCATTATTTTAATTTTAATCTCTCTTTATATTTATGAAAAAAAAAATTATTTAATAATTTATATTTGCAGCCAAACATATGACTTATAACCACACTAGTATAAAAAAGGACTTTAAGACATTCTCGTTTAGAGAGTATTAAGGCTTTGGTCTAAAAAGTATGACCTGTGGTAGTTTCATAAATATAAAGAATTTTTTATAAAACATTAATAACTTTGTAGAACATTATATATATATATATATAACTTTGTGGAACATATTATAGAGAATGAGGTCTAAAAAGTATTATCGGTGGCAGTTTCATAAATATATAAAGAACCTTTTAGACCGGATTATAAAGGATTAGGTTTAAAAAGTATGACTGGTGGCTGTTTCGTAAATATATAAAGAACTTTTTAGACCGGACTTGTAAAATATGAGGTCTTAAAAGTAATACTTTTAAGACCTAATAGTTTAAAAGTTAGGTCCAAAACTCATGGCAGTTTTTTAAATATAAGAAAAGTTTTACTTTTAAGATCGGATGTTTAAAAAATCTGGTCTAAAAATTCTACTTTTAAGACAGGATATTTAAAAAGTCTGGTCTAAAAAGTTTAAAAGATGGAAGATTTTTCCCGTTCTGAAAATTGAATTTTGCTCTCTGAACCACCAAAATGAAAATATAAAAAGGTCTCTACCCACATCACAAGACCCAATATACAGTGGAATATTCAAAACATGCAAAGCATATCAAAAAGGCCCCTAATGTTTGACAATATACATCAATTAGAACTGCAAAGCAAAAGAAGGCTATACATGTACAGTGTCAAACCCCTCAATAATACGATATGTATCAGAGTAATATAATGCAACACAGTGGGCAAATAGCCCTTACAGATATGGCTTGAGTACCGGATAGGGAAAATTGAATTTGTGACTACGTCTGGAGCTGGACTAATATCAAAAGTTCATACAAAATGACCCCATATGAGGTTTATGTGATTCAATGTATCTTGGTAGGGTCAAAAGTTCATACAGAATAACCCCATATGAGGTTTATGTGATTCAATGTATCTTGGTAGGGTGCTCCAACGCTGCGTGTTTAAGCCTCGAGGAAGAAACCTTATCTAATAAAAAAAATTTATGTGTTTGCCAACTTTATCGGACCTTATTAACATAAATTTTAGGGATGCTTTTTGAGTTACTTTTATTAGTTCTCGGAGTTTTGATGATAACAAGACTTGGAAGTGATTAAGGTTTTGAATTGAAAATGGTTAAGGTTTTTGAATCAGTGAATATTGCCTAAGGTAAGAGTGTACTCGAGTATGACCTTCATTCTTACTCGAGCATGCTCAATCTCATAGTTTGTTAAGTGTTCACAGGATATTACTTGAGTATGGATATTTTGTTACTCAAGTATGCTATTAGATATGTATCACTGCACTGATATCAGAAGAAGAGTACTCGAGTATAGCTATTATGATGCTCGAGTACACATTAAATCAGAGCAAAGTTTGGAAAAGTTATGACTCTGTACTTGAGCATTGTTTATTGCTTACTCGAGTAGGGTACTCAAGTATGCATACCTATCTACCCGAGTACAAGGCTTTTCTGGCTAAGCAAATTTTCTTATCAATATGTTACTCTAGTACAAGGTAAGTGTTACTCGAGTAAGGTATTCGAGTAAAGGTAATTTGTTACTTGAATAAGTATATTTTAATCTTTACATTTGCTCTGTTTGAAATATAGTTGAGTACAGTTTACTGTTACTCGAGTAAAGGTAATTTGTTACTCGAGTATATATGTCTCTATCTTATTTTTGCTCTCTGCTTATGGAGTACTCAAGCATTATTCTACTGTTACTCGAGTACAGTGGCGGAGCCACACTGGGGCATATGTCTGCAGGTGCAGACACAAAAGTTTGAAAATATATATTATATGAAGGGAGCCTACTACAATATGTTTAAGTGGTGTAGTGGTAATCAGGCCTTTTTTCCATGAGGAGATCCCCTGTTCGAATCCAGCGGACAACTTTATTAATCAATTTTTGGCATGACTTGCAGATATATATAATATATTTTCTTAACAAAATGCAAATATTTTTCATTTTATATATAGTAAAAAAGGCAGAAAAAGACAATTAAATTTTTTTTTTTGCTCAGATAAATAAATATGTTGAATTTCAATAATTCTAAAAGAATTGATTGGAAATTTTGAAATGTTGCAAAATTTGAGAAATTACCTAACCACCCTTACTTTTTTTTAAATAAAAATTCAAAAGGCCGTAGTTTATAACTTTAGTTTCGCTATTAGCAACTCAAGTATTTATAATCACAATATTGCTTGAGAAATTCAAAAAAATATATATATAATAGGTTGTTGAATCTTTTTTAATTGTTGTGAAAATATTTTTCAATTGAACCCCATTTTTTGTCCTAAACTTTATAAAGAAATGGGTTGCCTTTTATCTTCCTTAAAAAAAAATTTCGGGGGCGTTGCCCTCGAACCCCAAATTCCACCACCAATTTTGCACCCACAAATATTTAAAGCTGGCTCCGCCACTGCTCGAGTATAAGGAAAATGGTACTCAAGCACTATGGGCTAATGCTTCACTTAGTGTATTGTTTCAACGAAGAATATATGATACTCGAGCACTGGAAATTGGGTACTCGAGTATGCTACTCGAGTAACATGCATATTGTTACTCGAGTATAGTCATCACAGAGACCTTTGTTGTGTATTGTTGCGATGATACTCAAGTATAGCTATTTGCTTACTCAAGTATGGTTGTTTGTTGGACACCTGTGAAAGCTTTTTCACATAGCTACTTGAGTACTATGGTATGGATACTCGAGTATGGTTCTTCATCTATTAGAATCCTTCGCTGTAACAAAAATCATAAATTTAAATATTTTGGGTTATAATTCGTTTTTGTTTAAATCTTACTCAAACTCATTTATACTATTTCTAACTATCTTTTGAGTAGATTTCAAAGGATTAACAAATGTTTAAACTGTGATTAGCCGAAAAGCAACTTCGTGTGTCAAAAGCATTTATTGTTTTTAGAAACAGAGGCTACAAATGGAATGAAGTTCCATAGCAGACAAAATCATTCCTTCGAGGCATACTTATTTTAGCAAAAGTTTTGAGTCAACTTCTAACCACAAGCGAATTAATGAAGCAACGTTCAACTATGCCTAACGGAAATCATCTATGTCTAATGAAAGGTTGAAGAGTCTCAACGACTATTTTCAAAGCTCTTCAATGACATTAATGGAAGTTGGTATAAAAGCTCAACGCATTCAATTCCACCATCTACCGAAACTATGCACATTCAATTCGAGATTATTGCATTCTACTGTTTCATTTATCTCAGTTAATATCTTCGGATATATTGTACTTCAATGATTATCATTCATCTACTCAGTGAGGAGTTTAAACACTTATTTGATTATCACTTTATTAGTTTAAGGGAAAAACACTTCTCATGTTGTAGGAGAAGTGTATTCTCATGTCACACACACATGAAATGGTAGGACCCACACACACACACACACATATATATATGTATATGGGTCCCACCATTTCATGTGTGTGTATCTTTTCCTTCTCATGCAATATGAGAAGTTTAAACCCCTTAGTTTAATCTCAAGGTAGAGGGACCTTGAGTGTGAGTGTACGATTACAATTTGTAAGAAGGAGTGAATCCTAGTGTGAAAGGATTACTTTGAGTACAGAGTGTGTAACTGTATTTGTGACCGTGATTTAGTGAAATTCCCTGACTGGGCATAGGTCAAAGAGTTGGACCGAACCAATATAATTTCTTTGTGTTCATTCTTTCTATCTCTATCTTTGTTTTATCACTCTTCGTCTAAATCGCAAAAAGAATTTGAAATCCCCTATTCACCCCCTCTAGGTGATATTCCGCTTTGAACTTTCTCTTATTTTTATTTCGTTTTTCATTCAATATTCTACCAAACTCCAGATGAATTTACAAGCATTGGAGTTAGTTAGTATGTGTGTGTGTGATCATTATTTTAATTTTAATCTCTCTTTATATTTATGAAAAACAATTATTAATAACCCTCTTAATAATTTATATTTGCAGCCAAACATATGACTTATAACCACACTAGTATAAAAAAGGACTTTAAGACATTCTGGTTTAGAGAGTATTAAGGCTTTAGTCTAAAAAGTATGACCTGTGGTAGTTTCATAAATATAAATAAATTTTTAGACTGGGTTATAAAGAATTAGGTCTAAAAAGTATGACCGGTGGCGTGCGTGTGCGTGTGTGTGTTCATTATTTTAATTTTAATCTCTCTTTATATTTATGAAAAACAATTATTTAATAATTTATATTTGCAGCCAAACATATGACTTATAACCAACTAGTATAAAAAAGGACTTTAAGACATTCTCGTTTAGAGAGTATTAAGGCTTTGGTCTAAAAAGTATGACCTGTGGTAGTTTCATAAATATAAAGAATTTTTTATACTGGGTTATAAAGAATTAGGTCTAAAAAGTATGACCGGTGGCAGTTTCGTAAAATGGGACCCACTCACTTTTATGTGAGTGCTGCAGAAAAAAAGTTTCTACAGTAAATGCAGAAACATTAATAACTTTGTAGAACATTATATATATATATATATAACTTTGTGGAACATATTATAGAGAATGAGGTCTAAAAGTATATATTTCATAAATATATAAGGCTAAACTATACATTTGGTCCTTTATGTTTGCCTCGATATCATTTTAGTACCTTAAGTTTGTAAAGTATTTGGTCCATATAGTTTAACTTAACGGAAAATACTAACTCAATAATTTTTAGCGATATTGTGCAATTAAAGGCTGACCAAACATGCTTATATGTTAGTATTTTAATAATATTTTAAATCCTTTTAATTGAAAAATATTTAATTTTCACGGAATTATATATTTTTCTTTGTAGATTAAATACTTTTTTCACGGACTCAATAATTTTTAGCGATATTTGTCAATTAAAGTACCAAACATGCTTATATGTTAGTATTTTAATAAATTAATATTTTAAATCCTATTAATTGAAAAATATTTAATTTTCACGGACTATTATACGGTTTTTCACTTGTTTGTAAAGATTAAATACTTTTTTTTATGCTCGTGAAGATTAAATATTTTTCAACTAATTGGATTTAAAATATTAACATATAAGCATGTTTAGTTAGCATTTAATTGCACGATCATCATAAAAAATTGTTGAGTTAGTATTTTCCGTTAAGTTAAACTAACGGTGTTAACTTTCAGGGACCAAACGTGTACTTTAGAAACTTAAGGGACTAAAACGATACCAAAGGTAAACATAAATGACCAAACGTATACTTTAGCCATATATAAAGAACCTTTTAGACCGGATTATAAAGGATTAGGTTTAAAAAGTATGACTGGTGGCTGTTTCGTAAATATATAAAGAACTTTTTAGACCGGACTTGTAAAATATGAGGTCTTAAAAGTAATACTTTTAAGACCTAATAGTTTAAAAGTTAGGTCCAAAACTCATGGCAGTTTTTTAAATATAAGAAAAGTTTTACTTTTAAGATCGGATGTTTAAAAAATCTGGTCTAAAAAGTCTACTTTTAAGACAGGATATTTAAAAAGTCTGGTCTAAAAAGTTTAAAAGATGGAAGATTTTTCCGTTCCGAAAATTGAATTTTGCTCTCTAAACCTCTCTTCGACCTTGTAAATCTCGTCTCACACCCTCTTCAACCTCGTCTCATCTCAAGAAGGACCTCACTCATATGTTTTGACGCAGCGAAAATTGCTCTCGCCTCCTTTGCTCTCATAGTCTCTTGTTTTGGTTCTAGTTTCTCTAGGTTCACAATTTTTACTTTGTCTTCTTCAATCTATTTCAATTTTGGTTCTTCGACCTGGAAAATTGCAAGATTGAAGAATCATCATGCACTGTTATCTTACCAAAGATTCTCTTTCTTCCTTGCTCTTCCTCATCCTTCTCCTGTCTATTTTCATAGATTCTGCTAAGTGCTTCTTGTCTTTCCTTGCCCATGCTCTCTCTCCCTCCCCTGTTGCTTTTGTTGCAAATCTTATATTTGGATTTTGAAGAGCTGAGTGATTCATTCTCCGTGTAATAATTAAAAAATAAATGATAAAAATAATAAAATAAAAACGGTGGCAGCACCTAAATGCTTTGGAGAGAAAGGCATTAATTTACTTGGGGAGGAAGGCATTAGTTACTTGGGGAAGAGGGAATAATAATTAATTCCTCAAACCTCTCCTCCCATCTATATATATAGATCCATGCTGCGTGTGTGTATGTGTAATTGTGGTGAGTGAGGCAAGAGAAGGCAAAGAAAAGAGAAGAAAGAGAGCTTATTTGGGTTTTTAAGGTAAGTTATTTATTTTATAAGATCATTTAGGTAGTTAAATTAATTTATTTTCAACAAATTTTCTTCATGAAAGTTGTTCTACATATTTTTCTCTTTTTCAATGAGGGTAATATAGTACTAATTAGTAAATAAAATTGTGATTTGAATATTGGCAAAGTTTTAAGTTTTGATAATAGATGACTGTATACATGTAGAGTATGATTAATATATATAATTTTAATCGGTTTAGATTTATTAGTTTGATGTTATGGGAATTTTAAATCAATTTTCTATTTAGGATATTCTTGGTTAATTTTATTATATTTATATATTTATTTTTGGAGGGGACTGACTTATCTCATGCTTAGTTTTCGTGTTAAGAACTTGAGGTAACCACTTTCCAATTTATCCTGTATACTTGTTGAAATGATTACAAGTGTATGTTCATATTTGCAAGTGATATGAATATTTAATAATATTTTACACATGAAATATATGTATGAGGAGTTTATAAGGTTGGTTGAGGGAGTTTCATGCATATAGAATAATTTTGAATTATTAAATGGTTTGGAAAACTTCTCAGGCTTATTGATATGAAGGTATGTATGTATGTATGTATGTATGTATGAGGAGGTTATAAGGATGGTTGAGGGAGTTTCATGCATATAGAATAATTTTGAATTTTATTAAATGGTTTGGAAAACTTCTCAGACTTATTGATATGAAGGTATATCTAGCCCGCTTAACTATCTTGCAATCATTCCCTGTATATGTTATATGTAAGAACAACAGATGTTTAGTCTCGATGGACTAGTATATTGATATTGGATCGAATAACTCTCTCCTAGGTATCTATAGATGAGATACCTATGAGAATAGATGATCACTGTGCATGAATATGAAGGCTTTTGCTAAAGGAGGTAGTGTGTGTGCACAGTGACGACTGAATGGTAAATTAGAGAGAGCATAGAATATGTATACCTTTAGGATTTAACTCCTTTTTATAGAGTTTACCTTAAGGTTAGGGTTTGGACTTATGGGCCTTTGTGCCTTTAAGCCCAAGTGTTATGCCACTATATCTGTGTCACGTAGATTAACCCTTGTTGGGTCATACATTGAATGGGTCTCATATATGAATCCATAACAATATACTTGTTATATTGGATATGCATGTGGTTACTGGGTCCTTGAGACTCACCCCGTCGTTGTTTATATTTTTCAAGCGAGAATTCAAGCAGTATTACTAAGGGGAAGGCATTCGAGACTTGATCTGAGTTATCGATCTTCTATGTCTCATTTTGTTACATGAGCATAGTCTAATATATATTGCTGAACTCTAAGACCTTTTTGCTCGTAGTATATTTTGATTATTCCGCTACATGCTAGAATTTGTATTATGGACAAAGCCCTTTTAATAAGATAATTAATGTGGGATAATTTATTTTGGCCATACATAAATATGTTTGGGTATATATAAAATGATTATTTAAATGATAAATATGAAAGGATGTTACACTCGGCGATAGAGTACTCCCTGCTCTTTTCACTCATTGCTCTCACTTTTGGTGCTTATTTCCAAGGGCTAACATATAACTTGCAACAACTTGTTCTTCTCCTCTCTTTTTTATTTTATTGCCTTCTTGCCTCTACTTTAGCTGAACCACACCTCATAGTTTAATATCCCACCTAATTATCTGCACTTAGATTTTTCTTTAGTTGTAGATCTGCTTCAACTTTCTACAATTGTTATTTAAGTTCAATATATTCCCTCAGCTTTGCCTGCAAACTTCTTCCGGGTACATACAAACATGGGTCGATCTGAAAACAGAAACTGCCACAAAACTCAAAGAAAAGAATAAAGCCTTTTTTCTGTCTTCAAAATCTGATACACTTGACTATTTTGAAGCAAGCCCGGGGAGCAATGGAGTCAAATCTTGAGCACCGCTCTTCAATGTTGCGTGGTCATCAGCAGCAGCAGATGAATTCTGGTTTAACACGGTATTGATCGGCGCCAAGCTCGTATTTCGCGAATATCATAGACAAGGAATTTTACGAGGACGTGTTCAATCGGCCTTCCAGGCCCGAAACGGACCGAATCCTTTCACGGTTTATGAATAGCCTGGCTAACGAGGCAGAAGATGCACTAGCTCAATATCTTACATCTGCTCAACAAAATTCTGCAGTGAAGGAAGAGATGGATCAGGAGTGTCAGGTTATGCCTTCCGTGAACGATGAACCGATGGCTATCCACCCGACGATCTGCGGTGTTCCTTTTTTTTTTTTTTAATGGTTTCATCTAATCTTAAAATTCCCTTCTTTTTTTTTTTTTTTTTTACGATGGAAAGAGATTTTTAAGACTGGTCCCTTCTTCTTTTTTGACGAGAAAAAGATTTTTAAGACTGGATGTGTTTGATCTTAAAGTCCTTTTTTTTTGTTGATAGAAAGAGATTTTAGGACTTCATCTTTTAAATGTGGGGTCTTAAAAGTGTGACAATTACGACTTCATCTTTTAAAAGTCCAATCTAAAATATATTTTTTAAGACCGGTTGCGCATCCAATTTTAAAAGTAACAAATTTTTAAGATCGCTTATATTAAGATCGCTTATATTAAGATCGGTCCCAATCTTAGGAGGCATTTTTGTCCAATCTTAAAATTCTTTTTTGTCCTAGTACCTGGAAACCAGTTTGATTTGTTAAATAGTCTTTGAATCATAAATATAAAATATAGTTTGGGGTGAATTTTAGTTTTATTATAATACTTCTTTCCAATATTTTATCTCTTATACTTAATATTTTCTTTAAACTAATTTTCCCAAAAATAATTTTTAAAAATCATGTTATATTCGTTTTAATAAATAATTTATTTATAACTCTTAATCTTTCTAAATTAGACCAGGTCCTGGTCCTGGGGCATGAAACTGCTGAGTTGAAATGAAGGGCGGCGGTTTGAATCGCCACGTTTCACGTGGACGTCCTCGTCTTTCTTGCCGCCTTCCTCTTTTCACTTTTAAACTCCCCACCAAAACGTGGCACGTGGCACTAAGCTCAATCTCAACCCCCGACGTGTGCTCTCTTGATGTGTCCTCCTACACGCGTCCCAATGTCACTCCAACGCGTATAAAAAGGCTTCTTCATTTACTCCATTTCTCTTCATTTAACAGCATGATAATAAACAACAGATTAATGGAAAATACCACGCCTCAAGAGTTCAGCGATAACTATCTCACCAAGCTATCTTCGAAGTTATCCTCTATCGAAGAGGAGGAGGAGGAGGAGGATGATGAGGAAGAAGAAGAACAGAGAAATAGAGCAGCTTCCACTTCACACGGTTCTATATCGGTGATAGGAAGGCGGAGGAAGATGGAGGACGCCGTGAAGATAATACCGGGATTCATGGGAAGCTACGACTTTTTTGCGGTTTACGACGGTCACGGTGGTGCCACGGTGGCCAATGCTTGCCGTGACCGGATGCACTCGTTGGTGGCGGAGCAAGTAAATATAAAGGAGGGACCCGATGATCAGAAGAAGAGATCAGGATTGAATTATTGGCGTGAAGCGATGTGCTCGTCGTTCATGAGGATGGACAATGAAGTTGGAGGCAGTGGCAGTGGCAGTGGCGACTCGGTGGGCTCCACGGCAGTGGTGGTGGTTGTCGGCAGCGATCAGCTCGTTGTTGCCAACTGTGGAGACTCGAGAGCTGTACTCTGTCGTGGAGGTGTTGCCCTCCCACTTTCAATAGATCATAAGGTAATAAATCATCATCACCATATCCAACCAAATAGTATCATTTTTTTCTTAATTTTCTTAGAACTGTAAATGATTAAGTATGTGACTTAACTGAGGGGTTAAACGTCCGTGTTCCTTTTGTTGAAAAATCAGCCAAATCGTCCAGATGAAAGAGAAAGGGTGGAAACAGCCGGAGGGACAGTGATAAGCTGGAACGGCGATCGTGTCTTAGGAATACTCGCCACTTCTAGATCCATAGGTACCATTACCATCACCATCACCATCATCATCAAAAAAAAAAAAAGGGATTTGGGGTGCCTGCGCCTTCTCCCTTTATTTTCCTCAACTTCTCAAATGATGCTTCTTATTTCTTTTAAATATTAGATTCAATGTTGCAATTTTCATTTTTTTTTAATTTTAATGATTTTTTAAAGATTACATGCTTTAAAATTGTAATTTATTTTAATTTAAAGCAGTAATATTTGAATTATATGGAAAGCTGAAAACTGAATATTTTTTATCTATAAAATAACAGAGTACCACTCATTCTATGCTCTTAAATAGAGCCAGGAAATCGGACCAAGTCCATCGGGCCGGCCCGTTTAAGCCCTGCCCCTGTAGGGCTCGGGCTTGATAAAATAGGCCAGAAATTTGAAATTGGCCCTAGAGCCTCGAGCCCAGTAGGGGGCTCGGCCTGTCGGGCTCGGCCCTGCAGGCCCGTTTAAGCGTTAGCATCTTTTTAAAAAATTTAATTATCTAGACTTCCACTTAATGAATGTGTTCATTTGTAATTACTTAGATTTTTAGTTTAACTATAATCCTTTTTTATGTTTATTATTATTCTGTATTAAAACACATAATTAGTTATTATAAATTTTAAAGAAGAGATGTTTTCATATTAAATAAACACATATTTTGATAAACACATATTTTGATATTACAATAATATATGAGTAATAAATTATAAATATATTTTGTATAAAATAAGTATAATTATTTTTACATGTCGGTAAAATCATGTCTGAACAGAAGGAATATGCAGACACACACAAAATTACGAGAGGGAAAGACATTTTGTCGTAAAAGCAATTCTTTTGTTTAATATTTTTTGAAAAAAGGAAAAAACATATTCTTTATGTTTATTTGTTTTTTATTACGAATTAATAAATGTGTTTATTTGTTGAATGATTTATATTATTTAGATATTAATGTTGATAACATTTATTTGATATATTAGAACTTTAATGGTTGCAATTTACTAATTATATTTCTTTGAAAATAATCGAAGGAAAAATAGTTAAAATTTGAAATAGTAATTTTCAAGCCCTGTAGGGCTGGCCCTGGCCCTAGTACTATCGGGCCGGACTTTAAAAAATAGATGTTTTCCTTACTTCAGGCCCTGTTGGGCCCTGGCCCTGTCAGGCCGGGTTGGCCCTGATTCCCAGCTCTACTCCTAAAGGAGCAGCAGACATTCCAATCCAAAAACAAGTATATCTTTTATGAAATATAATATTGTTACTACTAATTAGTATTATTACCAACGTTACTACCAAGCTTGTTTCACCGTTAGATCAAAATCTTATCCTCTTCTATAATTTTTTTCTCTTATTGAGATTCTGATATAACGGTGAAGATTGTAACTTTGGTAGTAATACTAATTGGTAGTAAAAATAATATGATATCACATCTTTTAGTTTCAAAACATTTTCTATCCATTTAATTTGACTCAAGTGTTATATTCCAATTTTTTTCAGAATTTTCATACTTAAAGAATTACATATAACTGTATGTATGAATAATTGCGGAGAAGTTTAAAAGAATAAAGGTTTAATTTGTTACAGGGGACCATTGTATGAAGCCATATGTGGTATCTGAGCCAGAGGTGAAGGTGTATGAAAGAACAGAGAGGGATGAATTTATAATAATAGGAAGCGACGGGCTATGGGATGTAATATCCAACAAGTTGGCGTGCGAGGTGGTTAGGAGGATTTTTAAGATACGGTTTGTTAAGAGTGGGGCAGCAGAAGCTGCGGCATCATTGGCAGAGTTGGCTATGGATCGTGGAAGCAGGGACAATATCACTGTTATTGTAATCCGGCTTTAAGTAGCATAGATTCATCACTTTTCACTTTCCCTTTATACTCCTTTTTTTTTTTTTAACTTTCCCGTTAAACTTTTTTGTTTGAAAAAAAAAACCGTTTTATCTCTATTTGTTTAAATCTCATTCTTAGGCATTATCTATTTGTTTAAATCTCATATAGGGGCCCAATTAAGGCCCAAAATTTCAAAAATGCCAACAATTTCACATACCATTTCTGTAAACGTTAACAACTAAAACAGTAGGATTAACAACAAAATCAAAATCAGTTAACAACTAAATCAGTCGCATTAACAACAATATTTTAACAATTAAATCATCATTTTAACAACAATATCAGCCCTGGTTAACAACTAAATCAGTCCAGATTAACAACTAACGTTTTAATGAAAAATCTCGAAAAGGCCCTAGGGCCCTTTTTGTTGTGTTGTTGGGGCCTTTTTTAAAATTTTGGGTCTTAATTGGGCCCCTTATTTTTCCTTTTTTTACTTTATATTTGGTGTTGGTTGTTTAGGTAGCCAACCCCACATAGCGGAATAAAACTTTGTTATTGTTTTTTTTTTCCCACTAAAAAAGTTCTGATGAGCTTGATTAATATTTTTTCACTTACCCTTTGTACTTTTTAAATTTTTTTCAAATGAAACTGTTTTACTCAACTAGTCTAACGGAAACTTCTCTGTATGTTGTTACTTTTACCTTATCATTTTAGAGTTTAATGATATGCGATTTAAGTAATTGACCTTGTCTAGGGGATCAAGATTTTTTGTTTTTTTGTTTTTTTAAGAAAAAGTTGGGGTGATGAGCTTAATCAATCATTTTTCATTTTCCTTATCCCCCTCTTTTTACCATTTTTCACTTTCCCTCTACTTTTTTTTTTTTTTAAAAAAAAAACTGTTTTATTTATAGTAGTATAAAGAGAAACTTATATGTATGGTGTATTATCTTTATACAACACATTTCATATAACTGCTCTAGTAGCCTGATAGGGATGTGATGTATTTTTACTTTATCTTTATAGAGCACAATGATATATTGATACTGTGCAATCATATATCCAACCCTTCCAATGAGACAGTTTTGTTATTGTTCTTTTTTTTTTCAAGAAAAAGTTTTGGTGAGCTTGATTCATCATTTTTCACTATTCCTATATATATATATATATAGAAAAAACTTCTATCTCTAACACTAGTACAAAAAGTATATTAACGACACTAATAAACATCTATTTTTTAAAGTTAAAAAGAAGGTAGAGACATTTTCAAAAATTTGTTTTAACATTTAACGACTATTATAAAGAAAAATAGTCGTTGAAAGTTTTTAAAAACAATAGTTAAAAGCCACTTTCGACGGAGAAAAAAAAGTTATTGAATGTTAAATCTAAAAATAATAAAAAATTAATATTTGTGGGATTCAACAACTATTTCCAAAACCAGTCCTTGAATCATGACACAAGGTAGTTGGTGGCATAGTTGTTATGAGAAAAAACAGTAGTTGAATGTTAAATCCAAAAATAATAAAAAATTAATATTTTTGGGATTTAACGATCGTTTCCAAATCAATCGTTGAATCATGACATAAGGTTGGTGACACAGTTGGCTAGAATGTTTGAGTCATTCTAAATTGAGAGTTCAAACTAAGTTTTTTTTAATGTTACATTATAAAATAGTCGATATATTTCTTAAAAAAAAATTGTAGCAGCATAGTTGGTTAAAACATTTGTTGAGTTTTTTTAAAGTTGGGGGTTCGAGCCTTTATCACCCCATTTCTATTTTTATTTTTTTAAAAAAAAAATTGATATACAACCACTCTTATAAACCATAACAGAGTCGTTGAACCTCTCAATGAATCTGGTAGTGGTGGCATAATTGGTTAGTATGTTTGGTGATTTTTTCCTAAGGTCAAGAGTTCCAGCCTCAGTGATTGTTATTTCAAAAACAATCGTTAAAAGTCGAAAATATCAAATTTTTCGATTTCATACTCTAGTGCCTCCGACATTTTGTTAAAATATTCAAACATTTCGTACTCTCTTCCTCCATTTGAGTCCTCAATCGTCTTCTACTTGCTAATCATAAGACGAAGCTTACACAAGCCGCAGTAATTGCATTTGCCCAGTCTGATTGGAAAATGATGGACTCTGGAGTGAGGAAAGATGAGAAGATTCTCTCTGTTTTACGTTCTGGTTTTCCGCTTCACTTTCATCTGGATAGAAAGAGCATATAAACGGTATGTGATGTTCATTTTCTGTTCACTCTAAAGTTTATTTTTGTACGTTCATTGGCTACTCAACTTGTTTGGTTTTGAGGAAGAGCTTAATTATTGCTTCTCAACAGTGAATGGCTGGCTACCACTGAAATAAAGAATTGTCTAATCAGCAAGCATCTTGTGGAGGAAAGGCAAATGGAAGATTGATGACTCCATTTAGTGCAACCCTGAAAATCATCATTCAAGAATTTCAGAAATACTAACATTTCAATTTTTTTGCTGCTAGCCCATGTCCGTTTTTGACCGTGCTCAAAATTTAATCATAGTTTTCCACACGCGCAGCAGATACAGTGTTTTTTTTCTTTTTCCTTTGCCAATTTGAAATTATTCAGAAGAGATTTGTTTCTCAGAAGCTGATCTTTTCTGTCTTCTATCATTGATTTATAGTCTAACACAGCCATGGTTTCCGTTTATACGATTATTTTGTTTGTGTATTATGTCTATTTAGTCCTTTATCCTTCTCACATTCCACATTCAGCAGAAATGTTTTTAGCTGAATGAACTCCAGATACGGACAAGATGAAATACATCAACTGTCATAACGGAGCATTATTTTGCTAACTAATAATTGAAATCTTGTGCTAATCTTATTCCACTGTGACAGTAACTAACCCATGCGAACACAACCTCATTGAATCTGGTGGCCATGGTCAATACAGGGGCATCTGTTGAATCTTAAAACTTGGAAAGAAAATATGGTGCCCAAGGACATTGGTTTTAACTCGGCACCGTTATGGTTACAATTTCATGGTCTTCCCTTGGAGGCCTTCAAGGAGGCAAGTGCACGAGTATTGGGAGATGCAGTCGGGGAAACTCTAATGCAGTGTTTGATGGTAGATTGGTCAAGAGTTTCCTTTGAGTGAGGGCCCTACTCTCCCTAAACACTCCTCTTACCACTGGCTTCTAGGTCCCAAGAAATGATAAAGATCCTGTCTGGGTTACGATTAGGTATGATAGACTTCAAAATTTCTGTTATATTTGTGGAAGGATTGGACATGAGCAACGAAGCTGTAAGGAGGTGAAGGTCAGTAATGGCTATGGAGATGAACCGGAATATGGTAACTGGTTAAGCACATCGGCGGTCCGCACTTTTGAAGATATCCTTTCGGTTTGCAAGGAAAAATGGGAGGAAGCAGATATACCTGAGAAGTGCAATCATCCTTATAATTTTCGCTGGAGCCTGATGCCGGCGACGAAGGACGCGTGTTTTGGTAAAATCTTGTCGGGGGAAGGCCTGGTTCAGGAGCACAGGAATCATGACAATGGAAAAAAGAGGAGTGATAGGGGGTATGTACAGTAGAGCTCGGTGCTGGAGGAGCAGCAATCCACACCGAAAGCTGCCAACACATGGCCTACAAGCAGTGGCTACCCAGAAAATTATAAAGGGAAAAACAACGCCAAGTATATTACAATAAAAATAATTACAATGACATCCTTCTAGGCCTAATTTTTTGAAATTCTATCATAATTGTCTCATTCTCAATGCTATCAAATACATCTTTTTCAATATAAGGCACTAGACAATCATTCAACCATTCATCCCCTATCCTATTACGAAGTGCAGTCTTGACTCTTGATGCATTTCATAGCTGAAAATGCTCTTTCCACAGATGCAGTTGCTACAGGCAAAGTTAATGCTAACTTTACAAGTAAACAAAACAAAGGATACACAATATGTTTTTTCTTTTCAACCATCCTCTTGGCGAGATTAGCTATTCCTTGCAAATTCAAAAAATCAGGATCAAGTTACACATCAACAATATACGTATCGAGCTGATATTCAAGAATGACAAAATCATTCAAATCAAAATCTGAAGGATAATATCCAATCTCCAAATGCATCAAAATAAATGTGTCAAACATTATAAAATTCATCCTAAAACATAAGAACATCCAATCTCCAAATACATCAAAATAAATCAGTCAAACATTATAAAATTCATCCTAAAACATAGGAATATCCAATCTCCAAATGCATCAAAATAAATCAGAGAAACCACAACATGTTAAAAAATCAGATGTTTCAGCCCATGAACAACAAGAATTTCCACAAGAATTTCTCTAAAAAAATCAACAAGGCTAAAATCCTAGCTCATTCATAGGTTGATGTTTAAAAGAAGTTACTAAAATTAGAAGAAAGTGACTTCACCAAACAAAGTACACAGTTCTGCAATGAACCAGGAACAGGGGAATGACGACGTCACTGTGGATGGATTACCCTCCCCAAGTCAAGCAACATATAATGGGGAGAACGGCGGCTCAAGCAAACTTGATTCTGATTCTGCGAACGGCAACGCACAACGAACGACTGGGACTCTGATTCTGATGAACGGCGATGCACGACTGGGAGAGGTGAAGAACAAACGTTCGGAACAGCAACAATAGAACACAATAGGCGAAGAACAAGATCTGATTCTGCGTCCTGTGACCGGCAACCTGCGAGTCTCCGACGATTATGCCTGAGCTGAGCCGCTGAGCGATTGAGCCTCCCGAAGAATCGAAGATGAAGACGAAAAAAAGTGGTTATGAGTTTAACTAATCTGATTTTACACAGAACCTAAAAAAAAATACGACGTCGTTTAACACCTGGGTCCGCCTCTGCCTATAAGGAATGACGTGACCGAGCAGAGTCAAAGAGAGGAGGTGACTTTTCTAACAGGTCTTTCACTGGATATTGGAGGGGATGGTGGGCTAGCAGCCATGCATCAGTGGAAGAATATTAATTTATTGATGATGAATGGGCCTAATTCATTGGGCTCGACTTTCTCTCCTCCCTATGCCACACCACCATTAACCCACTCATGCAATTTTGCACTTGGTGGCCCATCCTCTAATAGTTCAATTAATTCCCATGGCAGTGGTCCTTTGACTGGGTCTAAGACTTCAAATCAGAGTTCTCCTTCCTTGCTCACTCTTCCTGAAGATCACTGTTTGGTCATGGATGAGGGGATTCCAAAAATTATGTTGCCAAAATTAAGCTTACAGTGTGGAATTTTCTAGTGATGATGAAAATAGTCACAAAACCATTATTCCCTTTAATGGTTTATATCCCATCTCAGCTATGTCTGTTTGTTTGAAGGGGATCCACATCAAGAGACCTTTTGAGGAGGAAATTGGTTCGGATGTGAGCAAAAAATGTAGAAAATTAAATTTTGAAGGTGATAAGGAGTCTACTAAGAAGAAGGTAAATGTAGATAATGCTCAAAAGGGACACAGGAAGAATTTTCTCTGTTAAAAAATACCTGTGATAGTCTGGTGTTGTAGCAAATCAAGGAGTGGTTGATGATATGTTAGACTCGTCTCCAATTGAATTTGATATTCGTGAGAGCTGGTTGCCTGAAGGCAGGGACGTTAAAGATGGTCAAGACTCTTCATCTTCTCAAAACGCCAGTGGTTGGATGAGACCAACCACCGGTTCACTATGAATTTTTTAGCTTGGAACCGTCAAGGTCTTAGGGTTGCCTTGACAGCTAGAAACCTGAAAGAAGAATGTTTATGGAAAAACCCTCATTTAGTCTTCTTAATGGATACTAAGCAAAAAACAAGAGTAGTGCAGAAGATTAGAAGGTGATGTGGATTCAATAAAGAATGGCTGGTTGATCCAGTATAAATCCTCTTGTGTCAAGCTTTCCTTCATCCCCTCTGTTTTACCCTGTTTTACTGTTTGGTCTTTTTGGGTGTCTGCGAAGAATTTTAAAATCTCCAATTCACCCCCCTCTTGGTGATTTCTGTCCTTCACAATTATGATGGAATCTTTTCACCTTATGAGAAAGATGCTGCCATTGGAGCAATTTTCCGCGATCATGTTGGCTTTTTTAGATGGGAATTTGTGGATAAAGTTAAATCCATTTATGCTTTTATGACCGAAGCTTTGGCTATGAAAAGGGCCTTTCTTCTAGCTATGGACCTTGCACATGATAAAGTGATCTTTGAAACTGATTGTCTCCCTTTGCACCTGTGTTGAGGCAAAGTCATCGGATTTGTACGATTGGAGGTGTAAAAGTATTATCCAAGATGTTATTTGTCTTCTGTCTTCTAAGGTTGGATTCTCCTTGTCCTTTACCCCGAGAAGGGGCAACAATGCTACGGATATTCTTAAAGCTAATGCTTATAAAGAGGTGTGCCCTATTGGGTGGATTTCGCAACCAACACTTGATTTGCTATCACTACTAACTCTGGAGGCTCAGAAAACTAGTGCTAGTGCTAATAATCCTTCACATACCAGTTCATCATTGGATGGAGGATAGTTTGATTGTTCTTGTTCTAGTTTACTTGTTGTTTTTCTTATTTGTTTTTGTTGTATCTGTTTGTTCCTGTCATGCTTGTTGTTTGTTATTTTGACTGTTGTTTCTCCTCTTTGTAATCGTCACTTATGTGAAGTTTATTAATAGATCTTTCTGTTGACAAAATAAAAAATTTATTCAAAAAATCACACCACTTTAAATTATGTCCAAAATATCACAAAATACGTAATTGAAACTCAGGAAATATATATTAAGACATATTATATTTGAATTACTATATTTCTCTGAAAAACAACTCATCATCTATAAATATTACCACTAAGAATATCAATGCTTCATTGACTAGTGATTTTTTATTTAGACGTGAAAAAAAACTTAAATAATTATCTCTTTCATTTTTTTAATAATAAAATTACTGATATGTTAATGCAATTAGACTCAGTTCAATGAGGTATTGAAAATTGACCTCATTGTATGAGTCGAGATAGTGGATACTGGTTCAAAGCATCAGTAATCAATCAAAATATACAGAAATATTTATATTTGACTAGGGTTGCTAAGATTAATGTACAAATTCATATTGTAATGTCATTTTGCCTCATTAATACATCAAATTAGCAGAGCTTATCACCAACCATATAATAGACCAAATTTCAGCGCAAATAATTTCTTTACACACGAATATAAGACTGAAGGAAGAAATTAAGAATGTGTTATATTTTTAACAAAAATATCATAACAAATCTTTTTATGCTCAGTAGAACAAAAAAATATAAGGGAAATTATAACTTTTAGTCCCTAAACTTTATTTTCTCGTTCGATGTAGTCCATGAATTTTTTCTTTTTTGATACTGAAAAGTTTAGGTGGGGTAGAAACCGGTACCCCACTAGGGCCAAGGTTGGGGGTAGACACCGGTACCCCACTAGGGCTAAGGCGCATCTCCAGGCTCAGAGCATTTACAAAAGTACTTACAGAACTTCCACCAACAAAACCCCCACATCAACCAACAAGTATCGAACCTCCTCCCTTTTAGGGTGAAGGCCAACACCTTAGAACTGTGTCACTCCTCGTTAGCTAGTTTATGAATTTTAATTTATAATAAATTAATCCTTTTAGTCGAGTTATGGAATTATTGGGTCTGAATTGTTTCAAGTAAAAAACTATAAAAGCTGAGTTGTTTCAAATCAAAATTCAATGTTCATTTTTTTGGGGTATAAATGGAAGCTAAGCCTTAGCATTAAAAGCCAGAAGTTGGGGAATTAAATCTCATTTTCATATTGCTAGTTGCAACTTCAATCACTGCATTTAGCAGGCGGCTCTAGATTTGGTGTAGATAGCAAACCGTTAGGCCACTACTTATGTTCAGCCAAGCCCAATGATTTTTTGTAAAGCCCAATTAATTTTACAAAAGCCCATTTAAAAATTATTTGGCCCTAAAATATGTATGTAAAAAAATTATTATAAATACAATTTATAAAATGGTTATCTTTCGGTTTTCAACATAAGACATATTTACCTAATTTGATTATATTAAATAAGTTAGTTAAGTTAGTATGACATGTATCTTCTAAAATACCTTAACCATTATCCTTAGTTCCCTCAATTCCTCTCCTCGCTGATTATTGTTGAGGAGTATCAATAAAGAGATTGACAAATATAAAAAGTATGTCTTATATTTAAGATCATAATCAACTCCTCAAATATGTTTTATATTAAAGACCGGAGTAGTTATTAATAGTGTGCTGCTTGTTTTCATACAGGTGGAGAGAGAGAAGGAAAGTGGCATGGATTGGTTAAAAGGTAACTGGACATTCTTCTAACTTTTGAATCAGATAAGAAAGAGGATGAGCACTCTTTCAATGGCTCTCTTCACACCTGAACATGAAAATTTCACCTCACACTAGAAAAGGAAGATGAAAAGAATTCCGTCATATTGTAAAACAGTCCTACCTGTTTCACCCTCACCAAGAAATAGAATCAACTCACTAATACCAACAGGGCCTGGTAGGAAATAGAATCAACTCACTAATACCAACAGGGCATGGTAGGAAATAGAATCAACTCACTAAAACCAATAGGACTAGGTTTAACGGAAAAAAGTTAGTCCTCACAACATGACTAATTAAGGTTCGAATTCCCATTAGGATAGTTTCCTAAATTTAGTGCCCAACAATGCCTCAAATATAATTACCTCCAATAGAAGGATATTTGTGCTTAGGGGGAAAAATAACCAACTCACTGATTTTCACCATTTGAGTCCGTTCATAGTCGGTTTGACAGTTCTCAACTTTTTACACTTCATCCGGTTAGTGTCGGATTGACCTAGTTGCTGTTGATGCTATCACAGTTTCCCTCAGTTTCAGACTGTACCAGCAGGTCCAATTCAATTTTTTTATACTCTACTATAAGGAGATATCTTAAATCACCTTCTATCAGTATTGATATATTTTTCCAAAAAGCATTATAACTGAATATTTTCCTTGACATGTGATAATTTATTTGGCTAGAAGCTTTCCTATGTCATCCCTTGAACAAACCAGAGTCCAATGAGTAATCACTATCAGAATTTTCAGCGACAAACTAAATAGTCAAGGAATATAACATCCTACAATAAATAAATATAGAGGGGATCGCAAGGAGGATGGAATGAGAACCCCTAAAGGATGGAATCTCTTCAACTTGGAGGAGGCAGTGGTGGCATGGAGGATTGAGGAAATGAAGGAGGTCCCACACCCTGTTGCTGGGGTGGCAGTGGCCGCCAAACAGGTTGTTGGCCTGTCATTGCAGCTGGTGGTGGAAGAGGCCTAGGGGGAGCTGGCACCGCTTGTGGAGGTGGAGGGGGTGGCATACTCAAGTGAGGTGGCCTGAACTGCTGGATAGGGGGCAGAGGCATCACCGGTGGTGGCATTATTTGACCTGGTTGCTGCTGATGCCATGCTGGTTGAGGGGCTACTGGCATAGGTGGAAATGGTGCAGCTTGAGGAGGTGGTGGTCTAAGGGCGGGAATTGCAGGGGAAGCAACTCCATTAGCATAGGGACGAGGCAGCACTGGAGCAGTGGCAATGGCACCATTAGCCTGAGGAGCATTGGGAAGTGTTGGAGGTCCACTCGCAAACAAAGTGTGGGGCCTGCTCTTCTGGGCACCTGGGTTGCTGGCAGCCAGAACTCTTTCTGCGTCGCAAAAGCTATAAGCAGATAATTCAACAAAAGAAAAAGATCTATGCAGGGAAATGGCTCACCTGCTGGTGTACCGTGCCTTTCCCCTTTCGTATCTTTCTTGTATGCATAAGACACTGTTATTTGACGATTGCATAGATATTGCCCATTCATTGCCTAAGGTAGATTAATCATTTATAATATTAGTAATGTAGGTAAGCATCCACCAGTACAAAACTTATATGCTAATAGGTAAGGTTCCCCAATCAAAATTTGACATATGTACTTTTTCTTAGCACATTATCTTAATTATTAACAAATCACTAATAATGTTAGATCACAGTAAAAAAATTTCTAAGAATCCTAACCTCAAAATCCACTCTCCCGACCCTAATCCCCAAAGTCGAATAGAGTTGCAGCATTCATATTTTGTGATTGTTTCAGTCATAATAATATATCTTTATCCTTCAAGGCATGCCGATATCATGTGAGGAAAAGATAGACAACTTCAAAATATAATAATAAATTTTGGCTTCATGTGCTACAGAAATTGTGGAATTCCACATGCTTTACAAAATAAACAAGAATTGTAGGATATGTGTTTGGCTTAGTTTGTTAAAAGTCCATTTGCCAAACTGACAAACGATAAAAGCAACTCACTTACAATTTCTAAGCTGACTTTTCCATGGCTTTTATGTTTTGTGGATGAAGAGAGGAGAGGCGCGGGGCGGGAAGGGCCACTATCCAAACAAAGGTTGGGTGAAAGTTAGTTTACCAAAAGGACTTTTGGGGTAACAAGAATGGTACCCAAACACCCCCTAACTTGTGTGATTGAAGGTGAAGTATGCAGGGGGTGGTGCAGTTGAGGTGGTGGGAGGAATAAGGTTCTAGGTTTGAAAAGTTCAGGCCATCAGGGAATAGAAGGGAGAACCCAATTGATAGGCTCTCCGCGAGAAACCAAGACAATGGAGGATGATAGTATTTAGCAGAGCCTCTTTCCCCTTTTCTTCCAACAAATCTGGCAGAGACTTCAACTCTATACTTGACTATCATGATCAGGGCAAGCAATTGGGAATTTCAGAATTTTCACCTCTAAAGATAACACAATTAGTGACATGTTAATGACTAACATGATGTGTTGTTTAAATGTCCAAGTGTCAAATTCTGACTGAAGAACCTTACCTAATATATATATAGGGTAAAGCATATAAGTTTTCCTATCCAATAGTCCATAGTCAACAGTGTTCAACATTTTGTAACTTGAAATGTGATGGCAAAAATACCAAAGCGAATCACAAGCAACATATGAATTAAATGATGGACTGTTACCAGCCACAGCAAAATAAAGCTGAAACTGCATACAATTCTATTTAAGTAGGAACAAAAATTTATGAAAGAAGACGTTCATTGCACAGTTTATCCAATTCTAAACCAGAGAGAAATATATAGAAGTATCATCGATCAACAATGGCATACCTCAACAGCGGAATCAGATGCCTCAAATGAATCGTAGCTAATGAAACCAAATCCACGGGAATTTCCTGTTTCAGGATCTCTCATGATCTGCAACAGGAAATCTAGACATCATCAAATCATATGCTCATTTCTTGTAAAGCATCTTCTATGGATGAAAAACACAGCCAGATGATGTGCAAAGTATAACAACAAGAAGCCTTAATCCACTAATTAGGGTCAGCTATATAGATTGAACAATGCCATTGTACTTCATAATAAAATGTTAACCAAGAGGTTCCAGTTAATAACTTCATCAAATGTTCTCTAAGGATGTGCATATACCAAGCATCAAATTGAAAATTTGAAAACATAGTTTGAACAAATACATGTCAACTACTGTCATAATAAAATACATTTCAACTACGACGGAAAGTTGAAAAATTCCAAAAGAATGTGAACTGGGGCAGACAAAAAAACCATGCCCATTTGATAAAGTCCTTATCCGTAAATCTACTCGCATATATGGCCCATCTGTGAAGAGCATGGTAAAAGGAATCATTTTTATTGCACAAAATATGCAATTTTGATCATCATTATGAGCAATAGCCATTTTCTTTTAATTATTTTTGTTCACAAGTAAAGAAGATATATTTTTAGGGAAAATTGAGAAAAAGTCCCTCATAGAAAATATTATTTGTGAAAAGCACCTAAATCAGTGTACCAGTACTTTATGTGTACAAAATTTCTAGAGTACCAGTACCTTCTGTGTTTAAAAATTTATGAGGTCCTTCTCAACAATAAAATTTTCAGCGGGGGATTCTTCCCCATTTTTTATCAACAAAATTACATTTTTCAATATGCTTTCTATTCTATTCCATTTCATTCTATATGAGGATACATGGGGACAGCACTCTGAAGCATTAATACTTCACAAACGGTGCTGGAATCATGTAAAATATGTAAATGAGACTTGTCAAAAGCAATACAATACTTTATATTGCACACAACACCGCACAGTTTGTTGTATCTCATGTCCACAAAAATATCCACACATCATAGGGTAGCGCATTTAAAAAACAATAAAAGATAATGAGGCAGTTCTCAGAGAAGAAGAAAGTGAATAGACGGTTATTATCAACCCCAACGCTACAAAATTTTCTAAATATGCAAACGTTAGTTCTAAAATGAAGAACTATAGAAAAAAGAAGAAGCATGGAAGGTAAATGCTAGTTGCAGAATATACTTCATAAAATGGCACAAACATTTTGCAATAAAACGAAATGAAAATTTAAAGAGCATAACCTTGGGATTTGTAACAATTACTCCAAAGGCACTGAATGTATCATACAAGAGTTTCTCATCCACATCCTGCATCAACAGGACCCATTGGCAGGTTAGATATAAAAGTTCATCATCTCAGGATTTGTTAAACACTTAAAAAGCCTATGTGACTTACAGGATCAAGGTTTCCTATGAAAAGGTTTGCTCCCACATCCAAGCTCTTTTTGTCTTGGGAAGCCTAGAACCAAAAAAAATGTTGAATCAATACTTTTACACAACAAGGATGTTGACATGAACACAAACACATCATGAATCCTACATTGGCACATAGTAACACAACCAGTCCCCTTTGCGCACCAGAACACCCTCATCGCCTCCTGTGTGAAGGGAGGTGATGGCTTCACTCAGGCGTTTGCCTTTGGGCACCTTGTGCCTTGCTCCATCAAAAAGTCAAGCACCATTTGGTGCCTAGTTTGAGTTACAAAGAGAAGTTGGGAACAATGCTGAAGCTTTTCTGGTTTGGACAATGATGCTAAGATATTGATTGTGATCATTGCACTAAAATTGATTAGTAATCATTGATTTTATATAAATAATAAGAAAACCATATAAATAATTCAGAGCTGTGAATAGATCCAAAGTAACAATATCCATTATAAAATTCATTGTTTAAAGCGCCCAGAATGTGTTCGATCTATGTCATGCATATGCGTATATATCATCTGAAATATGTCCAGTCTTTAATTTATTTGTTACTACCTCAGGTACTATATAAGACCCAGTTGACTTTTGGAGACAAGGAAGCAAAATAAATTACTATAGAATATTTATATTTACCTTTTTTATACCAAATTAATTTGTTTGACTTACAAACTCGTATATAATCAAATGATACACAACATATATTATGATTATTAACTAACTTGTTAAGGTACCTTAACCTTCCCAAAAAAAGTCAACTAAGTCTTATATTAAGGACTAGGGGAGTATATTCTGACAAATCAAATACATTTTTCTCATATTAAGCAGGATTTTTTTGGGTCAAATATTAGGCAGGTTTATCACATCAGTCTGTGTCCAAATGGTATTCAAAATGTAACTACTACTGAAGAAGGTGCATCATATTTCTACATTGCAGATTATGTATTTAGCATTAGGCTGATAGGATCCTCTAATTCCAATATTTTTTCCAGTATTTTGCAACATATTTTTTAGTACAATGAGAGATACGTCTCAATACCTTCTCTTAAACTCACCGTTTTCACATTTAACTAATTTTCTTAAATTCACACATGCATAAATACATTTTAAAAACAGATTACAGAAACTCAAGAAAAGCAATTTAATCAATGATGCTAACTGATTTAAATATAGCACAAAGCACATAGGGGAAGAGAGAGGAGACAGTCACAGAATGAGCTTAATACCTTATTTACACGTATTGGTTTTCCATACAGCTTAATCATATTAAGAACCTTGATGGCCTGCAATAATGTAAAATGGGAAGAACATAATGGCAAATATCCAAACATTAGAGAGCAGCAAGTAGCATTAGAGTGATCGCAAGTTGCAACTTGCACATTGAACAAGCAAAGACAAGACAATAGTACTTGAGAATACTCACATAGTCAGCATCTTCTTCACTCCGGAATTCAACAAAACCATAACCTTGATGTTGGTTAGTCACTCTGTCTTTGGGTACATAGACATTAACTGAAACAAAGTAAAGGGAAACACATACAGATTAAAATCACACGTATTCTACAAAAATTTCAAAAAGGACACCAGCAGACCAATCTTATAGCCACTAGCTAAGTTGCAACATATTAGATTCCAATTTTTAAAGTTAAAGAAGGTTTAGGTGAAATAAACTTCCACAGTAGGATTAAGAAAAATTATGCAATTTACATTTTATTTTATAAGTATGTAATTTACTTCATAAAGGACAAGAGAAGTGAACAGCAAACCTCATATGTAAAACAACTAAAACAGCCAGAAAACGAAGGAGGGTATTAATCAAAAGAACAACAATACTCCTCCGGTCCTTAATGTAGGACATAATTGGGGAGTTGATCTTGGTCCTAAATGTAATATCTATTTCCCATATTTATCAATATTTTCCTAATTTACCCCTATTATCCCTCAACAATACTCAAGTAAGAGAAAGGTGGAGGGAATTAAGGGAGATTATTTTGGTGTTTTAGAAAAATCATGTCATATTAACTAATTTAACTAACTTCGTTACTCTAATCAAATTAGGAAAATAGGTCTTACATTTTAAGGACAGGAGGGAGTATCATATTAAAAGCAGTAACAAATGGACAACATAAAACAGCATAAACAAAATGATAAAACTTATAAAAGTTTGTAAACAATTGTAATATAATAGTTTCATAAAAAGTGATAAGGAATATCAAAATCAAACTAAAATGATTGAACAATATAAAGGAAAACCAAACATACCAACTGGACCCGCCTGAACAAATAGCTCCCATAATAACTCCTCAGATACCTGGTGATTAGGATAGAAGAAATTCAGTTAGTCACTGACTTATTGCCACTAGACATAATCTAAGCTTCAAAATAATAAAAGGGAGAACATACAAAGCCTAACTTCTCAGAAAAAAAAAGTCAGAATCGTCTCAGCTCTTTAAAGTCAAAGACATGCAACAAGACTGCTGGAAGGTTCATTAGCATTAGGTAATTCGCAAATGACTTTAAAGTGGACAAAACATATGAGCAGGTACAAGTTCTCAGTGTATTAGTTCAAAAATTAGTACACGAATCTAGTCAGAAATGTCAGCTCGTATTTTCTATTAGAAAAGCATATCTCTTAGGATTGCGGAAAACTTGCATCGTAAGTTCCAACACTCATAAAGCCAGAAATCAATCCTTGTCCCCTTACTACATCATTGCTACAAACCCCAGCTGTTCACTTCATGGGCTACCTTATCAAAAGCAAAAGTCAATTTCCCACAAGAGAGATAATTTCTATTCAGAGATGAATAAGTTTCTAGCCATCTCAATCAGCTTCAATTTTTTTTAAAAAGGGTTTACCTCTCAGTACCATAAGAATGAAAGTTCAAAACTGATAAAAGCTCAGCCAAGCCTCCATACCAGAGGAGATGGCCGAAGTAAGATTAGATAAACAGGAGCTATACAACCCAAGACAATAAAAAGGCTGAGAGAGGAAGAAGATAGAAGAACCTGGGGATCGAGATTGCCAACATAAGCAGTAGCATCTTGATTCCTCTCAGCGGAATGTTGACCCAGCAAGTTTGCTCCCACACCAGGCGCTATTCGAGTCGTCATCGCACCTTACACAGAACAGAATCTCCCTCTCCGGCTCTTCCTTCATCGATTGCCAGTAACTGTAAGGAACGGCGTCCGTAACCCTACAAGGCGAAAAATGAGGACGTTGGCTTGTGCATCAAACTTACAAAATATTTAAGACTAAGATTGGGATTAATCGTGCTTGTTTGGATCTTGTTTGGAAGCCCGAAACACAGTTAGCCACCCAAAAATCGGCTTATCCATATGAAAACCAAACAAGACATTGCAAACAGAGTTCTTTACTTCCTTCTCTAAACTCCGTTAGTAGAGAAGCAACCCACAATGTCCGTTGAAAGCATTAATGGCAAAGTAAAAATATTCAACTACCAGCAATGCCCTCAACTCTTTTCCGTCTCAGCTTCTCCACTGTGTTCTTGTTTGAGGAAAGAATTCTAGTTTCAAAACTGTGAATTCAGAAAGCAACAATCGATCTCCAAACATTATCACATCCAAAATTTATATTCATAAACAAGACGAAAGAAAGAAAGGCACAGCACAGAGAAAGAAGAATAATAAGATGGGCACTTACCAGCAATGTTCAAGGCTTCACATTAACGACATCCTATCCCTAACAACAACAGAGTCACAGTACATGGAGTAAAAAGGAGAATAGACATTCACAGATACGTGAAAGATGAAGATTTGTCGCCGCTAGCAAATAGAGGCGGAGAAAGGGAAGCTAAGGAAGAGCGAAACGGAGGATGAAGAAGCTCACCACTTGGAGTGCGGATGGTTTTGTGAGGGATGAAGATGTAGAATGTTCTTGATGAGGCCAAGAAACTACGGGCCCGTTTGTGCAGATTCCACGTTACATTAGATGCTTATGCTTATAGATTACATGCTTCTTATATGTTTATACTTCTATTAGAGGTATGATCATATTTTTTTTAATTTTTTATATATTGTATTTATTTATATTTAAATTATATGTTGCTTTCTGACATGTTTTTTGCACCCAGTATCTCAAATTAATTAGTTTCCATGATACTGTTGTTACAGAAAAATATTTCTGAATGCAGAACTGGAAACTAATTAATTTGAGATACTGGGTACAAAAATATATGTCAAAAAGCAGCATATAATTTAAATCTAAATAAATACAATATAAAAAAAAATAAAAAATAAAAATATGCTCATACCTCTAATAGAGTTATAAGCATATAAGAAGCATGTAAACTATAAGCATATAATGTAGACTCCTTTGTGCATGGAACATTTAAGGAGAAAAAGAAATTTATAGGAAGGTAAGGAATGGAAGGAAAGATTGAGAGGTAACTTAAAAGTTAAAATTGTTCAAACCAAACAGTCAAGTTCGAACTCTATTACATAATGTGAACCAGTACAGTAAAGCAAAACTAATTTTCTGAATCATCTCAAAAAACATTTAAACAGGTAAGTAACCCACACACGGCCTAACTAGGCATGAATGCCAAGAAAAAAGCATCTAAATTGGTTCCCCACTCATATTTGTGCTTGCGTCCCCGGGATAAGAGCGGAGGGAGGTTTTTTACTAAATTGTCAGTAATGAGAAAAATATTATTTTTTTATTGAGAGTATGTTTTTGAAATATTAAAAATGTTCCATGGGTGGTTAATATGAGGAAAAAAATTTATCTTCCCTCCCTCCCTCCCCTCAAACAAATACACTCAAGGGAAGGATTTGGGGCTTTTCTAAATAGTAAAAAGGATAAAGTATATTTTAGTTTCATTTTAATGGTATATTCAGTGTTCAAATTTATCACAATTAATAATACTAAAGGAAAATTGTTGAAGAAACAAAATATTGTAATGATTGTATAATGTTAACTAGGTAATTTTAATTTTTTTTAATGACAAATACCTACAGATCAATACAAAAAAATACACCTAGTTTAAATATCATCTACCTTACTGTTTAATAGTGAAAAAATTATGCAGTATACATGGTGGGTTTGTAGTAATTTTTTAATATATAATTTGTTGGAAATTATGCCTTAGGGACAAGTCATTATACTTTAAACGTTAATGTCATTTAAAGTATTCTCAATTTAGTTATCATTTCATTTGCATGTTTATAGTAATAACTGTATCCTTGGATATATTTTATAGATTATCCTAAATGTTCTTGGTCGGTCATCTACGCAGGAGCGAAGATGAAATAAGACTAATATGACTTTGATGAGGTATGAAGATACGAATCAAAGTCTTAGGCACTTGTAAGAATACAAGGTGCTGGACCGACCCACTATGAGAATGCTGCATGGATTAAGTCATAAGCTTTTCTCATGTATAACCGTGTCACAATGCCCTTTGACCTGAGATCATTATGGATTCCTACTTGATGAGTCGCTGCTCTTTGACCTAGTCAAAAGTCACCTTTGACCGGGTGATGATAAAGACTTGGATCGTGATCAGTGGTTTTCATGTAGAGGAATGTGAATGGTCAAGATGGAATTTGTCCCTCACATTTGTAGAGAGATAATACTGGGCCTCTCGATGAGTGAGTGTGAGAAATGTATGGTCATACTACGATGGAAATGAGTTTCCATTTCAGTTATTAGACTACTCAAGAATCGAGAAAGTAATGGTCAAGAACAAGAAGTTGACATTATCCATGCTTCATCCTTGACCAAATTATCGCGTGACAAAAGGGACGTGACATGGTTGTACGATAGGTTGTATCGTATCATCTATCCCCATATGAATTGGGTAGTCACAATGTCTTGCTAGAGGCTGTTTGCGACTTGTGGGTTGGTACAGTATTGGCCCGCTGCCAATCTCATGTGGACCTGCAGGGTTGCACACAAAAATAGCTCAACACGAGCAAAAGCGTCCAAATTCATTGAATCTTAGATATGTCCAAGATTTAATGAATATTGTATTTAATCTAAGATGCATATATATATATATATATATATATATATATATAAAATTAAATTCGACAATAATAATGATATTATTTATAAATAATAATATTATTATATATAGTATTTAATTTATTTGATAAATTAAATAACTATAATAAATTGAGATATTATATCTCAAATTTAATTTTCAAATAAAGATATAGTATCTCAAATTTAATTAAATAGAAATACATCATATCTCAGATTTAATTTATAAGGATAAATTAAATCTGTAGGCTTATAATTCGAATTAAATAAATATATTAGATTAGATCTGTTGAACAGATTTAATTAATATATCATTTTAATTCAAATTCAAATTTCAAGATTAATTAGATTAATTTTGAATAATTTAATATGGCTCATTAGGGTTTTTGAAACTCTATAAGAGATATTGATCTAATCGTATTAAACGAACGGAAGAATTAGAAAAGCCGCGAGAAACCCTAGAGAGAAAAGAAAGAGACGCGAAAATATTAAATGCGCTAGCACGTTGCCATCAGTGTTGGAGGCTGTTCGTGTGGATACCAGTAGAGGGAGTGGACACGCAAAGTCAGCTCCTGTTTGATCAAACAAGATGGCACCACGATCGATATGCATGACGTTCGAGACACACATGAGAACGAAACGCTCACAAGTTCGCATAG
This sequence comes from Acacia pycnantha, assembly GCA_025563575.1. Classification (NCBI taxonomy): domain Eukaryota; kingdom Viridiplantae; phylum Streptophyta; class Magnoliopsida; order Fabales; family Fabaceae; genus Acacia; species Acacia pycnantha. The sequence goes on along the minus strand of JAMWYP010000306.1, from coordinate 73,960 downwards.
GTACAGTTTCCAACGAACCTTAATTTAAACGTCGTTGATGGATCCTCTCAAGGGATCCGTAAGTTTTAATGGATGAGAATCCTTCCGCTGCGTGTACGGATCCCAACATAATGGTGGGAATATTGTTTAATGAGATATTTTACATGAAATTTTGCTAAATTAAGGCACACAATTTCAATTTTTGTCTTAGTAAAGGCCTAATATTGTAGCCCAAAACGAAGAAAGGAAGAGCACAATTTTTGGTCCAATTGATCATGTAAAATTTCAGCCAAAAAATAAAAAGAGAAAGGAAGACAATATTGAATTTAAAATTGAGGAAATGTAAGGGCAAAATGGTCATTTGGCCAATAAATTAAGAATCTCTTATTTTCTCTAATAATAAAGGCCAAAGTTGGCTAAGGCGAAGGAAGTGAAGAGAAAATAGTTATTTAAACACAAATCAAGCCATTTGGAAGCATATGAGACCAAGTAGAAAAAGAAGAAATAAAATATTCAAGACATGTGCAAAAATTCATTAAACAAATATTATTTTTAAGGAGGTGGAATGTGATATTTGAAAGTGGAGCTGAATCACCAAGAGGGGGTGAATTGGGGATTCTCAAAATCTTTTCGGACTGCTCTGTTTTTGCGTGGTAAAACAGAAGTAAAACAGAGTATAGAGAAGAGAAGCAAGACACAAAGATTTATACTGGTTCGGTCCAATCTCTTAACCTACGTCCAATCCCCGCACTCTCGGGATTTCTCACTATCAAGATTGATTACACACTCGCACTCAATAATTCTCTCTAGAACTTACTCCCCTTACAAGTTGTAATCAATAACCCAATCTCCAAGTCCCCTTGACTTGAGATACTTTACAATGAATGATTTACAATCAAGAAACTCTCTCTAAGAGTAGATATTATAAACACTGAAGTATGAATATATCAAAAGATACTTTACACAAGAAAACTCAAAGAGTAGTTGAAACTTTAATGATTTTCGTTCTTGCACAGATTGGTTGTTGAGAAAAATTGAATGCATCTCTATTTTATAGCTAGAGATCATTAAATGACCGTTATAATCCTAATGTGACCGTTGCCAACATTGGAGGATGATTAGTGAAGGTTTTGGTCTTCTTCTCTCTCTACTCTTTGGTTAATCCAGCTTTGCAGAGATTCAGGGTTGACTTCCTGACTTTTAATCCGTTGGAAGAGCAGTTGCTGGATGTAGAATGGAAACATTAATTCCTTCAAAACGTGTGGAGAATGATTGTCCAAAAGCATGCAAGGTTTCTGCACTTTGCATTTAATGTTCTGACTTTGCTTTTTGCTTTATGCAAATTCTCCATTTAATCCTGTCTAAATCATCTGAAGCTCACTAATAAACTGATTAAACATAGTTAGGAATAGTAATGAGTGATGATATAAAGTATTAAGATCAAACACAAACATTTCGCAAATTGTGTAACTTGAAATTTGAATTAACGATGCAAACTCGAGTTAGTTCTTCCAAACTCGAGTTTTCATGTTTCAAGAAGTTTTCAAGAAAAAGCCAAAACTCGAGTTTTAAAATCTTAACTCGAGTTTTCTCATTTCAGAGACAAACATCGTGATTTGGCATTTGGACATGTTTTGTGAATAGTGAAAAACTCGAGTCATTAAGTGACTAACTCGAGTTGTGGACTTTAGATGAGAAATCATGTTTTAGTCCAAAAGCTCAAAACTGGATTTTCCAAATCAAAACTGGAGTTTTCAAATGTTCAAAAGATAGCAGAGCTCTCTGCCTGACTAAAACTCGAGTTTTCTAAACTTAACTCGAGTTTTCTCATTCTTTGAAAACTATGGAAACTTCTCTGTAAGGCCGAAACTCGAGTTTTCAAATCTTTGTCAAATCGAAGAGTGGAGTTTTCATAAGATCAGAATCGAGCATTGTTCTCTTAAGATGTAAACTCGAGTTTTGAAAGTAAACTCGAGTTTCCATTTAAACCTTGGAAACTTAGAGAACTCTTCGTATAACCTAAACTCGAGTTTCCAAATGGAAACTGGAGTTTTGGTATCTTTGAAAAACTTGGTTGCTCTCTGTCTTGTCAAAACTCGAGTTTGTTAAATCAAACTCGAGTTTGCTTTGTCTGTGAAAAACTTAGAAGCTCTCTGTATAGCCAAAACTCGAGTTTTCAAATCCTAACTCGAGTTTGCCTTTCTTTGCAAAAACTTGAGCTTTTCTCTATCAAGTCCAAACTCGAGTTTCCAAACTCGAGTTTGCTTTGCAAAGTTTTTCAACTTACAAAGACAAACTTTTATCTGAGTTTACAATTGTCCGTTATCATCAAAACCAATAAAGAACTAACAATATTTCAAGAAGCCATTTAGCTCTTCCAAAGGGCCAAATTTTGGCCAACTAAAAGAGAGAGAGAGGGCACATGTTTGAAGAACACAAGTGCAAAGAGAAGAGACAAAAATTTAACAAGCAAACCTAGGTAAGTTTGCAAGCAAAATTCACTTGTTCTTGTCTCTAAATCCTTAGAAATCTCTTCTAGTCCTCATAACCTTCTTGAAATCACTTGAAGCAAGAAAAAATCAAAAGGAAGCAAGAAGGAGAGTATCACACCCCTACCGGCCTTGCCCTTTCGGGTGACGGGTTAGAGGTATTCCTTTTACTTGTTACATTTCCTCTGTTAATTAGTTCTTTTAATATACATCAGAGCATATGATCGGTTTGGACAACTTACAATGTACTGGTAAAGGTACAATAATCAAGTAAAGTCCCCGTAGGGTTAAGGGTACAATCGTCCAAAATAAAAATACCAGAAATAAATACAGTCATTCAAAACTAGATACAAATGTAATAGGGCATCCCCTATTTCTTCAATCTTCCACACCATGATGTTATTACCTCCTTGTTAAAAGTCCAACTGGCCTACCACCTTACACATGTATCTTCAAGGTGATCTGGAGTTTAACGTTGAACCCCCAGAGTAATAATTAAACTCATATACAATATGTATGCAATGCATGTAATGCAAATTACAATCAGGACCTGCCTCTGGCACAATGAAACTGGCATGTGCTATCTCCGCAGGACCGCCTGATTAAGACAAGCCCTCAGAACCAACGTGCTAAGGGGTCTCGGTAGTTAGGGCTGCAGACCCTTACCTACCATAAGAGCCCTCAGTAGCCGCCTATGAACACACAGTCACATAGGTCCTACCTACCTCATATACCTCGAACTTCAGCAGTAATCTAAGGACACATAGTCCCATAGGCTCTACAGCTCGACATTAGTTGGACTTCAGCAGTAACCCAAGGACACACAATCCACTAGGTACTACAGCCCAAATCCACAATCATGATACAACACACATACAAGAGCAACATAGAGTATGTAAGTTAATAGTTACTACCTGACACTTCCTTGAAAGCAATAAACTCTTCCCCTGTGTTTGCGATACGTCCCACACACGTTATAGCCCTAAATACAGCATGCACAACCCATATAAACACTTGTGTAAATTCCCTCTTCCAAAACAATGAAATTCGCCCCCTTCCTAAAATTCCAGAAACAATGATTTGACTTCAACAATTTTTAAATTTATCTTAATTTATTGTTACTGAAATCTGATTCATATTTAGATACATATATTTTTTGTTAAGTAATATTACGTTTATGATTTATATCTAGCAATTTGTTAGATAGTTATTAACACTTAGTTAGCTTTATGACTAACCAAGTGCTATATATTATCTCAATCATTGTAAGACTACTATCAACACAATACTGTCGATTCTCTCTTCATCTCACTTGTGCAGTCATTCTTTTATTTTTTTTAATTATACACAAGATACAAAACAAATAGCTTCTCTGCTTGAGCACCTTCCGCACCACAGCCATCAAGAGTGTAAATCTGAAGCAATGCTAGGTGGTTTGTCGAATACATAGATGATCGTACAAGGCTAACCCGGATATATCTCATGAAAGATAAATCTAAATTTTTTTATGACCTTGAATTGTTCTTGAAGAACCTAAAGACCTAGCAATGTTCTCTTCTCCATTTAGCAACAGTAAATTTCTCACTTGTCCTCTAATTCCTTTTGTATCAGCATCATTACTAAACAACACAAACCTCCCACTTCATCAGATTAAATCCATCAAGTCTCGTTATTATCTAATCTAGGTCGGTTTCATATTCCTTTGCTAAAATTCACTATGTACTTATATACCTTATCAAAACTTACACACTATAGTTTCTAACAACAACTCTATTTTGTCCTCAATTAAGATGTCGTTCTTGCCTTTTGATGTTTGTGCATACCACTCTATTACTACTAACAATAATTCTCCAAGATAAAACTTTCAAAGGTATTTCTTTCCAATTCACATTCACAAAATCAATTCCTTTTCTCCATTTAGTGAATCTGAGTCCATTCAAAACTCTTTATTCCTTAAAAGAAAACATTCAATTATAACATTAGCTGGCTACCCTAATAACTAATTATATTTGACGCGTTATAAGGTAGTATTGGACCTTTTAAAAATTACCATCCATAACTTTTAACGCTATTATCAAAATCTTCCTCAACAATTTGCATTTCTATATCCTCAATTTCTGATAGAAAATGTACTTATGTAATAACCCAATAAATCTCTCAATTCAAGCCTATAAACCAAACTATTCTAAAAATTTCTCACATGACAATAGTAGACATAAACACATGCACCAACTAATAATCCATCCCCTCACATTTTCCAAATTTGAATCTAATAAATAAATATTAATTTACTGTATCATCAAATGTATGCTCATATTCTATAACCATAAAAAATAAACTCAAAAGTATACCTCTACTCTTGGATTTTGCTCCTTATCATTGTTTAATACACATAAAACCTCAAAACGTGACGTCTCTCCTTACTTGGAATATTTCATGTCGTTTTTCATGCTTCTTAATTTCCTATTGACATCATGATTTTCAAATAATAACTTTATCACTAGAACTCTCAAGTTATAACTATTCCTTTTATTAACCTTTCTTGAAGATCTCAAATAGTGGGATAAAATTTATCATATGCTTTCATAATTTTCCCGAGCCTCTTCTCTAATATCCAACATTTATCTAGATTTTAGTGCACATCATTTATAAGAAAAATATACTTGAATGTTCGAACTCAACTTCAACCTATCCTTATCTAATAACCTTTTTTTTCCCGCATCCTGAAGATACAAGGAAACTTGACAAACCCATACATCTGACTATAAACTCCCTATACAAGTTTCTCTTGCTTATGCTTAAATTCCTCTTCCCTTTTGTTAGACCTCAAAACAATAGGATAATAATGACCAAGAATGTTTTCTTAAATTATTTCCAAGTTACCCCAAAATTATCTCTTTTTTTTTTTTGAGCAATCCCAAAATTATCTCTTACCTTCCATTGAAACTATACAAGAAACTTTTTTTTAAAAAAAAAGTCATCTATAACATTTCTTTCTTGACTTGATTATCACAAATCCTTTCATGCTTCCTTCTTCTCATTCTTAACTTATAAACGTACTTCTTTGTTTCAACTTCACATATTAAATTCTTCTCCTTTCTCAGCTCTTTTGAACATTTTATTCAAGTCATTTGATATTTTAACTCTGACTCTATTATTAAGATTTAGTATTGTACCCCTTCTTTCTAACTAGTTGCATCCGCTTGATATAATTGCCTGCTACTAATAATTGAATATCTTGGGTCAATCACCCTATAAACTTAATATCCAATCATTTAATATTCCATTCAAAAACCTATGAATTTAGTGTCCAACCAACATTATGGGTTTAAGGATTCTTGATTTGAATATACAAAGCCCCAAAAAAAAACTTACTTAATAATCTCAAATTATCCTCATGGCTATAATAATACATTTATTTTTATTTTTATTTTTTCTCATCTTTATTTAATTCTTACATATCTTTAAATGTGACCTAACCTTTTCTTTTCTTTTCTCACACTTTCTATACCTATTCCCATTTTTTTCTCACATTGAAGGTTTTTTTTGAACAATCTCACATTGAAGGTTAACTATATGCTTTCTCCCATTGAGCACAAAAGTAACGATGCAACCTCTTTTTAAAACATTATCTTTAATAAATACTCAACAATATAATTGATTAATTATGTTAATGTATATCACCCATATAGTACGAATAATTTATAATCTACAGCCTATAAAATAACCACTTAAATCTTCATTATCCTACTACATTTCCTTTTTTTTTTTCAATTTCCATTAATGAAATATTCCTGTGGTAATTCAACAAAATTCAAAAATTCAAGCTAAGAGCCAAATAATCCACCACAATACCCATAAAACACTGTTAGGTGCAACGGCACGCGCAAAATAACTATCAATAGTCATGTAGTTAATATTTAAATACAATAAGAAGTCATTCGTAGTTATACGTTAACCCTATGACCTCAAAACCTATCATCAAATGCGCAAGTGTACGTATGAGACTATGACTGATATGCCTCCACACTAGTTAACCTTTTTTTTTTTTTTTGTGACCTGGACTTCCTACCCTGGGCACGTTCTCTATAATTTTCTCTCGTGCTGCTCCTCACACTTCTAGCTTTTTTTAAAAATAATTTTAGTTCTCACCCCTCAAATTAGTATAACTATATATCAGTCAACATGATTTGACACATGTTAATACTAAATTTTTGTTATGCCATATCATTTAAAAATTACCATTCATTTCAAATGTTTATATAATACTAGAAACATTTTATATCCAATCAGTAGTAACAACAATAGCAACAATTGTTATAAATATCTCAATATTGGTGTGAATGTCCATAACCTTCCAAGAAGAGTCTTTTGGAATTCTACACTTGAAGCCATATAACTTATGACATGAATGGCTTAGTGGGAGTTTTATATAACTTACAATATTCCATAATATACCATTATGCAGATTTACTCTTGTATGTTACTCTTGTAATGGAAGTTGAAGGTTGATTGCCTATATATAGTAGGCATGTATCAAAGGTTGAGTTATAACAATAGAAAGAAAAATCACTCTCTCCATTTCTCTCTTGCATTTCTTCATCTCCTTCATCTTAATCTCTCTTGTATTTTACTTAGTTTCATAACACGTTATCAGCACGAAAGCTATAACGAGGGTATAATTTCTTTAACGATTTCATCTACTTTCTTTAATGATTTTATTATATGTTTATTTATACATCTGGGATAATCTAAACCACTATATGGAATTCAAAATACTCTTTTACCGATTGTTTTTATACATCGGGTTCCATGGTTAAGATTGGAGATTATTTACTATTTTATATAGTACTTTTACTATTATTCATCCATCAATTTTATTCATGCACAATAATTACATAGTAATTTACGATTGTTTTACTATTGCATAATGCTTTAATTTTGCACAATATATGTTACTAACTTTAACATAATATAACAATTTACTTTTATGTTGCTAACATAACATTTATTTTTATGTTGCTAACATAACATTTACTTTTATGTTGCTAACATAACATTTACTTTTAAGCTTTTATTTTTAATGTTATGTTATTATTATGGCCAGAAGCCAAAGATTAATATTATTATGGCGGAAGCCATACACCTCTGTTTTCTATTTTAAAATTATATGACCAGAAGTCATATCATTTTAATTTCTTAATTTTATGACCAGAAGTCATATCATTTTAATTTTTTTTTTAATTTTATGGCCAGAAGCCATATAAATTTAATTTCTAATTATGAGAACTATGTGGCTCGAAGCCATAAAGTTTTAATTCTTTTACTTATTGCCTTTCTAAATTTTATACTATTGTCATTCGTATTTCTATGTTAATAATTCTTGTTTTTTTTTTTTAAATTAGTCTGAACCATGACAAACACAACAAGAACAAACCTGGCAAAACTTGAATTACCATTCATTTCAAATGTTTATATAATACTAGAAACATTTTATATCCAATCAGTAGTAACAACAATAGCAACAATAAAGTTTTATCTTACTAAATACGGTCATTACATAGATCACACAACGCTATTGACCAAGCATCTAACTACTATATAATTTTTCTTTTTTTTTTTAGCCCTCATCCCCTCAATTGAAGAATACCGCAAGTACACAAGGAGTTAATTGTTATACTAAAATTTACTTCCTATCAAATAGAAACTAAGACAAACAAGGGAAGTGCACAAATCATATTACAATTGCCATGACCTCTAAAAGGTGTAAAGAAAATAAAAAATTTTGAAAAATATTTTTCAAAACAATAAAATAAATAGCTATAGGACATCGTAGCTCTGATATAAAAAATGTAATAACACCCCAATTTTTAACAACCAAATATTTAACCAAAGTATTTAAAATATTGCCAATAAACCAAAAAAACTCATTTTTATAGAGCCAAATTAACTTCCCAAAATATTTACAAAATATTTGGTGTCAAAATAAATTTCTAAAATATTTCAGAGTTGATAAAATGTAGAAGTCTTAGGGCCATGACAAATACAAATGACTTAACATGGATTCTAGGAGTATAAAAGAGCTTTCAAGGCTCACTCCATAGGTGTCTTCCCTTGCACCTTACTAGAACAATTACTTGAAAATTTGTTAATATTGGGTGAGATTTGACATCTCAGTAATTACTGAAAGTTTCTACCGTACACAAGCAATTCACATATGACAAAAAGAAGGAGCTAATTACATATATATTTGTATATACCATAATTTCATACAACATTAATTCACTATGTCAATGTGAACCGTGCAATTATACCATATGCAATATGCAGCCTCCCTTATATCACCGTCCATCCTCAACCGCTAACTGGAGCCATAGGCTAACATATAGTTCAATAGCAACTCATCTATTTGATTGGATTGGGTCCCAAGCTCACCAAAATTTAAGATACACCCGGCCAAAGGTATAGATTTTAAGTATGGATTATGGCTCCCCTCCTTAAAACAACACAACTAAGGAGGTGTCACATGTCCTACAGCTCCAATGCATTCCCGGCCAAAGGAAAACATGGAAGAAGGGGTCCTAACAAGTGTCATCTACTGTGCACCGAGTGATGACATGTCACGTGGTAAAATATCTCAACATACAAATCCCTCCTTACTCCAACCTATCACAAAATACAGCTGCCATGACAATATGTTCAGTAACAATAAATCATGCTTCAATTCATATACAATATCAATTTACAATACATACACATATATATATGATTCAGTCCTTTAATTTTAAATAAAAGATAGTTACTCACAATCACACACAATTTACAAGTATATAGAAGAATATTCAGAGTTACATATTACTCCTTAGTGCACAGGTAATTACACAAGTGTGACACCAAAACTCTCAATGAGAGTCTGAAAAGTCATAAACATAAATATCTATTATTATATTTCTCAATACTATTCTAAAGTTACTCTAATACTACTCTAAAACATAAATCTGCCCATCTAAGAATTTATATAGGCACACATTAGCTCTAGAGCTGGGAATCAGGGCCGGCCCGTGAAGGGCCAGGGCCTAACAGGGCCAGCCCTCCAGGGCCCGAGGTAAGAAAAACATCTATTTTTCAAAGCCCGGCACGAGAGCACCAGGGCCAGGGCCGGCCCTCCAGGGCCCAGAAATTACTATTCTAAATTTTAATTAATTTTCCTATGTTTTTTTAAAGAAATATAATTAGTAAATTACATCACAAAGTATCCAAAAAATAAGCACAGTCACTAATTCACAATCAAAAGCAAACTATGTTCACAAATAACTCACATAAAACATAAGAAACATATCACTAAGCGACATTAGTACGATGATTATTATTGTAACAAATAATTAAATCTGTTAAACATAAGAGTAATTTTATTTGCAACAAATAATAAAACAAATCATAAAATTAGAGTATAGTTATTATGTATTTGTAGTTAAATGGATAAATAACTCTATAACAAAGACAATATATATATAAATTAATAAATTGAAAAAGGAAAAAAAGAAAAAGCTACAGTGAAAAGGGCCTGCAGGGCTGGCCCGAGGCCCTCTAGGGCCGGCCCGTTTAAACCCGAGGCCCTACAGGGCCAATTTCAAATATCTCGTTTATTTTTCAAGCCCGGCTCTTGACGGGCCAGGCCTAAACGGGCCGGCCCGATGGGCTCGGCTCGATTTAGCTCCCATCAATCACAACCTATTTATTAATTATTATTATTATTATTATATATATAAGGAACAAAAAGGTGTCATGAAAGGTGGCTTATTTTCATTATTCTCATATATATTCTTCTGCTCTATAAATCCGAAGGAAAAGAAACAAAAGAACAATAAAAAGACAAAGTATAAAAGGGTTCTGTAGGCTAGTTCAGTAGGAGTGTTCCCACTCTCACCTAACTCGTTAGATGTCATATTTGACATTTGAGACATCATTCATTTTTGTTTTGTTTTTTTGAAATACTAATAATTAATAATATGAAAGAATAGAAAGTGCTCACGCCGAAGGATCTTGAAGGAGTACGAAAGGAATATAAACACACCATAAGAAAAGGACGAGAGAGGGGTATAGGTCTTGTAGGGTATACACTGACACTCAATGCTTTGATGGCTAGTAAATGTAATAACCTAAATTTTCTTTACCAAATTCCATGTGTGATGTATTTGTATTTGAAAAAAAGAAATGGTGAATTTTAACTAAAGATCAATTTTACCCAAAGTACCTAATTTCACCGAAACAAAAATTTTAAGACATAAAGTGAGACACTTGTATGCCTAACATTTAATTAATTCAAATGGGGCTATTATTTTGCCAAAACGGAAAAGGACCAAATGGGAAATTTTAATGGCACTTTTGTGAAGTGGTAATGTCAAATTGAGCCCATTTCGGGTGTGCATGGTAACGCTTCCAGAATGAGTTTTTTCTTAATTTTTGTTCCCAGGAACAAAATTGGATAGGAATTGTGTTTGGTAAATCCATTTTTTTTGTTTCCAGGATGAACCAGTTTCTTTTTTGTTCTGGGGAATAAAAAAAAGAAGCAGAAAATTTCTGCTTCTCTATTCCAGGGCACAAAACCAGAATCTATTTTTCCTCTTCTCTCTTCCCTTTCTCTCGATCGTGACATTGACGAAGTGAAAAAATTCTAATCACCCTAAGCGACGGATCAACTACCCTCCCCACCGCCACCGTCACCCTCGCCGCCGCCGCCGCCACCACCACCGCCCCACCACCACCACCACCCCCGCCCCGCCACCACCACCGCCACCACCCCGCCGCCGCCACCACCACAACCCCCCACCGCCGCCTAAATAATTTTTTGAATATAAAAATTACATAAATAAAAATAAAATCTGTTAACAAACCTAATTCTGATTTTCAGAGTAAAAATAAAATGAGTTAACAAATGTAATTCTGATTCTCAGAACTTTTTCTAGGCACAGAATTTGAAAAAATTGTTTCATCTCAGAATCAGTGTTGGGGAATAGAATAATTCCCATGCACACCCTTATTCCTCTTCCCGAAACGGACTTAAGCTTCTTGGGCCAATAATTTAGAGTGTCAAATTTAAACATTCCAAATAGTCAACCTCATTATTACACATTCCTTCTCAAATTTTCGATCAGCATAACGTAATTGAGAATAAAGCTCAATGGCATGATTGTAATTAAATGGAAGGTTAATGTCCTATTATTTTTTTTCCAAGCATTAACCGACTTGACATTTGATCACTATTAAATCCACTTTATATCTGATTCATTCTCGGCCAGAACCAGAAGGAAAGAGATAGAGAAGCTTTATATATGTATAAATGGCGTGAGAAATTTCAAGAAGAGAGAGAAACGAACTCAAAACATTTCTTATGTGTAAAAATGCCTATGAAGATTACATAAAGTTGCAAACATGCTAGCTCCATTTGTTTGAGATAACGACAATTACTTTTTAGTGGTGGGCCCCACATTATTGTACATGTCAATACAGCAAGGTGCAAAAATGTCCATGTACTTTTATTAAATGTACATTTGTTATCATGTACATTTTTTGGGTTGCCAAAATTCACGCCAACTTCTTTGAAGAACGCAAAAATGCCATATCAACTGACAGCTTAAACAGATATTACTTTTTGTCTTGGTAGGCCACACACTTAATCACGTGTCAATACCTCTTTCTTCCAAGTTCTCTGATCCTGTAAGTTCTCTCTTCTCTCACTCACCCTTCCTCTCTCTTTTCCCCCCTCTCTCTCTATGACTAAGGATTTACAAGCTTTAATGCAAGCTGATTGTAATGATCTAAGCATGTACGGTACCTTCAAATATGTAAAAAAAATAAATTAATTGAAAGAGACATTAATTATTGAAAAGTAATATAAAAATAAAATCAAACTCAAACTCATTAAGTGGGTTTCTTATAATGTTAATAGTCTAAATTAAAATATCTTCCTTATTTCTTCCCTCCATTAGCGAATAGGAAAGTGGATCAATTAGTGTTAACATGCATGTAGGATGGTTATAGCTTATTGTTAGTTCTCGAAGTTTTGATGATAACAAGGCTAAAGTGATTAAGCTTTTCATTGAAAATAGTTAAGGTTTTTGAATCAATAAATATTGCTTAAGTTAAGAGAGTACTATTTCACTGTTTATGGTGATTCTTTTGATGCATGCTTAGCTAGTTTGGACATGGTTTTTGAATGATGCATTCAATATAACCTTGTGTTGAATTTTGAAAAATGTCATTTCATGGTTAAGAAAGGAATTGTTTTGGGCCACTTTGTTTCACATGATGTTATTGAGGTTGACAAAGCTAAGGTTGATATTATTTCCTCTCTTCCATATCCTTCATGTGTGAAAGATGTACGTTCTTTTCTTGGGCATGCTGGATTTTATAGAAGATTCATCCAGGATTTTAGTAAGACAACATTGCCATTGTCTCGTTTATTGCAGAAAGATGTGGGTTTTGTTTTTTATGATGCTTGCAGGTATGCATGGGATGAGTTAAAGAAGAAACTCACTACACCCCCCATCATTCAGCCACCTAATTGGAGCCATCCATTCGAGCTCTTGTGTGATGCTTCTGACTATGCATTAAGTGTCGTTCTTGCCCAGAGGATAGAGAAGAGGCAACATATCATAGCCTATGCATCTAGGACTTTAGATGCTGCTCAGGCTAACTACACTACCACAGAGAAAGAGTTATTTGCAATCGTCTTTGGGCTAGAGAAATTTCGATCCTATATCCTTCACACGAAAGTGACTGTGTTTACCGATCACTCGGCTATCAAGTACTTATTTAAGAAACCAGACTTCAAACCCCGCCTCATTAGGTGGGTGCTCCTGATACAAGAGTTTGATGTGGAGATTCGTGATAATAGTGGTGTAGAGAATATGGTAGCTGATCATTTGAGTAGAATTGAAACACCTACGGTAACATCTCTACCTTTAGATGACTTTCCGGATCAAAGGCTTTGTGAGGTAGTTGTTTCTATCCCTTGGTATGCTGATATTGCAAACTATCTAGTTGCATCTGTTTTGCCTGATGACATGAATAAACATCAATTGAATAAATTTAAAAGAGATGTTAAATTCTATATATGGGATGATCCCTACTTGTGGCACATTTGTAGTGACCAAATTATTAGGTGATGCCTTCCTAATGTTTAATTTGAGTCCGTCTTGACTTTTTGCCATAATCTTGCATGTGGGGGACATTTTAGTGCCAAGCGTACTGCTAGGAAAGTTTTGGAAAGTGGATAGTTTTGGCCAAGTCTATTCCGTGACGCCTATGAATTCTGTAAGAAGTGTTCCAGGTGTCAATTTGTGGGTAATATTTCTAGGAAACATGAGATGCCCCAACAACCCTTATTATTTTGTGAAGTCTTTGATGTTTGGGGAATTGATTTCATGGGACCTTTTCCCACTTCATTTGGTTATTTGTATATCCTGCTGGCTGTGGATTATGTGTCCAAGTGGGTTGAGGCAATCCCCACTCGTACTAATGACTCTTCTGTAGTGGTTTCCTTTGTTCGCTCTCACATTCTTTGCAGATTCGGCATTCCTAGAGCCACCATTAGTGATCAAGGAACTCATTTTTGCAATCGGAGTCTGCAGAGCTTGCTTGGTAAGTATGGGGTAATGCATAAGGTGGCCACCCCATATCACCCTCAGACGAATGGTCAAGTAAAACTCTCTAATAGAGAAATCAAGCTCATTTTAGAAAAGACAGTGCAACCCAACCGGAAGTATTGGAGTAAACGGCTCGATGATGCACTTTGGGCATATCGCACAACATATAAAAGTCCCATTGGCATGTCTCCATACACGATTGTCTATGGCAAGGCTGAAAGAGAAATATCACCTAGAGGGGGGGTGAATAGGTGATCTTGAATTTTTCTTCGGGAGACACTCACGAACACAAGATTAAAGCTATGGCAGGAATGTAAATGAACACCGTGAGAGTTATACTGGTTCGACCCAAAACTTTGGTCTACGTCCAGTCCCCAAGAACACCTTGGGATTATACTAACCTTATCAAATACGATTACAACTCAAGGATGATCCTTTCACTCCTGGACTCACTCCCCCTTACTGGTTGCAAACGTACACCCACTCTTAAGATTCCACAACCTTAAGATACACAATCGAAAATGTAATGATTGTTTAGAAAAACAAAAGACTCCTCACTGAGTAGATAGTAGTTGAACATTGAAGAGCTAGAAAATATCCGGAGATATTAATGAAACAGTAGAAACAATAAATTTGGTAGACTCGAATTCAATGCGCAGGTGTTTCGGTAGGTGGAGACTTCAATGCTTCTGGTATTTATAGTGGTACCATTTATGACCGTTGAATAAGCTTGAAGATCGACCGTTGTGAAACTTGAATGTTTCCGTTACACTCATGATGTTTCGTTTTTGACATTCTTCTTCGTTCAGATATTCCAGCTGTAATTTCTGTCCCTACATTCTTTCATTCTCTCTGTTGTTCCCGTTGTGAAATAGCATTTAAGATGATGGAGAATGTTTGTAATTGCTTTTCGTTTGCTCAGAAGTTGGTTTCCGAGGATATCATTGTTTATGGTAACTTTCATTTAATGCTTCTGTCAGACGACTTGCTTTTCTGCTAAATATTGCTTAATCATCTGAAACATGCTCAAATGATGATTAGTGTTATGATTTAAATAATAATCAAACATTATATCAATGATTAAAACATAACCCATGACAAATCAATTGGTATTTGAATCGGTTTTTGGAACGGAGATTAATCTTGCTCGGGTATTGTTCAATCTTGCTCGGGCAACCTTCAAAAGAAACCAGTTAGTAACAGAAGGAGTGGAAATATGCTCGGGCATATTGAGTCTCTGCTCGAGCACCTTGCTCGGGCACCTATAGATGTTACTCGGGCAACGTAGTCTTGTATGTATAAGAAAGCTTCGAGTCTCGATAATGCTCGGGCAACGTATCAGTTATGCTCGGGCAACTGAGGAACTTAGAGCATATAAAAGACTGAATCATATGCTTTCTCGGGCATGGATTCATATCTACTCGGGCATGCTGCTCGAGTAACTTAATATTTTACTCAGGCAAGCTTCTTCCAGAGAGCAAGTTAAAATAGAGATACGAGTTTGCTTGGGCAATCTTTTGTCCTTGCTCGAGCATGTTACTCGGGCATACTAACGGGTATGCTCGGGCAAGCTCCTTCGCGAGAAAAAGGCTATATAGAGAAACTCACTTGCTCTGGTAAATTTATACCCTTGCTCGAGCAGGTTGCTCGAGCATGACTAACTTATGCTCGGGCAACGTCCATCCAGAGACGATTGCTAAGACGCCAAGAAGTATTACTCGGGCAAGCTTTTTCTTATGCTCGGGCATGTTGCTCGGGCAACACGAAAGATTACTTGGGCAAGATATGATAACTTCTAAAGAGTGTAAGAGCATGATGACTTGCTCGGGCATCTTCTTGCCCTTGCTCGGGCAATATGCTCGGGCAAAACTTAATCTTACTCGGGCATAGAGTAAAAATCACTTAGCATTTTTCTATTAATCCCGACGTTACTCGAGCAACTTGAAGCGTTGCTCGGGCATGTTTTACATGTTATACTAATTTATTCTGATGATGCTCGGGTAAGTCTTATTTTTACTCAAGCATGAATTACCATTATTTTTCTTTTAACATTTGAATTGATCATTGCTTGTTATCATCAAAACTTATGAGAGCTAACATTCTCCTACTTTTTGATGATGACAACTGTAGTGAAGATATTTTTGGTTTTTAAAAGAAAATTAACAGAATTACGAGTATATGCAGAAGTGAGAAATCAGAGTATATACAGAAGCGAGAAATCAGAGTATATGCAGAAGCGAGAAATGAAATTTCAATGCGAACATAGTTTTAACATAAGCATAATTTCATTAAGGTAAGTTCCCAAAAAGAACATCTCTAGTCAGGAGCTATACATATATCAGAAAACTAACAGAAAACGAACTAGCTGCTTGAGTTCATAATGACTTCACATCTTCACACTTCTTCTCCCCCTTTGTCATCAGCAAAAAGAGGACCTTGACGAGAAGGAGACGGAGGTGGAGTATCTGGGAAATCCGAAGACGAAGAAGATGGAAGTTTGACAGTAGATGGGTCAATGGGTGAATGTGGTGAAGAAGGAATAGGAATAGTAACGGGAGTAGACTCAGAAATGGGAACAGTGGTAGGAGTTGTCTCAGCAAGAGGAACGGTAGATGGAGTAGAAGAAGCAACTGCCAATGATGTTTCTGGAGGCGAAGAAGGAGGAGGTTCAGATTGAGGATTAGGAACAGTGGTGGTACCGGGAGGTTGACTATACAATTTGAGACCTAGATCGTCCATAGTAAGTTCCAATCGATGAATCCGCTATTTAACTGTGGTAAATTCGCTATGCAATTGATTGATGGAATTGAAAGAGGTAGTGGCATTGTCGTTCAGTGTAGTGATAATACGATCCAGTTCTTCCCCCATGATTTTGATTGTTCGAACATGAAGACCTTTGAGGTCATTGAGCACTGTACCCACTTCATTACAGTGATGGATCAATGGAGTGATGGCCTCGGTTACGGCCTGCTTTATCAGTTCTTGTGTGGCGATATTTGTGAAGGAAGGCGGAGGTGGAACAGTAGGAGGGGCTTGAGAGGATTCGGCTTCATCAGGGATTTTAGAAGAAGATGGTTTAGGATCAGGGGTTACCTTAGGAACCTTCTTCTTCGTGGAAGCCTCTGTGAAGGAAATTCGCATACTGGTCATATGTTGTTCCCCGAATTTCTCGGGATATTCCTCCTTGTCATCGGACAGAAACCAAATATTGTGAGCTTGCAAGATGTGAGAAATGAGAGAAGGATAAGGTATTGTGGCTCTTTTTCTTGTTGGGGCTTCGAAGATGAAGGTAAGCATTACCTCTATGATCCACTTGCCAAGATTGCGAGGTTCCTTCGCGACGATGGAGGCAAATTTCTCAAAGTCCTTGTTGACAAAGTGCGTGAAACTTTGCCCTTTCTGAACCAAGCTTCGACTATACACATACCAGAGTACTCTGTACTCATCCTTCATCATTGGAGGAGTCAATTTTCCTCTCTTGCCATCATACGGAGTTGTAGGAAATAGAATGTGATGGCACTCAGCATCAGTGAGACGAGGAGGATTCTCAGGAGGATCGATGATTCCCAGAATGGTGTTGAGACTTTCGGAAGAAATTCAAATCTCTTGACCCCTAACTTGAGTGACGAGAACATCATCATCATCTTGGTCTGCCTTTGGTAGATTATACATATGGTAGTAAAAGACACGAACCACTTCTGGAGAATATGGGAGGTTGATTCGAAGGAGAGGCATAAAAGTCCTGAGCCATTCGGACAGGTCCAGATTGCATTTATCTTTGAAATGATCCAAATCGATATAGACAATTGGGCAAAATGGACGCTTGTTGAAATAGAAAGCGAAATGCTGGAAATCATCTACAGCAATGGGGTGCTTGATCATACCCGGTGTAGGTTCGAGATAAGGTCCTACAAGCTGTGAAGGAGAAGGACCCATCGACCCAGCTCCAGAAGTTTTTTGACTCTGACTTTGGGAAGGATACTTGGTACTTGGAGGAGCCTTCTTGCTTGTTTTCGGAACTACTGGAGTTCGAGGTTTCTTTAGTTGTTCATCAAAAAGCTCAGCAGTATCTTCTGAATCAGGAGAAGGAGATCGAGGGCGTTTCATAATTTAAACAGAAATTTTACTTACAATTCATTGGGATTTACCATTCCCAATTCTCTCCGAATGAAGTTAAATTGTTCTTTGGCTAAGGGCTTTGTGAAAATGTCAGCAAGTTGCAAGTGCGTGGGGATGAACATCACTTTAATATCCTTCTTTTGCACGTGATCTCTAATAAAGTGATGTCTCACATCAATGTGTTTTGTTCTTGTGTGTTGAACCAGATTTTTTGCAAGACTTATTGTGCTAATGTTGTCACAAAGAATCGGGATCTCCTTCAAGTGGACTCCTAAATCAGATAGTTGTTGTTTTAGCCACAAGATTTGAGCACAGCAGCTGGAGATAGCAACATATTCGGCTTCGGTTGAAGACACGACCACGTGGTTTGTTTCTTGCTAAACCATGATACCAGTGAACCTCCAAGGAATTCACACTGTCCACTAGTACTCTTTCTATCGGTCTTATAACCAGCGTGATCAGAATCCGAATATGCAACCAGAAATTCTTGTTGATCCTTGGGAAACCAGAGACCCAGTTCTTTTGTATCTGAGAGGTAGCGAAAAATCATCTTTACATGCTCGGCATGTGATTCCTTTGGTGCAGCTTGAAATCTCGCACACATGCCCACACTGAATTGTATATCAGGTCTACTTGCTGTCAAGTAGAGTAGTGATCCGATCATCCCTCGGTATTTAGTGATGTTGAAATCTTTTCCTTTCTCCTCGTCGGCGTCTAAAGAGGCAGTGGAGCTCATTGGTGTGTCTGCACCGTTGCAATGCTCCAATCCAAATTTCTTGAGCAAATCCCGGAGATACTTTGTTTGTGAAATGAATATTCCATCTTTCTGTTGTTGGATTTGTAAGCCGAGAAAGTATTTCAACTCACCCATCATTGACATTTCGAATTCTTTCTGCATTTTCTTTGAGAACTCTTCACAGAGAGATTCGTTAGTTGAACCAAAAATGATATCATCTACATATATTTGAACAACTAAGATTTTGTTAAGTTTGTTATTTTTAATAAAAAGTGTCGTGTCCGCTTTTCCTCTAATGAACCCCTGTTCTAATAGGAATTTACTGAGTTTTTCTTACCAAGCCCGTGGAGCTTGTTTAAGACCATATAAGGCCTTTTTGAGATGATAGACATGATCAAGATAATGTTCATTTTCAAAACCAGGGGGTTGCTCTACATATACTTCCTCTTGTATAAAACCATTTAAAAATGCACTTTTAACATCCATCTGGTAGAGTTTGAAATCTTTGATGCAAGCAAAAGCTAAGAGTACACGTATTGCTTCCAATCTAGCCACTGGAGCATACGTTTCCTCATAATCAATTCCCTCTTCCTGATTATAGCCTTTGTCAACAAGTCTAGCCTTATTTCTGACTATGATTGCAGATTCATCACGTTTGTTTTTGAATACCCATTTGGTGCCAATGACCAGATGGTCTTTAGGCCTAGGTACCAAATCCCAAACTTGATTCCTATCAAATTGATGTAATTCCTCTTGCATCACAATTACCCAGTCATTGTCTGAAAGGGCTTCATCGATCTTAGAGGGTTCGATGTTTGATATGAATGCAGAAAAGGTTACTTCATTTAAAGTGCTTCTTCTAGTTGGGAAATTGGGGAGTTGAAGATAGGTCAATGCTAATCATATTTTATGTTAGTCACTCTGTGTGTATACTAAATCAAATCCACTAACATAAATCCCGTGGCTTCTCTGGCCAAAAGAAAAAAATCTTGTGCTCCAAAAAATTTGTGCCCTTTAAAAATTGACTACCCTCTTAGCGAAATTGGATCATAATCTTCTATTCAAATTTTTGTACGATAAACCAAATATTTGATTCTAAGTGTTACTCCCTCCCATCCTTAATATAAAATCTATGTAGTTCAGTTTTTTCATTGAAGTAGATCTTATACTCTGTATTAAGGATTAGAGGGAGTATTTACTTCTCTTATGTGACAACGGTTGGTTGTTGCTGATGGTGTTATTGTATTCATTTCTCTTGTGTTGACAGATAATCGACGAAGTATTGGCTGTTTGTGTCTCACTGATTGAAATTGCCAAGTCATGTTTGGATGCTCGAGATAGATACTTGCAGTCAACTATTCAATTTGTAGAAAAACAGTTGCCAGCTCCTGCAAGAGCCTCCTTGATGTCTTCTATATGATTTGTGTTTGTATAGGTTAGATTTGATATAGATAATAAACTACTTTCTCTGGTCTTAATATTGATGAGTTAGTTAGTTGTTCCTTATATTTAAGACCAAAGGAAATAGTTTATTGTTCATCTATATGTACGTTTTTTCTCCTTTTTCTTTCTCTATTTTTTTTTGGGTAAATTTGTATATTGGATTCAGGCAATACTAACATCATTCTTTTCTTTTCCCCTAAAAAACAAAGAAAAGATCTGTTCCTTTTAGTTCACACTTGATTTTGGATTTCAAATAGATAGAATTAACCTTTCATCATGTGAGTAATACTCTAGTTATAAAATCGTCTCCTTTTTTATGTTGAAAATCCATCTTCTCTATTATAATCAAAATAGGGAAAAGAATTGCTCCCTCTAATCCTTAATATAAGACATATTTGGAGGTTGATATTGATCCTAAGAAATATAAGATTGTAGATTTCATATTTGTTCATCTTTTATTAATTTACTCTTATTGATGTTTCCTCAACAATAATTAAGGAGGAATGAGAATGAGGGAATTAAGGAAGATAATTATGGTGTTTTAGAAAACAAATGTTTTATGAGAGGAAGCTTCATTGTTCATAATGGAACTTGGGTTCCCACCAATAAAATTTTATTGGGATTTTATCTTCTCACTTTTAAGAAAGATTGGTGGGTCCAGTTCCTCGAAAGATTAGACGTTAAAAGTGTATCAAACAAGGAAACTTGCTCATCTTCCCTTCCCTTCCCACCTCTTCTGTGTACCAAACAGGCCCTTAGGTGGATTTCAGTGGACCATACACACATAATGGAAAACCCAAGGAAGTGAATTAGAAAATAAGGAACGAATTTTAACATATGAATATGTATCCCAACAGGGAGAGGGGAAAATGAAGGAATCATAAGAGAGTAGACAAAATATATATTTATGTACACTAACATATAGCCACGTTTATGGAAGAAAAGAGGTTTATATGAAGGAAAATAAATACACATACATAGGCACATTCCAGCAGTAATGGAGAAAAAGGGGTTTGCTTGTTAAAATTGATTTAAAAAATATATGCTCACACAGACATTGATGAAAGAGAATTAGCTTGGTGCTTCCTACAGAGCATATAATATATTTATACAAGCACAAAAAGACGAATGGAGTTGAGGGAGGAAATGGGGTCATCAGTCGTGAAAGGATTTTAAACTGTTACACACACACACAGTCACTCTTGTTGGAATGAAAAGTGAGGTGGCGAACAAATATTAGAAATATATTCATACGCACATAGTAAAAAATGGAGGGATGAAGTATAGATTGACAAGGCAAGACATATAATAGAAGATAATGGAGAAGGAAGATACAAAGGTAAAAATCGTGACAAGACCATAGCAGAGGGACAGGATGCCAAATAAGAAGAAAGCATATGAAAAAAGTTCATCGGCGGTGATTGGTGAATCAGCGGCCATAGAGACAGTCAGATCTCCCGATTTCGTCGAACCTTGTGAGTGATAGGGTTGAGCTTTTCGAATCCTATGCCTTCATCTTGAAGAAGCAAGCTAATCAAGTCTGGATCAAAGCAAGAAGTTCATGATTGAAGAGCTAAGAGAGACAAAGCCCTCCTATTATAGATGAGTAGCGAACGATTTCTAGAGAGAAGGCAAAGCTTCTCTCTCTAACCTCCGATAATGCTCCCTTACTCAAATGTTCACTAATCGACTATCAGACAGGCAAAAATCTTTAATATTTAATAATAATTTAACTTTTTTATTTTATCAAATTTGAATTTAAAATTTTCATTGTTGATTACCCATTGGCTATCTAACTTTTTTAATAATAATTTTACTATTTTTTAGCAAATTTAGATTTAAATTTTTATCTTTAATTATCACATTATATATATATATATATATATATATATATATATAAAATTAATGTAGTATTTAATGAGATTCATGTATTTTTCATCTCAACTGACTTAAATACTATGCTAAACAAGAGTCCATTTGGAAAAAAGTCATTTCTATTACCGCTATCCTAAAAACAAATCATATTATATCTACAATCTGACTTTTAGAAAAAAAATCATTTAGAAAAGTATAACAAAAAAAGCCACTTTTGTCACCGCTATCCTAAACGAGCCCTCAATACTAACATTATTAGTCTTAAAATGATGATTTTTTAAGGGTAAAGATGGAAAAAAAAAACCCACATAGACATTTTTTCAATATGTGGCTAATACCATTTAGGCATTTTACAAACTTTGGGTATAAAAGTACCTATGAAAATTAAAAATTAGACAAAAATGTCATCATCGTTAAATATGTGAAGGTTGACTGTTTTTTTTTTTTATACATAAGGTTGACTGTTAATTATGCTTATTTTCACCAAACATATAGATGTGGAGGCATGTGAAGGTTGACTGTTAATTATGCTTATTTTCACCAAACATATATGTGGAGGCTGATGTGGCAACAAATATATCAAATAAATAATAAACTGTGGGTCCCACAATTTTTTTTTACAGCTTTTGCAACACTTCCCGCAATGGAAGTGGCTACGATCTACTTCCCCTTCCCGTCCTCTTTCCCAAATTGCGTCGTTTCTTGCGCAAATAGTGTAGCTCATGCCTATCTCTTTTTTTTTAGGGTATTGACAGATACTAAAAGATACTTCAAGATAGTGATCGGTCCTAAAAGAATACTTCATGATTTTCAAAAATTATTTGATGATCTTAAAAAAATAATTCAGGGTACTGGCTAGTACTAAAATTATACTTGACGATACTAGGATTTTTATTTTAAGACTGGTCAGTGTCTTAAAATATTTTTTTAGTATTCAACAATACCCACATAAAGGGGGGAAAAAGAAGAAGAGGAGGAGGAGGGGAAAAAGAAGAAGAAGAGGAGGGAGGCATAAGTTGCAGTGTTTGCGCCAAAAACGACGCACTTTGGGGAAGAGGACGGGAGGGGGAAGCAAGAAGGAGGAGGAGGCATAAGTTGCAGTGTTTGCGCCAAAAACGACGCACTTTGGGGAAGAGGACGGGAGGGGGAAGTAAACCGCAGCCGCTTCCTCTGGCAATTCCCTTTCTCCTTCATCGACGCCCAACACCTATTTTTTTTCCCCTACTAAGACATACTTGAGAATAGGCAAAAGGGGGTTTCTAGATTACAATCAAATTGGTACATTCACAGTTAGCACCTTTTTATCCAGTTATTAATCTGTACTATCAGTCTTTTTTCTGATCATTATTGTCGTCCTTCTGAGGGATTAAGGATGGGAAAAAGTGGGTTTCTTGATTACAATCAAGATCGATCAGGTAGAAAGGCCATAGGTGGAGGGGATGCCGATGGTGGAGTGGTCGGAGGAGGGGATGGCTGATTCATGAGAGGAGCGGCGACGACAGGCGGAGTCATAGTTGAGGTCGAAGGAGAAGCAGTAGGATTAGTGGGAGTGGTAGGAGTTGGACCGTTCTCGTCGTTTTCCTCTCTCCCATTAATATTCTTCGACACCGTTATCTCCTCTATCATCCTTCAACACGGGCTTATTCCTCTCCCTCATCCTCCCTCGGCGTCAACGTTGTCAGATCATGTAATTGTTCGTAGTTCTCGAATTTCCAAGTGACTGGAGAGGGGGAATCTCTGATTGCTTTTGCTTGATTTTTTTTTGTCCTTCCTCTGGTCAAGAAAGACTATGACTGAGATGATGAAGGTGATTGAAATTTTTAGATCACAGATTTTCCTTCTCTGGCCATTACTTCAGATCTGCATTTCATTTACATTTTGAATTTGGAATGCAGTAGGAGATCTCTTAGATCATAATACTTGTTTGATATTTGCCTTGTTTCTCCTCTGGTTGGATAATGACGGGCTCAAGATAGGAAATGTAGAGGTGGTCGTCGGAGTGATCAATGGTGATGAAGACGTGTGGATTGAGAGGAGAAGAGGCAGAGCATTACCGGTGCTGATAAAAACGTGGGTACCGAGAGGAGATGAAGCGAGGGATTACGTGCAAGGAAAATAGTCAGAGTGGATAACACAAGTGCAAAATAGTAGGTCCCACAATGGAAAACAGACAAAGGCTTGACAGATTTAACGCCCCTCGGGTTTGTGCATTCTTGAAATTTTGCACCCAAGTTTGTATGAGTGCGCATATAAGAAAGGGAAAATTACGCGCAGGTCCTAAAGAAGATAATTTATTACAATAAAGTCCCTTAAAATCATGAAATTATACAGAAGTCTCAAGGGACTTGGTTGTAATTATTTGTGAATGTACAATTACCAATCTGACCTTCAGAAATAGCCTCTCTCTCTGTTCTCCTTCTTCCTTCTCCTCTCTCTCTCCTCTCTCCCTTTTTCTTCCCTCTTTCAGAAATGATTCAACCCACAGCCCAACGAAGTCAAGAGTGGTCAGATCTACGATTTTGCCACAGCCCAACGACTTGCGATAGATATCTAGATGGAGTTTGGGGGTTTGTTGCAAACAATGGTTCTCGTTAGCTTCCGCTTGGGGTGATTTGTCTGGTTTTGAACTTGCTTGGAACCTTTGGTTTCGAATGGTACAAACTTCATTCTCATAGTCTGGTCATGATTCTAAATAGGATGACTCCGTGCTTTCCTTACTCTAGCACCCTGATTAGGCAAATCCAGTGGTTGATGAATAGGGGAATACAAAGATCTTCATGGTTCATAAAAGCTATCAAATGCACTGATCTCTTTGCTGCCTTGGATAATAAAATGTTCTGGATTTTGAAATGATATTCACTTCTTAAGCTAGCCTTATATAGCTGTCAAAATTCTCAGAAGATGTTGTGAATATATTCTTTTTATGTTGTAAATATAGCATTTGTTGTTGTAAATAGCCTCTGGACGTGAGAAATGAAAAAAATCCAGGTTTTCAAAGGTTGTTGTAAATATATGTTTTTTCTATTATAAATATAGCATTTGTTGTTGTAAATAGCCTTAGGACGTGAGAAATGAAAAACATCCAAGTTTTCAAAGGTTGTTGTAAATATATGCTTTTTCTGTTGTAAATATAGCATTTGTTGTTTTAAATAGCCTTAGGACATGAGAAATGAAAAACATCCAAGTTTTCAAAGGTTGTTGTAAATATATGTTTTTTCTGTTGTAAATATAGCATTTGTTGTTGCAAATAGACTCTGGACGTGAGAAATGAAAAAAATCCAGGTTTTCAAAGGTTGTTGTAAATATATGTTTTTTCTGTTATAAATATAGCATTTGTTGTTGTAAATAGCCTTAGGACGTGAGAAATGAAAAGCATCCAAGTTTTCAAAGGTTGTTGTAAATATATGCTTTTTCTGTTGTAAATATAGCATTTGTTGTTGTAAATAGCCTTAGGACATGAGAAATGAAAAACATCCAAGTTTTCAAAGGTTGTTGTAAATATATGTTTTTTTTGTTGTAAATATAGCATTTGTTGTTTTAAATAGCCTCTGGACGTGAGAAATGAAAAAAATCCAGGTTTTCAAATGTTGTTGTAAATATATGCTTTTTCTGTTGTAAATATAGTATTTGTTGTTGTAAATAGCCTCAGGACGTGAGAAATGAAAAAAATCCAGGTTTTCAAAGGTTGTTGTAAATATATGTTTTTTCTGTTGTAAATATAGCATTGTTGTTGTAAATAGCCTCTAGACGTGAGAAATGAAAAAAATCCAGGTTTTCAAAGGTTGTTGTAAATATATGTTTTTTCTGTTGTAAATATAGCATTTGTTGTTGTAAATAGTCTCTTGATGTGAGAAATGAAAAAAATCCAGGTTTTCAAATGTTGTTGTAAATATATGCTTTGTATGTTGTAAATATAGCATTTGTTGTTGTAAATAGCCTCTAGACGTGAGAAATGAAAAAAATCGAAGTTTTCAAAGGTTGTTGTAAATAGATGCTTTTTATGTTGTAAATATAGCATTTGTTGTTGTAAATAGTAGGGGTGAGCATTCGATTTTTCGGTTCGGTGTTCGGTTAAAACTGAAAACCGAAATACATGCATTTTTCAACACCATACCGAAACCGAAATGTCATAAAAACCGAACCGAAATATTTCGGTTAATTAACCGAAATATGTCGGTTTTTGTGAGCTTTGTTTGTTTGGGGGAATTCTTTTTTTTTCCTCAAATTGTTTTGGTGAATTCTGTTAAATGGCCAACCTATTTTTTTTCTCGAATCAATATTATACATTACATGGAAGAGCAGCAAGCAGCTGGTATATACCAATATATATCAAGACAACACAGATCTTGCATATCAGCATATCAGTTAGTGACAAAATTCCTAGCCTACAATACATGATATGATAAGAAAAAGAAGACTTTTTTTCATAATCAGTAATCTCAGATCCAGCAATCTCAGACTTTTTTTTCATAACCAGCAGCCACCACCACCTTCAGATCCACCGAAGACAAAAACGCAAACACTACGATCTACCAGCAATCTCAGATATATTGGATCAAAAGAATCAGAGAAGATCCAGCTATCAGGGGAGATTGATCGATCACAGAACAAAGATCACCACACCCACAAACAGATCTGGTTGAGAAACGGCAAGGAGAAGTCGAACACCCACCACACAAACAGATCTGAATCTCTCACCACCTACCACGACCCGCGATCACGATCAGTCTTGAGAGTGGGAAGAACATTATTCTTGTGCCCAACTTCTTGTTCCTCCAGGGGAAAAACAGAAAAAAGGAAGAAGGAAAAAATGAAATGAAGGCTAATGAAGTAAACATAGAAGGTGATTGAGAAAAGATCAAGTAGAGGAGCAAGAGATTAAAATCGAGCTATTGTAAAATAGGTGCTTACTACTACCAAAAACTGAAGCTCGATTAGAGGGTCAGGGGTAAAATGATCATTTATGACTAAAATGTCCGTCGTAATGATAGATCCTTGACAAATACGTTGTTATATTGATAGGATATCCCTGATTACGTTCTGACCAACTGTCGTACCGTATTCCAACAGAAGTACCGTATAACGTCAACGAAGGTACGTTCGCGTACTGTAACACTAACTCTGATATTTATGGTATGCATGTATATTGTTAGGTGTATTGTATGAGTAGAGTTGTTATGCTGTTAGAGGATGATTGAATGTATGCATGCACTGGGAGTAGTATATCTTTATTCACTGGGAGTGGTATGTCCTGATTCACTGGGAGTGGTACATCTACATTCGCGGGGAGCGGTACATTTGCATTGGGTTGCATGCTATTATGTTGTTATGTTGTGATTGACTGTAGTCCATGTACTGCATATGTAAATATGAGGTTAACCGTTACCTGGGGTCCGATTGCAATGGACCTCAGCCCTTAACATAGCTTCATGGTAGGAAGGACCGAGGATAGAGGCAAGCAGTCCGCATAGAAGACCCGGCTGAAGACTTCCCTTTTGATGTTCCGGCGGAAACCTTCCTTTCTGTTGTTGTTCTGTACTTTTGAAACACTCGGTTACTGTACCGCTGTTGTAATTAGCCAGTGGGCATTTTGAATATATATATTAGTTACACTCTTGCTCCAATGCTCTACTCTGATGAAAAAATTTTATACTGCTTTTGAAAAACGGGATGTTACACCGATGCTCTACTCTGATGATTTTAATTGAAAAAAAATTATACTGCTTTTGAAAAACGGGATGTTACATTTTTGGTATCAAAGCAGTTGTCCTGGCATAGATCTAACTATGTTATTCCAAACCATTGGTGCTGAAGGCAAGGCTAGTCTATGTGGGTAAGCCAATTAGTCGCCGTGAACTCAGTGAGGCCCCCATGATAGACACTTACCTGGCCAATTGGTTTGAGTAACGGAGTTAGGCTCTACGCCTTTTTAAAGAGCATGTTTTGAAAATGAGTACTGATATAGCCCTGAGTCAGTGTACCACCCTATTTGGATATACCAACTTGAGACGGTATACCATTCTGAACCCGTGTACCACTCTTTGTTGGTACATCAATTCTGATAACCCTGATATCAGCCTCTGATAACCCTGATATCAGTCTCTGATAACTCTGATAATCGCCAGTTTGTACTGGACGGTGATTCTATCCCAGCACAGAGCTTATATGTGTAGCTGGGCCACGCCGGACGAAACTCCGAGAACAGTAAAGATACGTACATGCAGTATTTGACTCATGTAGAGAAACTCCTGATACGTATTTCCGTACCCGTTTTTTAGTGTAAAGATCCAACGAGATTCTGACAAAGAAAAAGGAGAAGACCTCAGTGGTCCACAGTCGATGATCATATGTTTCTACGAATATCCTTGGTGACCGGTGTTAGTAGAAAACTTCAAAGCTGAACGTATAGTCCGTATTACGAAAAACCACCTCCGTGACGTGTTCTATGTTTTTAGTTGTTACAATTCGACCACGATCGTGTCATTGAGTAGGAGGTATCTTATGTTCTCATGGTGTATGGGAGCCATGGAAACATTTGAAGTATCTTGTGTTGCCATGGTGTATTCCATGGAGACATTTTGGTATTTCTGGTGTTGACCGCGGTGTATGGGAACCACGGGAAACACTATATATCAAAGTACGATGTGACAAGATCGTAGCAGTCAAACCGGAGCAAATTCTCGATCACCAGGAGGAGCAGCTGGCAGACAAAGTAAAGATCCGACGCGTATAGTCCGAAGTTTAGATAATACAGAGATTAGATGGTAGAGTGCAACTTTCGAGGACGAAATTTTATTTAACGGGGGGAGAAATGCAATACCCTAAAATTTGACTTAGGGAAAATATCATAACCTAGTAAAATATACCTATTGAAAATAGGTGAATATGAGGTCTCAAATATTGGAGGGGATTTATCATAATTTTCTAGGGAAATTTCTGTTGAAATTAGAAGAATTAAAGTGCTAAAATGCCCTAAATGAACTAAGAGTTATAAAATACTGTGATAAATCCTTAGAGGCAATAAAATAATTATTAAAAATTAGTTCAAAAAGGGCGCTAATGAAGGTCTGTGTTTTTCCATACCCTTCTACTTTATTGTTTCCTTTTTTCCTTTTGCGGATTTTCCCCTTTGGTCTTGGGCAATTTTTTAACACTTTTTTGTAGTTATTTTTTTCTGAAGGAATTACTATTCTCTTGCTTGATTCGTAATATTAATTTATTTAGTATTTTGTGTTTTATATTTTTCTGCTTTATATGTTTATATTAATACATGGGACACACGTGAATGCATTTATGTATATGCATCTGTGTGTATTTGTCTTGGCCTTAAAGGTTTTGTTGATTTCATTTTTCAGCAACTAAGACCCTAAACAGGGGTATTTCTGAGTTTATAGTCATGGCAGCAGACACTGAGCCACTGCAGATTCTTCTCCATCTTCCTCTACTTGTTGAAGATAAGGTAAGTTATTTGTCCTTTTTGGTTTACCTTTTTCTGTCATTAAAATTTGTGATTCTTGAAATGCAATTCATCTCCTGTGTAGATGTGGTCTAAGTCTTCACAATCTTTGTTTTTCTTGTTCATCATCATCATTAATTTTTATGACAAGTTAAAATATTACTCTGAACAAGACTTTGTGACAACACAATAAATAAATGAACCAAAATTTTTTGTGTTCCCTGGCAATGTTGAAGCTTGATTTCCCTCTGCTTGATGTTGTTGTGAAAGAGGCTTAAAGGTATGAGGAATGGATTTTAGGCCTCTTTCACTCATGTTCTATTCCATGGATTCATAATTATGTCAAATTGAAAGTTTTTGTATAAGCAAGAAACATCAAAAGGTGCATTTAGAACATGTATTGCAGTACGTAGTTACTTTCAGCTTGCAAGTCATGCTCATCTAAACAAGTAGAAGGATGCTTTATTAGTATCTTAGCCATTCTTGCTGCTTTTAAGTCAGTATTTTATAGGATTTTATACATGTGAGTGCTAGAAACTTGTTATTTTTGGCCTTTACTTGTGTTTATCTCTGCATGCCTATGCGTGTATGTATATTTGTCAGAGTCTGAACATGCAAGTTTTCTGATTGAAATTCACAGAATGTGCCTTATGTATTTGTACCATCAATGCAAGCTCTTGACTGAGCATGCGATGTCACCTGGCCGATTTTTCTCTCAGATTCTCAATGCTTTTCTTTTACTCTTTTGCTTCATCTCCCTCGATTTTGTTTCATTAGTGTTCTGTCTCTCCTCCTTACCACTCAACTCTCAGTCCCTCTCATCTCTCCAACTGCGGTTTCCATCATTCTTGCAAATAGAGTTTGGCCAAACCACTCGTTTGTTACCCTATCGGTTTAATATTCGTAGACAATAAGTTTGAAGGGCTTTACCTGATTCCTCATGTTTTGTCACTTTGTCCTTTAATTTGAATGGTAGCAGCAATTAAACAATGGAGTAAAGTTGTTTTTATGTATGTAACAGTAGGTAATTGGTGATGATGCGCTCAATGAGATCTGTAAAAAATCTATCTACCTCTTCTCGAGTAGTCTTAATCACAGAAGAAGTTATATTGGGTTACTGTATTCTATATAATACGTGCTTCTCATTTGCAGATTGAAGAGGTTCGATTGCGGCTTATCGATGTTTTTGTTGCTTCTGACTCTCTTTCTGCGCTTGCACCAATTGAATCATTTTAAGACATGGTAGCTATTTTATAAATCAAACCCATATTTCTTTTATTAAATTTGTAGTCATTATGGCTAATATACTAAGATTATTTTTTTCTTGAACAAAAGATTACTGTTTTGGGTAGCTTATGAATTGAGTTGTTTGTTGATATTGGTTTAGTTTCTTGGGTGGAAGGTTTTGAATTTGAAATGACAGTGAATTCTGGGGTTGCTTACTGTTAAGAGTGTTGTAGAAATATAGAGGGTTGAGAAGAAGAAGATCGAGAGGAGTTGAGAATAGAAGAGGGGAGAAGACAGAGACGGACAAGCTGTTCGTTAATTTTCATTCACAATGCAAAAACGATTTACAATTGCCTAGGCGCCTCCTATTTATAGCCTTAGACATATACAGATATAGCATAGCATATATAGTATACCGTGAGTCATTAACTTCCCAACATTACAGTAACAGTAACACCCTCTTAACTAACTAACAGTCATGCCTAACTAACCACCTAACTCTTTTTCTACACCTTACATATCACTTACAATTCTGTTTGCTTATCAGATTATGCACCATATACAGTGAATTCTACAACCTTACTTTTGAGATAACTTTTGAGATAACCTTACTTGTGAATATGGTGCATATTATGGTCAACCTTCCTACCATTCTCTTTCTTCAAAGCAGTTATTTCATTCTTTTGTACCTGAGGATGCATCATAGCGCATCAGCTAGTCATGGTTGACTGTGAATGTTACTAATTTTGTGAAAATTATTTATCACTATATTGCACCTCAGTGTGTCTAAGGCCTTATTTTCATAATGGGGTTCAGCCAACCCTCTACTTTTATCCATCACTTTCTTTTTAGACCTGATAACCCCAAACCTATGCTTCTATGAAAAGGTCTGAAATTCAGTCAAACATATTCCAATTTAATGGTTGAATACTACTTTCTCTATTCGGTTTCATTGGTACTCTACATTTTTTCCCATGTAAAGGTGCACCTGCATGTTCAGTGGATAAGTTCCACCAAAACTAAGTGGGCTATAATCTGTGTGGATGCATAGAAGTACTTAGACTACTACTATGAGCACGGTGAATACTAATGCTATTACTAACTTTACTAAGTAATAACTAATGGTAGTAGTACTGCTTGCTTTATATGTTGTCTTATCATTTTGCCAATACATTCTCAATGTGGGCTATAACTATTATTTATCTCAATAAAGGAAAAACTAACTTCTTAGTTCCCATTATTTATCTCATTCTAATTCAGTCCACATATTTTAAAATTTTATGATAAACTGAAGATAAAATTAAAATTGAAAATCCTTCTAGTTTGTAATGGGTTTTAATTGGGTCCACAATCCAACCTTGATGCTCATTGCACTGTGTTTATTATTGTTATGAGTTTTTAATATATAATTTTAAAATAATTGATTTCTTTTACAATATTGGAGATAGAATAAAATTTTTATTTTAGATTCTATATCTATGGAAATTTTAAAAACTATTAATTATTTCATAATTTAAGGAGTCACTAATTAAATATAATCAAAT
This sequence comes from Acacia pycnantha, assembly GCA_025563575.1. Taxonomy (NCBI): domain Eukaryota; kingdom Viridiplantae; phylum Streptophyta; class Magnoliopsida; order Fabales; family Fabaceae; genus Acacia; species Acacia pycnantha. The sequence continues at coordinate 41,444 of JAMWYP010000306.1, read as the reverse complement.
CAAATTGCTGTTTTTTTTTTCCAGCAAGTGTATCTTGACATAGCCTTAACAATGCCTTGATGATGAATTGTTTGGGATTTTGCGTTTTTACCTAAGGCCTAATGCTCAAAGATTATTTGTGTATTATTGAATGTTTTTGTTGAGTAACTGGGCTCATCTTTGGTTTGACTTAAATTGACTTTGGAATGGGTTCAACGGTAGTAAAATAACATCTCGGAGAAGAAGTGGTTGGTTTTTGTCATGTTCATAAATCATAATGAGTAACATCGTTATTGTACTCAATTGCCTCTTTTGGGGTAAGTGAAAATATAAACAGATGCAACATGTCAGTGGCTTAGAAAAAAAGAAAAAGAAAAACATAAACTCAAATAAAAATAGAGATGTGTAGAGTTTTACGGAATTGTTGATACTGTCAGTGGCTTGATTTTGTTGTTGTAACTGTGACGAGATTGGGATTAGGATCTTGGCTCTGGCTTTTAGCCTATAATCTCGTGATAATTCTATTGACTGTTGCGATTCAATTGTTCTGTAGATAAAGTGTTTGTTGCTGATTTTACTTGCTGTGTTGATAAATGCATTTGCCATGGCTGTTAGGAACTCGATTATTGTAAAAGGGTGCTGTAGTAATTTAATTGAAGCTTACTTTTGTTGTTGTGCCTAGTGTTTTGTGGTAGGCGCTGTTTCTCTGCTGGTTGGTGAGTGTTAGTTGCATTTTCGTAAGGATATTTCATGCTGCTGTTGAGGTCTTTACTTGCTAAACTTTAAGTTTGTCTCTGATTTGATTGCTACTGTCACAATTTTTTTTTTTGGTGAAAGCTGATTTACTGCTAGAATTCTTGAAAAAAACTATATTGGTGCACTATTGGTTTATAACAAGTGTTGGGGGTGACCCACTCAGTAGTAAATGGTAGTTAGTTGATTGTGCTCCCTATGCCATGTCTTCATATTTTTTATCTCTTACTAAATTTCAGTAATGCTCTCTTAGACTTAGGTGTAGCCATTAATGTTATACCACATTCAATTTATAACTCATTAGGGATCAAAAACATTGAGTCCACTATTGTAATACTCCAACTGGTCGATAGGACAACTAGACAACCTTCTGGATTTTTATAAGACATTTTGGTTTAGGTTAAAGGTCTAGATTTACAACCCGACATAGGTGAGTTTAAAATGGATTCTCTTGGATTGTGTGGTTGAGTATGAGTTCTTTACATTGCATCATGACTCGAGAGTACAGCATGGACATAATGTGATTTGAAGTATTAAGTGTATGCATGGTTTCTACTCATGAGACTCTTTCTTGCGAATTTCCTCTGGTATCCTTACTTGTGTGGCTGCTGATCAGATTGATTCCTTCTTTTAGGCGGACATCCCAATCGGAGTCTTGTAGGCGGTGTGATATGCCCACAAAGCATCATCTAGTCGCTTACTCCAATCTTTCCAAGTAGAGTTAACAGTCTTCTGAAGGATTTGCTTAATCTCCCTATTTGAGACTTCAGCCTGACCGTTGGTCTGAGGATGGTATGCTGTGGAAATCTTGTGTAGCACTCCATACTTGCGTAACAAGGCACCCATGCTTCGATTGCAAAAATGGGAACCCTGGTCACTGATAATAGCTCTAGGAATGCCAAACCTGCAGAAAATGTTAGACCTAACAAAGTCCACCACCACAGAATAATCATTAGACCGGGTGGCTTTCGCTTTAACCCATTTCGAGACATAATCAACAGCCAGTAGTATGTAAGTATAACCATATGAAGCAGGAAATGGACCCATAAAATCAATACCCCAAACATCAAAGATCTCACAAAACAATATAGGGTTTTGGGGCATCTCATGCCTACGGAAATACTCCACGCCCTCGGACAGTTATCACATGACTTGCAAAACAAATGGGCATCATGAAACAGTGAAGGCCAAAATAAACCACATTCTAACACTTTCCTAGAAGTTCTTTGGGGTCCAAAGTGACCACCACAGGCAGAAGCATGAGAAAAATGCAATATGGAGTGAAATTCATAATCAGGCACATATCTCCTAGAGTAAATACCCTTTTTGGTCCCTGGAAAAAACACGGATGCCCTTTTTGGTCCCTGAAAAAAAATAAGTCACTTTTAGTCCCTAAAATGGAAAAATAAGGTCCCTTTTAGTCCTTTTGATCATTTTTTGCACATATTAATCCCTCAGAAATTCCCAAAAAGGTCATTTTTAGTCCCTAAAAAGGACCAAAATGACATTTCTTTTACTCAGGGACGAAAAAGGGTCAAATGTGTTTTTCCAGGGACCAAAAAGGGTATTTACTCTATCTCCTAACCACCTGGTCACTACAAAACTTTCACAAATAAGGGTAATCCCAAACATAATATTTAGACTCACTTTTCAATTTTAGGGTTTGGGCCCTAGTGGAGTCTACAGGAAAAACACCAGCTACCAAGTAGTTAACCAGATTAGCATACCATGGGATCTTACCTTGCAGCTGTAGAAGCTGCTTATTAGGGAAATCATCCTGAATAGAAGAGGGGTGAGAGGGAGAATGGATAATGCGACTCAAGTGGTCAGCTACCCAGTTTTGTGCTTCACTTCTGTCTCGAATCTCTACATCAAATTCTAGGAGCAATAACATCCACCGAATGAGTCGTGGCTTAGCATCTGCCTTTTTCAACAGGAACTTTAAAGCAGCATGGTCAGAGAAAACAATTACTCTACTAGCTAGCAGATATGACCTAAACTTATCAAAAGCAAATACAATAGGCAACAACTCCTTTTCAGTGGTAGTGTAATTAGACTGAGCAGAATCCAAAGTCCTAGAAGCATATGCAATGACATGGGACGCTCTATCAACCCGTTGTGCCAAGATAGCACTAACCGCATAGTTGGAAGCATCACACATCAACTCGAAAGGGAGGTACCAATCAGGGGGCTGGATCACTGGGGCTGTGGTCAGGAAACGCTTCAAGTGATCAAAGGCCACCTTGCATTCCTCATCAAATACAAAGTCAGTGTCCTTATGCAGAAGGTTGGACAAGGGTCGAGCAATCTTTATGAAATCTCGAATGAAACGTCGATAGAAACCTGCATGACCAAGAAAAGAGCAAACTTCCCGCACAGAAGCGGGGTAAGGCAAAGCAGTAATTACATTTATCTTAGCAGGGTCTACCTCAATCCCTTTCTTAGACACTATGTGTCCCAAGACTATACCTGACTCAACCATAAAGTGACACTTTTCATAATTCAGCACAAGATTAGATTCAATGCACCTATGCAAGACTCTAGAAAAATTAGCTAAGCATGCATCAAAATCAGACCCATATACAGTGAAATCATCCATAAAAACCTCCATGTATTCCTCTAGAAATTCAGAGAAAATACTTACCATACAACGCTGAAAGGTGCCAGGTGCATTGCAAAGGCCAAAAGGCATCCTTCGGTAAGCATATGTCCCAAAGGGGCATGTGAAGGTCGTCTTCTCCTGATCCTCAGGAGCAATGTGGATCTGGAAATATCCGGAGTAGCCATCCAGGAAGCAGTAATGAGACTTACCAGCCAATTGCTCTAACATCTGATCAATGAAAGGTAAAGGATAATGATCATTGCGAGTGGCTTGGTGGAGTCTCCTATAATAAATGCAAACTCGCCAACTATTCTGAACTCGAGTAGGAATGAGCTCATTCTTCTGATTGGCCACCACAGTGACTCCAGACTTTTTGGGAACCACCTGGACAGGGCTAACCCACTGGCTATCAGAAATGGGATAGATGATACCAGCTTGTAAAAGCTTAGTAACCTCCTTCTTCACCACATCAAGGATAAGAGGGTTAAGGCGTCTCTGAGGTTGCCTCACTGGCTTAGATTCCTCTTCCAAAAGAATCCGATGCATGCACATAGAAGGGCTGATGCCAACTATGTCAGCTAATGTCCACCCAATGGCTTTCTTGTTCGCCCTCAATAAGCTTAGCATCTTCTCTTCTTGATCGAGCAAAAGATTATTGGCCACAATGATCGGCAACTGCTCATTCACCTCCAGAAATGCATACTTCAGGTGATCTGGAAGGGATTTCAACTCTAGTTTGGGCGGTTGCTCAGTGGAGGGAAAAAGCTTGGGTGGTTGTTTCAACAACTCTGATGCCATCACACTAGAAATGCTTGAAACCACATTCAAAGAAGCAAAAGAAGAACTGTGGCTATACAGCTCAATGTTAACATCAGAATTCAGCTTATCAAAATCAGAAGCAAGCTCATCAAAATCAGAATCAGGATGCACATCAGGATCAGGATGAAGCTCAAATTCGAATCAACACGGGAATCCACAAGTAATGCAGAATCACTAAGCAAGTCAGAATCACCAAATAATGCAGCCTTAACTAAGTTAGTGCAAACAGAGCACCATTCGTTATTAGCACATGCACAAATGGGAGAATCACTCGCAGATGCAAAATCAGGATAATCAGCACACCAATCAGTAAGAACATCGTCCACAGCGTCATCAATCACATCAATGCAGAAAACAGAATGCTCTTCCCTAGGATGTTTCATGGCATCAAAAATATTGAAATTCACAGATATATCACCAAACTCCATGGAAAGAATACCAGAATGCACATCTATCTTGGTCCTAGCTATTTTCATGAAAGGCCTCCCTAGGATGATTGGTGACCTACTACTAGGAGACTCATCCTCCATATCTAAAATGTAAAAATCAGCAGGAAATATCAAGTCATTAACTTTGACTAATACATCTTCAACTAAACCAGAAGGATGAGCACTACTCCTATTAGCTAACTGAACAATAACACCAGTAGGACACAAAGGACCAAGATCAAGAGATTTATAAACAGATGCAGGCATGACATTAATAGAAGCACCTAAATCTAGCATGCAATCATCAAATCTATAATTACCAATAAGGTAAGGGATAGAAAACGTTCCTGGATCTTTGCATTTACGAGGCACGATAGGCTGGATGAGTGCTGATACATTCTGGTTCAAACTCACTCGTTCATTCCCCTTTCGTCACCTCTTGTTGGTACATAACTCCTTCAGAAACTTGGCATACTTTGGAATTTGTTTGATTGCATCTAAGAGATGGATGTTGATCTCTACCCTTCTGAATGTCTCTAGTATATCTTTCTCTTGTGCTTTTGCTGCCAACCTCTTGGATTGAACTGCTTTCTGAGGGAAAGGAAGAGGAATGGAAATGTCTTCCTCTTCACCTTGCTGCATTGCCTTTTTATTTTTAGAGTCAATCTTCACAGTTTCAGACTCTCTTTATGATGTGGAAGTCACATCTGCAGCTGGTTTAGGTTCCTCCAATTGTTTGCCAGACCGTAGTGAGATAGCACTCACATTCCCCTTAGGATTGGGAATGGTTTGTGAAGGAAGAGTGTTGGATCCCTGAGGTTGTAGCTGGTTCAATGATATGGCCAATTGGCCTATCTGAGTTTGCAAACTCTGAATGGAAGTTTCAATTTGATGTTGGAACTGCATAGTGTTTGTGGCAAACTGCTTCATCATATCCTCCAATGAGAAACCACTACTACTAGCCTCTTGTTGTGCCACCTGTGGAGGTGCACATATGGCTGGTCGATGGGGTGGTGCTGGCAAAGGAGGTGCAGATTGTTGCTGGAAAGTCTGTGGTATGACCTGTCTCTGCTGGTAATTCCCAGTGCGTTGATCTTGGTTACTCGGTTCGATTTTGGTTCAGCGAAAGTTGGGGTGATTTCTCCAACCGGGATTGTAGGTATTGGAAAAGGCATTATTCTGCTGGTATTGTGGCTTTCTGGAAAAACACCACTGCGACTCTTGTTGGTCTTGGTAAGTAGGATCATGCAAGGTAGGGCAAGAGTTAGTAGAATGATAAGGGTCGAACAAAACCCACGGAGTACCTAATCGAGGAGGGAAGGCGTATTGTACGTGTCATTGCCAAGCGCCTCACAAGGGAAGTCGGATCATCAAGTCTAGTCTCTAATCTCTGAGAATCGTACTGGATTGGAGGTGCTTGAATATGATAAACAGGAGTACTATTGGCCCTGGTGCCAAACTGCTGAGAGTTAGCTGCCATAATGGATATCAAGTCTCGAGCATCTTTAGGTGTCTTGTTACTCATAGCCCCACCGCTAGAAGCATCCACCAACCCTTTGTCTACCGGTAGCAAACCATCATAGAAATAGGTAATCAAGTCTTTTACAGTTATCTGGTGGTGTGGACAGCTTGCACATAACCTTTTGAACCTCTCCCAATACGCATGCATAGTCTCCCCAGTGGCCTGTTTAACGTTTCCAATTTCCTTCTTGATCGCAGTTGCTCTTGAGGAAGGGAAATATTTCTCCAGAAATAACCTCTGAATATCAGTCCAGCTCACAATAGATGAGGGTTGAAGGTACAACAACCAATCCTTGGCTCCACCGTTCAATGAGAAAGGAAAAGCTCTCAGCTTGATATGATCTTCATCAATGGCTTGTGGTTTCATTGTGTTGTACACTACATGGAATTCCTTCAAATGCTTAATAGGGCACTCACCTGCAAGACCATGAAACTTAGGCAACAAGTGTATTAGACCAGATTTAAGCTCAAAGTTAGCAGCAAGGTCAGGATATTGGATGCACAAAGGTTGATAATTACATCAGGTGCAGCCAATTCCTTTAAAGTAGGATGATTTTCTGTTCTTACGCCATAATGTACGAGTTAGCAAAATTGCTACTAGAATCGGTGAAAACAACAAGACTATCGAAATACTATCGAACCACAATCGAAAGATCAACGAGATGGACACAATCGGAATGGTCAATCGGTCTCCGGTTCGGTGTCAGTTCAGTATTAATCTTATGACTTAGCCTAACAACTCTTCTAGCAGTAAGAATTGTTCTTTCTATTTCAGGATCAAATGGTAACAAATCTTCTGGATTAGTAGTATTCCTAGTACTCATGCAGCATACACACAAAGCAGAATTGACAAACACACAGAATTATGAAACTGCCACCAAAAGTGGTAAAAAGCAGAATCTCAGAATTACGAAAATGCCACCAAAAAGTGGTAAAAAGTAGAAAAAACACTAAGAGAACACTAAAATAAAAACACAAAAGCAAAAATCAATGATAGAAATTAACCAAAACAAGTCCAAAACATTATCAAATGATTTTTAAAATTTATGGGACTTGGACAGGGCAACTTCTACACTATTGGGGAACCCAAAAATGGAACAAAAAAACTTAAAAATTGAAAAAGTGGTCTAAACGATGGAATTTGGCTTAAATCTCAAGACCACAGGCGCAAGCGTTGTGTCTTGATATTTGGGCCATTTTCTATCAACTCACAAAATTTCAGCCCATTCGGAGATACTTCGAAAAAAACTGTTTAGTACAAATCACGAAACCGAAACTAAAAACAGCAAAAAAGTGGTCTAAACGTTGGAATTTGGGGAAAATAGGTCAGACCTCACTTCCTAGTTGGAAGTGACTCTTTCTCAGAATTCCCAATTCCTTGTGATCTGGGTCAGAAAAATTTCTGTCCAATCACCCAAACCACGAAAACTGTTCTAGTGTCTATCTATTTACACTACTGTTATTAATCAAACCGATGCAAATTCCCCGACAGCGGCGCCATATTTTGAAAGAGATTTGTCGTGCCTCACAAAATAACCAGATTCAATAAAAGATTTGCAGTAATAGGGAACCTGGATCGTTTTCCCAACAAATTCGCAGCGGGTTTGATTGGAATAACAGTGAAACAGAAACAGTAAAAATGGGGGGTTTTGGTTCAAACAGATTAAAAACGAAATAATTGAAACAAAACGAAATGAAACACAGATTAAACAGATAAACAGAAGATCAACCCAGGATTTCGAATTCCACCACTTTTCTTCCTCAGACGAAACAGATTTTGAAACGAACTCGCGATTGATTCTGGACGAACCGAAATCTCTGCGTTCATCCAGAAAATCCCTCAACTAGACGATCGCCTAGCGTTTATCCGAATAGTGGCGTGCCACTGTGCGATCGTACACAAGCACTTGAACCTAGTTCGAACTGAATCCTTGGGATTTCTCAATCTGGGCGTTAAATCTAACACCCAATCCGAAGTAAATCGAATCCGAAATTACAAAACAGAAACAAATTTGTTACCGTTAAGAACGAGTCCTCTGGATAGTGGAATCCTCAATCCGTGGGCTAATCACCGAAGCTTAGCCCATCATGGCTATGTAGAACGAAAATGGAACAGAAACGAAGAAGTTCACGAAGAACACGAAGAACAGATGAAGAACAGTTGAGAGAATTTCAAAACTTCTATTTCAATCCGAAAATGAGTAAAAACGTGAATGACATAAGTGTTTGTGGCTGCTGCCTAACTTAACCTAAAATGGAAAACGAAATGGGGCTCCAACCCACAATTCAAGCCCAAACAGAAATAACATAAAATGGGCTTTAATTACAAAATTCGAGCCTAAATAAAAATCCAGAAATATACATCTGACTTCGGCTCCAAAATAGACTGCCCTCTTGTCCGAATTTGCCCTTCATGTCTTCATAACAATTGTAGCTCTTTGAATCATCTAAAATATGAAATAAGAATGAGGAAAATCTGATGTCTGGTTCAAGAGTTATGGTAAAAATAGTAAAGCAATGTAAAACTGAAATTTTATTATTAAAAATGGCTAAAAGCTAATCAAAGGCCCAAAGCCCAAATAAGTATAAAAGCCATTATTTATTAACTAAAGAGTCCTAAATTATTAATCAAGAGATAAAAAGAAGTGTATAAAAAATTCAATTATCATATACTGAAGAGTATTATTTCTAACAGAGACCCATGAAAGTGGAGCTTGAATCACCAAGAGGGGGGTTGAATTAGGGAATCTCAAAAAACTTTTCTATAAGGTCTGTTTTTCGGATAGAAAATGAAAGTAAAATAGAGTATAAGGAGAAGAAGCAAGACACAAGGATTTATACTGGTTCGGTCCAACAACTTGACCTACGTCCAGTCCCCAGACTCTCTGGGATTTCTCACTATCAAGATTGATTACACACTCTCACTCAAGAGTAATTCTCTCTCTAGAACTTACTCCCCCTTACAAGTTGTAATCAATAACCCAATCTCCAAGCCCCCTGACTTGAGATAACTTTACAAGAATGATTTACAATCAAGAAAACTCTCTCTAAGAGTAGATATGATAATCACTGAGGAATAAATGTATCAACAGATACTTTCAAAAGAAAACTCAAAGAGTAAATGAAACTATCTTAATTTTTGTTCTTGCATAGGTTGGTTGTTGAGAAGACTTGAATGCATCTCTATTTATAGGTAGATAACATTAATTGACCGTTGTAATCCCAATTATAACCGTTGGTGATGTTGGGAGCTGATTAGATGAAGCTTTGGTCTTCTTCTCTCTCTACTCTTTGGTTAATCCAGCTTGACAGATAATCAGAGTTGACATTCTGCAAGTTTCGCACTTTTGCATTTAATGTCTTGACATGCTTTATGCTTTTGCTTAATCTCCATTTAATCTGTCTAAAACATCGAAACTCACTAACAAACGATCAATCATAGTTAAGAATAGTTATGAGTAATGGTAAAGAGTATTGAGATCAAACACGAAAGTTTCGCAAAATCATTATGTTCGAAATTCAAATTTCGCGATGGAAACTCGAGTTAGTTCTCTGAAACTCGAGTTTTCATGTTTCAGTGAACTTTTAACAAAAGACCGAAACTCGAGTTTTCAATCCAAACTCGAGTTTTCTCTTTACAGAGACAAACATCGCGATTTGACATTTTGGACAAGTCTTGTGAATAGTGCAAAACTCGAGTCATTAAGTGACTAACTCGAGTTTTGGACTCTTAGATGTAAAATCATGTTTTAGTCCAAAAGCTTAAAACTGGAGTTTCCAAAACATAACTCGAGTTTTCAAAGGTTCAAAATAGGCACAGCTCTCTGCCTGGCCAAAACTCGAGTTTCCAAATATTAACTCGAGTTTTCATATTCTTTGAAAACTTTGGAAACTTCTCTGGAAGATCGAAACTCGAGCTTTCAACCAAAACTCGAGTTTTCTCTTTTTATGAGCAAACATTAAGAAACTTAGTCAATTTGAACAAAGGGAGTTTTTACAAGGTCAGAGATGAGCATTGTTCTCAGGGGATGGAAACTCGAGTTTTCATGAACTGCGAAAATCTTGGAGAACTTTTTGTAAACCCTAAACTCGAGTTTCCCATGGAAACTGGAGTTTTGGTTTCTTTGAAAAACTTGGTTACTCTCTGTCTTGTCAAAACTCCAGTTTTCAAAATCAAACTCGAGTTTGCCTTGTCTGTGAAAAATTCGAATGCTCTGTATGACCAAAACTCGAGTTTTCAATCCCAAACTCGAGTTGTCTTTCTTTACAAAAATTTGAGCATTTCTCTGTCAGGCCAAAACTCGAGTTTCCAAACTGAAACTCGAGTTTGCCTTAAACGATAAGTTTTCAACTTACAAAGACAAACTTCTTCTGTGTTTACAATTGTCTGTTATCATCAAAACCAATTGAGAACTAACATTCTCCCCATTTTTGATGATGACAACACTTGTAAACCAGAGATCCTTCATTTTTAAAGATTTTGAGTTTTAAGGAAAAATTTTCACAGGTTGTTTTGAAGTATGTCATGATAGTTCTGTATTTGAATGAATTTAACACAGAGATATAGCAGAAGCGATTTATAATATGACATAATTGAACTATTGCATTTCATTCAACGCAAAGTGCATAACAGCAACATACAAAACCAGAAATGCCAAAACTACAAGAGGTTCAAATCAGAACTACATAGCAAAACACATAGTGAAGAACAAAATTCGAAACTAAACTCTAAAATCTAAACTCCTTCCTTCAACTCAAGATTGTTCCTTTGGTTCAACTTCTTTCTCTGGTTCTTCTCCCCCTTTGTCATCAACAAAAGAGGATGGAGCTGAGATCGAAGGTTCAGAGGAAGGGGTAGAGATTTTGACAGTGGTGGCAGGGGATGGAGTTGGGATTGGTGGAACAAGTGGGGCAGTTGAAATGGTTTCTGTAGTAAGTAAGAAATTGTGAATGGGAGATGAGGAGGGGAGGAGATCGTGAGGATGAAGAGGGACCATTGGAGGAGCTTGGGTCGACATGGTGAACATGTGGAGTAAAATTGAGACCCAGTAGAGCAAAAAGTGGTCTACCAAAGCAGGGAACATGCTCATTCTGATCGGTTAAAGAGTAGGGCCAGATTTTCTCATGGAATAGGATGATAGAAATAAGATTGGGAAAAGGAATCTGAGAGGAATCTTTGATTGGGAATCGAAATGTTGTCATTTCCTGATAGATCCAATTTCCAATATTATGAGAAACCTGGGCTATGATGGAAGCGAAGATAGAGTAGTCCTCTTTGGAAAAAGATGAAAAGATACCATTCTTCTGTGGATTCCTGGCATAGATGTACCAGATGGCCTGATAATTGGAAGGCATGGATTCAGGGGAAAAAGATAATTTGGATAGATTTTCAGGAATAGGTTCATGTGGTCTCAGCAGTTGAAAAATCGCCTCATTGGTAAGATGCACTGGTCTAATGGGAGGAGGATTGGTAATTTGCAAAATACAATTGATATATGCAGGTGTTAGGGAAATTTTGCGTCCTCCAATAGATGTAGTAAGCCGTTCAAAGAGAAAATCATTATCCACATATGTTTCAAAGTGGAGATTGTGATAAAACAGTCTAACCAGAGCAGGGCTATAAGTGGCTCGAATAGAAATCAGAGGCTCAAATTGTGATAGCCAAGGGTTAAGGTCCAAATGACTTTCATCCCTTAAGTTGACTAAGTCCACATAAACTACAGGACATAACTCTTTGTTTTCAAGCTTTTCTCTGAAGCGAATTATATTAATTTCAGGGAGACGATGAGAAATAATAAGGAAGTCACCAGGAGCGGAATAATGATTGTAGATTTCAGTAAGGGCAGATGAGCTTACGAAATCACTGGACCTGGATAATTCTTAAGGAGAGGAACTTGGTGAAAGAACTTGAAAAGTTTCTGGACCCAAAGTTTCGCCAAGTTGGAGACCTGCTGGAAGGGCTCGAGTTTGAGCTTGAGCCGTCGAATGTTCTTCATCAAATCGAGACACAGCTCGAAATAGACTCGCAGAAGTATGCCGAGAAATTGACGATTCTCGAGGAAAGAGATTTATCCGAGGTTGAGCAATAGGTAGATCAGCTAGGGTTTGCCCTTTAGAATCGGATTCTGAGTCTAGGTCGATGATATCGTGTGGGTTAGAACTGGAAGTCATGATTAATTCGGAGATTAGTGAGGGATTAGGTTTTTACGGAGATGGAGAAGATGAGAGGAACAGGAGCAAACTCTAGGGCAAACTTGAGTTTTGAGACGAGTTTAGACGAACAATGAACAGTTAGGTTTAAATAGAGCGCGAAAACACTAACCTGGATTCAAAAGTGTAAAGTAAACTTTTGAAATTCTGCGACCAAAACTCGAGTTCCCACTTACTGACTCGAGTTTTGTGGATACTTGAACAGGTGTGTCACTCTCTGTCTGCTCGAAACTCGAGTTTCCATTTGATGACTCGAGTTTCTACTTTGAGAAAACTCAGAGCTTGCTTTCTGTCTCTCCATAACTCGAGTTAATACTTAATGACTCGAGTTTCCAAATATGCTCAGCAACTCATCCTCGATTGGAGCCCGATAAAACTCGAGTTTTGGAACAAAACTCGAGTTTGCGTCCTTTGACAGCAAACTTCAGGATTTTAATATCCTGCATAAAACATTGCTATGTACTCCGAAGCTTAAGTTAGTAACAAATATTCATCAAAACCATAACTAACATTAAGATGGAAATAAATACTTACAATTCATCGGGATTTACCATTCCCAATTCTCTTCGTATAAAATTGAATTGCTCTTTTGCTAATGGCTTGGTGAAATGTCAGCAAGTTGAAGATGTGTTGGAATGAACACTACTTTGACATCTTTGTTCTGAACATGATCCCTTATGAAGTGATGCCTCACATCAATATGCTTGGTTCTTGTGTGTTGAACTGGATTCTTGGCCAAGCTTATTGTGCTTGTGTTGTCACACAAAATAGGGATCTCCTTCAGATTAATTCCCAAGTCAGAGAGCTGCTGCTGGAGCCATAAGACTTGAGCACAGCAACTTGAGGTAGCAATGTATTCGGCTTCGATTGAAGATACCGAGACGGTTGTTTGCTTCTTGTTGAACCAAGACACAAGTGAGCCACCAAGGAATTGACATTGGCCACTTGTACTCTTTCTATCCGTCTTATACCCAAGAGTGAGATAGAGTAATGATCCAATCATTCCTCTATATCTTGTGATGTTGAAATCAGTCCCCTTCTCATCAGCATCCAAGGAAGTGGTTGAACTCATTGGAGTGTCAGCACCATTGCACTGGTCCATTCCAAACTTTTTCAGCAAATCATTGAGGTACTTGGTCTGAGAGATAAAGATCCCATTTGATCTTTGCTTGATTTGTAGACCAAGAAAATAATTGAGTTCTCCCATCATGGACATCTCAAACTCTCCCTTCATATTCTTTGCAAATTCTTCACACAAGACATCATTAGAAGCACCAAATATAATGTCATCAACATAAATTTGTACAACTAAAATTTCTCCAATTTTGTTGCTTTTGATAAACAAAGTTGTGTCTGCTTTTCCTCTAACAAATCCTTGATCAAGAAGGAATTTGCTAAATTGCTCATACCAAGCTCTAGGAGCTTGCTTAAGGCCATAAAGAGCTTTCTTGAGGCGATAAACATGATCAGGATGATGTTCATTTAGAAAACCAGGAGGTTGTTCTACATATACTTCCTCCTGAATAAAACCATTTAAGAAAGCACTTTTAACATCCATTTGAAAAAGTTTAAATCCTTTGACACAAGCAAAGGCTAGAAGAACTCTTATGGCTTCCAATCTTGCTACTAGAGCATAAGTCTCTTCATAATCAATTCCTTCCTCTTGATTATAGCCTTTGGCAACCAATCTTGCCTTGTTACGAACAACGATTGCTGACTCATCACGTTTGTTCTTGAATACCCATTTTGTGCCAATGACCGGATGGTCTTTAGGCCTAGGTACCAAGTCCCAAACTTGATTCCTATCAAATTGATGTAACTCCTCTTGCATTGCTATCACCCAATCATTGTCTGAAAGGGTTTCATCAATTTTAGAGGGTTCTATTTTTGAAATAAAATCAGAAAAAGTAACTTCATTCAAAGTACTGCTTCTAGTTCTTACACCTTGATTAACATCACCTATGACTTGGTCTAAAGGATGATTCCTTATAAATTTCCAAGCTCTAGGTTGTTGTTGATCAGGATTTTCCAAATTATTTTGAGGATCAACTTCGAAAACATTTTCAAGATTTTCAATAGAGGCAGGAGTGGTTTTCGAAAAGAATTGATTTTTCAAAACATTTTCCTCATCATCATCATCCTTGGATTTGTCAGATTTAGATTCGCAGAAAGCAACATGCATAGATTCTTTCACAATACGAGTACGTATATTAAACACTCTATAGGCTCTACTTCTATTAGAATAGCCTAAGAATATACCTTCATCCGCTTTGGCATCAAATTTTCCCAAATTGTCCTTACCATTGTTGTGGATGAAACACTTACACCCAAACACGTGCAGATGACTCAGATTTGGCTTTCTTCCTTTGTACAGCTCATAGGGAGTTTTGTTCAGCTTCTTTCTGAGATATGCTCGATTCGAGATGTAGCAAGCCGTACTCATTGCATCAGCCCAAAACAATTGTGAAGTGTTGTTTTCATTTAGCATTGCTCTAGCCATCTCAGTGAGGACTCAGTTATTCCTTTCCACAACACCATTTTGTTGAGGAGTCCTTGGTGCTGAGAAGTTGTGGTCAATTCCCATGTTATCACAGAACTCAGCAAAAGCATAGTTTTCGAATTCACCTCCATGTTCAGTGCGAATTCCTGAAATCACAAAACCTTTCTCGTTTTGGGCCTTTTTGGCAAAAACGACAAACTGATCAAAGGTTTCATCTTTTGATGACAGAAAAATAGTCCATGTAAATCTAGAGAAATCATCAACTATAACTAATGTATAAAGATTGCCTCCTAGACTTCTTACTCTAGCTGGTCCAACTAAATCCATATGAAGTAGTTTGAGAGGTCTATTAGTTGAAATTTCATTTTTGGACTTAAAAGAAGATTTAGTTTGTTTTCCTTTCTGGCATGCATCACAAATCATGTCATTTTTAAAACGAAGTTTTGGAACGCCAATTACTAAATCCTTTTTAAGTAATCTGTCAAGTTGAATCATATTGACATGTGCTAATCACTTATGTCATAACCAACTATCATCCAAGTTACTTACGAAACATTTTTCAAATGTAGAGTCATCTCTAGAAAGATTAAAAGTATAACAGTTACCTTCCCTAGGAGCTCTAAAAATAGCTTTTGTTTTTATGTTATCTAACGAAAGAACATCCTTACTCACAATCAAGCATTCCTCAGAATCGAAGATAACTAAGTTACCTCTATCAGTACTTTGGCTTACACTGAGGAGGTTGTGGCAAATACCTTCCACAAAGTAGACATCTTTGATTTGTGGTCCATCGTTGTTCCCAACTTCACTGATTCCGGCAATCTTTCCAGATTGATTTCCACCAAAGATTACTTTGCCACCATCCTTCAGCTTGATTGAGGCAAATTTGGATTCATCTCCCGTCATATGTCTTGAGCATCCACTATCGATGTACCATTTGTTTGACCTTGATGCTCTTAGACATACCTGCAGATCAAAATGGATCAAGTCTTAGGTACCCATCTTTTCTTGGGTCCTTTGAGGTTAGTTCGAGCCTTAGGAACATAAGTCCCTTTAGGCACCCACTGATAATTACCAACAGGTTTATCTCTCCTATCTTTCTTATGAAAACATGTTGAAGTCGTATGACCTTTTCTATTACAATAGTTACAGTGAGCAAATGGATTTGAAGAATGAACAGTTTTCCAAAAATAGTTTAAATATGATTTTCCATCATTCTTCTTCTTTCCTTTCTTTTTATCAAAAATAGGATTATATCCAATCCCAGAACGATCGTTTGTAAATCTTTGTGCTTTTAAAATCACATTTAGCATTTCACTGCCTTTAGTAAACTTTTCAAGAGTTTTCGTAAGATGAGAATTATTTTTCTTTAACTCAATGCAATCATCACAAATGAAATTTTCAGGAAAAGAGAGATTTTCTACTTGTTGTTCAAGAGTGGTATTTTTTCTTTTCAAAGCAACATATTTCTCAGCAAGTTTTTCAAATTCAGATTGAACAATGGTATATTCAGTAAATAATTCATCATAAGATGGTTTTGAATTATATACCTCATTGTTCCTTTCATGTTGCTCTTCTACTTCAGCAACCAAGCAGATATTTGCTCTTTCTTCTTCTTCATCAGCTTCATCTTCATCTGATGAACTATCTCCCCATATAGCTGAGACATAAGCTTTCTTTTTAAATTTGTTGAATTTCTTCTTGCCTTTATCTTTGTACTTCAGCTGGGGGCATTCAGACTTGATGTAACCGGGCTTTTCACATTCGTAGCATATGATTGGCTTCTTTACCTCGGTGCTAGAGCCACCCTTGTTAAACCTTTTGTATCCTTGGTCCTTCTTATAGAATCTCTTGAATCTTCAGACCAACATGCCCAATTCTCCATCTTCGTCATCTTCTTCTTCTTCTTCAGCATCAGATTCCTTAACTTCATTCACAGCCTTGAGAGCGATGCCTTTGCTTTTGCTACTTGTTTCATCAAGTCCCTTTTTGAACTTGAGTTTACCTTCGTACTCGGATAGACTGCCAAATAATGCTGCTACAGAGCTCATTGATTCCCCACGAGCTTCTTCAATGGCAGTAACCTTCGCTTCCCACTCTTTGCTCAGAATATTCAGAATCTTTCTTACTTGAGCGGGTTGTTCGTATGTCTTGCCCAAGGCAGCTAGCTGGTTGATCAGATGAGTGAATCTTAGCTGGAAGTCAATGATGGATTCACCAGGCTTCATTCGAAGAAGATCATATTCATCATTAGAGTGTTGACTCTATTTTCTTTGACTCCGGTTGTTCCTTCATGGGCAATCTCCAAGGCATCCCACATAGCTTTTGCAGTTGGTAGAGTGCAAATGCGGAAGTACTCTTGTTGACTTAGAGCACTCTGGAGCATGAGAATGGCTTTGCTATTGAGAGTGACATTTCTTCTATCGTTCTCATCATATGTATCTTCTGGCTTAGGAACTCAAAGCCCATTCTCCAAGATGGTTGGATTGTAGTTGCCTATTTCGAACACCCTCCATAGACCGTAGTCACTGGCCATGACAAACACTTTAAATTTTGCTTTCCAGAAAGAGTAGTGTTCGCCACTGAACCCGGGAGGACGGTTGATCGAAGCTCCATCAGGTAGAATACCTTCCATTGGATCCTTCTCGAGATGTTAAGCTCTTAGGAGAAGACATTGCTCTGATACCAAATGAGAGTGGAGCTTAAATCACCAAGAGGGGGGTGAATTGGGGATTCTCAAAAGACTTTTCTATAAGCTCTGTTTTTCAGATAGAAAATGAAAGTAAAACAGAGTATAAGGAGAAGAAGCAAGACACAAGGATTTATACTGGTTCGGTCCAACAACTTGACCTACGTCCAGTCCCCAGACTCTCTGGGATTTCTCACTATCAAGATTGATTACACACTTGCACTCAAGAGTAATTCTCTCTCTAGAACTTACTCCCCCTTACAAGTTATAATCAATAACCCAATCTCCAAGTCCCCCTAACTTGAGATAACTTTACAAGAATGATTTACAATCAAGAAAACTCTCTCTAAGAGTAGATATGATAATCACTGAGGAATAAATGTATCAACAGATACTTTCACAAGAAAACTCAAAGAGTAAATGAAACTATCTTAATTTTCGTTCTTGCACAGGTTGGTTGTTGAGAAGACTTGAATGCATCTCTATTTATAGGTAGATAACATTAATTGACCGTTGTAATCCCAATTATAACCGTTGGTGATGTTGGGAGCTGATTAGATGAAGCTTTGGTCTTCTCTCTCTACTCTTTGGTTAATCCAGCTTGGCAGATAATCAGAGTTGACATTCTGACTTTTAATCCGTTGGAAGAGCAGTTTACTAGATGTAGAAGGCAAGCATTAACTTCTCCAAAACGTGTAGAGAATGTTTTCCCAAAAGCATGCAAGTTTCTGCACTTTTGCATTTAATGTGCTGACATGCTTTATGCTTTTTGCTTAATCTCCATTTAAGTCTGTCTAAAACATCTGAAACTCACTAACAAACTGATTAAACATAGTTAAGAATAGTTATGAGTAATGGTAAAGAGTATTGAGATCAAACACGAAAGTTTCACAAAATCATTCTGTTCGAAATTCAAATTTCGCGATGGAAACTCGAGTTAGTTCTTCGAAACTCGAGTTTTCATGTTTCAGTGAACTTTTAACAAAAGACCGAAACTCGAGTTTTCAATCCAAACTCGAGTTTTCTCTTTACAGAGACAAACATCGCGATTTGGCATTTTGGACAAGTCTTGTGAATAGTGCAAAACTCGAGTCATTAAGTGACTAACTCGAGTTTTGGACTCTTAGATG
This sequence comes from Acacia pycnantha, assembly GCA_025563575.1. Taxonomy (NCBI): domain Eukaryota; kingdom Viridiplantae; phylum Streptophyta; class Magnoliopsida; order Fabales; family Fabaceae; genus Acacia; species Acacia pycnantha. The sequence goes on along the minus strand of JAMWYP010000306.1, from coordinate 22,813 downwards.
TAAAATCATGTTTTAGTCCAAAAGCTTAAAACTGGAGTTTCCAAAACATAACTCGAGTTTTCAAAGGTTCAAAATAGGCATAGCTCTCTGCCTGGCCAAAACTCGAGTTTCCAAATATTAACTCGAGTTTTCATATTCTTTGAAATCTTTGGAAACTTCTCTGGAAGATCGAAACTCGAGTTTTCAACCAAAACTCAAGTTTTCTCTTTTTATGAGAAAACGTTAAGAAACTTAGTCAATTTGAACAAAGGGAGTTTTTACAAGGTCAGAGATGAGCATTGTTCTCAGGGGATGGAAACTCGAGTTTTCAAACCCAAACTCGAGTTTTCATGAACTGCGAAAATCCTGGAGAACTTTCTGTAAACCCTAAACTCGAGTTTCCCATGGAAACTGGAGTTTTGGTTTCTTTGAAAAACTTGGTTACTCTCTGTCTTGTCAAAACTGGAGTTTTCAAAAATACCCAACTCATTAACTCCCTCAGCCCAGCACGTGATAATAGCCAAACTCCCTCAGTTTATTTAATCCATTCAACAAGACAAGGCCCAACAATTAAACCAACCCATTTTACTTACACCAAAACGCAGCAACAAAAGCAAAATTCATTAAATCAGTTTTCCTTTTTCTTTACTTGAACACTTTGGCCTAATCACGTAAGAAGCGCTGAACACAGTCAGCAAATCAACCGTTAGCCATACTTCTTCAGCGTGATTATCACATTCTCCGTACACGTAAGATCAGAAACACCGTACTCTTCCAGCGGCTTAAACTCTCAAACACTCATGACAGCAAACTCTCCATACATTCTTATTTAAGCATTGTTCCTTGATCTTCATTCATTCAATTTGCTCAGCTCAAGTGAAACTGAGAGCAAGAGAGAAACATGAGAAAGTAAGAAAGATAGAAGAGAGCCACAGCTGGAGAAAAACGAAGGAGCTGGTCTTGAAGCTTGAGGAATCAACTAAGGTGAGTTCCTTAAGCATTATCCTTCCTATTTTCGTGGCTTTAATCTGCTGCAAGTGGTTTAGTTAGAAGAAAAAAACATGACCATGCTCTGTTTTTCTTATCTGAAACAGAGAATCTTGTGTGTTTCTGTTTCATAGTCAAACGTTTGAGTTTTTCTACAAAAGTTTTACAGTAGATAGTAGACTCAATAAGGTTTAAAACAAGAAAAAGAACAGCCAAAACAGACGTGTATATTTGGAGTTATGATTTTTCAAAGTTTGACAGCAAAACTAGAAAACTGTCATTTTCAAGAAATGAACAGTGATTTTCGTTTTAAGTTTTGAAATAGTAAATGACCAATTTTTGTCATGAAATTTTCCAAAAATAAAGTGGACACAACAAGGTTTAATTTTATAGGTCACATGCCTTATTTGGAGTTGTATCCAGAGAGAGATGAATTTTTGAAATTTGCCTATTAAATCTGGAAATTTTTTATGGACGGTATGTCGGAGTATATATATGGCACTAAATATGTACAAGTGTAGGGAGAAACTTGGTGTGAACTCGGATCCCAATACCCTATCTTAGATTCTGATACTCTATCTCGGATTCTGATACTCTATCTCGAACTCTGATACCCTATCTCGGATTCCGATACCCCCTCTCAGATTTCAACACCCTATCTTAGATTCAGGTACTCTATCTTAGATTATGATACCCCATCTCGGATTCTCATACTCTATCTTAGATTCTGATACCCCATCTCGGATTCTGATACCCTATCTCAGATTCTGATACCCCATCTCAGATTCCAACACCCTATCTCAGATTCCAACACCCTATCTCAGATTCTGATACCTCGGATTCTGATACCCTATCTTAGATTCCAACACCCTACCTCGGATTCTGATACCCTATCCCAAATTCTAGCACCCTATCTCGGATTCTGATACCCTACCTCGGATTTTGATACCCTATCTCAGATTCCAACACCTTATCTCGGATTCTGATACCCAATCTCGGATTCTGACACCCTATCTCGGATTCTGATACCCTATCTCAGACTCTAGCACCCCCATCCCAACATCCCATCCCAACAACCCCAACTTGAAACCCCTTAACCCAGAACCCCCCTCAACCCGGAGAAATGATTACAAATAAAATAATAATAATAAATAAATATTATTATTATTAGGAAAAAGAATAAATATTATTATTTATTAAGAAGGGTATTATTATTTTAGGGGTTGATAACCACTTTTACTCCTCTAAAGAAAAAAATAATTTGTGTAGTTAGTTACGTTGCAAGTGACTAATGACAATGATAAATGTTTATAGGCATACTTTGACACCTCTAAAGATCCCAAAACATACCGGACAAAGTTAAGAATTCAAGCTTGAGGTGGGTAACTGTTATCTTATTATCTTGTATATATGTATTACATGTATGACTGATCATGGTTGCTAGATAATTTTGCATGTGTGTATCCTAGCTATGGATTGAGGCTGTGTGTCTCATAGGGTTGTGTGTCCTAAAATAGGGCTGCGTGTTCTAAAGGGCTGCGGTCCTTGGTCGATAACTGCGGTTTCGGTTCGACTTGTTTATTGTAAATTATTCTATGCTTATACATGTGTTATACTGGCATTTATATTTCATACTTGCATATGAGATTAACTATTACCCCTGAGGTTCATTCATTTGAATTCCAGACCGCATGAAAGAAACAGGAAGTGGATCAAGATCAAGAGGGAAGATGCAGCTATAAGGGTTACAACAGATGGAACTTTTTGGAAAAACATATGAATAGATGGACTATATTGTAATGTTTATCATTTGTCTATTTTTGGATTATTGTATTAAAATCCCATTATAGGATAGATTTGAATCGCGAAAAATTTATCCTCATATTTTCAAACTAAGTTATTTTATGAAAGTTTTATTCCGCAATTAAGTCGTTCAAATCATTTCGATGCCTGCGCACTTTAACTCTGATAAATAAAGGCGCATTTAGGATGGGCGTTACAAATAGCACAAAAATGGCTCATCTAAATCAAATAATTTAAATACCGCAAACAAATTAACTCAAAATATTTAAACAACACAAACATATAAACTTTTGGAAATTCCAATAAGATAATACTAAATTTTTCATTATACAAAGCTGAAAAGTGCAATATGTTCACCTTAATCATGTAACTTTTCGCTTTCAAAAAAAAAAAGCTTGAATTTAAATTCTGCATACATATTATTCCTTCTTATTTGGTTATATTTGCTAGACGTGAACAATTTAAGAGGCTGGATGGGTAGTGTTTTTTTTTTTTTTTGTTGGCATCCATATGGTGCTCAAGTAATGGATTAGTCTAGGGTTTGTCTGACCAACAAGCAGACTAATCCATGTTGCATGTATTATGTCCTTTTAAATGGTCATTATTTCTTATTGTTCCTATTTTGGATTTTGGATGATTTATTTTACTCTGCTGCTTTATTACCCTACTACTTCCTTTTAAAATAATAGTATGTTTAATTTTAAGAAATTTCAAATACGAAGCAAGATGGAATAACTCATTTTCCACCTTAAATATCTTGTCATGCCTGCCATTAACGAACAAGTTAATTCTATAAAAATAATATTATAATACATATATGTGTGTGCATGCGCTTGTGTGTGTGGATATTTATTGTTGAGTTATAAACTGCAGGATTTTTTTGTTGTTGTTCATCCGGTATCCAAAGCTTCGCCCCGATTAATCCAGATCCGACCCGCGTCACGCATCTGACTATGGTGGGAGAGTCTCTCAGCGGGGCTTTTCTGCATTCACAAGACTTACAATATAAACCGAATATTAACCTACAATAATTTATTAGAACAAGCCTACAATATAAACCTAATATTAATAGGTTTGCAACAAGGATATCTCGTACCCTCTGGTGTTTCTAGAAAGCAGTTGTGGCTTTTGAAAATGTATTAGAAAGAGCACCACCCAAAGATATTTAACCAAAGATAAATTTGTGGGTTTTGCCAAAAAAAAATTCACCAGACACTAAATCCACAACGATCTCAAAATGCTTTTAATGTAATATTGCAAGAACTTGCTCAGGGTCCCCACCATAGCAAAAGAAAAAATAGGAGCATTCTTAGTTAATAAAAAGAAAATATAACCCTGCATACATTTCTAAGTTGATATATTTGCATTTCTACATGCAAGATTTCGATCTATGGTTGGAATTCTTCTTTCATATTTTACAAGAAGTATTCTTGACAAATGGGTATTTTTCTTTCCCTTTATACATGATATTATTTATATGATATGTTGTTGTATGTGTCTGAGTTTCCTTTCATAGGGTCGAGTTCCTCAACAAATTATAAAAATTGATATAAAACCTTCCTGTACGCTTCCTATGGCTACTTTAGCTGTTTTCCAGTTTCCACTTTTCAGCTTTTTTGGTTCTCATATAAATCTAGAGAATTGCAGATCTTGTATCATGTTAGACTGACTTTGTCATGCTAATTAATAATCCAAATGGTACGTTATTATTATTTACATGCTGCTTGATTTTGTTTTTATACTGACTTGTGATTGAAATCGAGCAGGGCATTTAACAGCTCAAAGCGATGTGTATGGTTTTGGGGTGGTGCTACTCGAGTTGCTTATTGGAAGGAGAGCGTTAGACAAGAGCAGGCCAAGCAGACTAAAATATTAGACAAACAATGAGTATATGAAAATAAATAGTGCATCTAAATCAAATAATTTAAATACTGCAAACAAATTAACTCAAACTATTTAAAACAGCACAAACATATAAATTTCTCGAAATTCCAATACGCTAAATGTAACGTCCTTCATTTTACTTAAACATAATAACTATATAAGAGTTTGATCAATAACTTAATAATGCTTCATCATTTATCAAAATATCCAAAATAAATCAGAGTATGTAAAATGAGTCCTAACGTAGCAATATACAATCATCCAACATATACCAAAAGATGGAAGCACTATTGTTTGTAAAAGTAGCTTAAGCTTTCAAAGTCTTCCCTGATGGACCCGCACAAGAACTATATCACATAAAAATGTTGTAACCATCAATCCAACTCATTACAAATACTAATATGTGCCAAGTGGACAATTTTTATAACAAAGAATTAAAAATTTAATTCACCAACATCACAAATTTCATATCATGAATTCTATATCAAAATTTTCCTAACACAATTCCCAAGGCGCTCTCTCCAATCCAACCGAACCGCCTTATTTCTGCCAACTAGACCCATGGGCTAAGTTACAATCCATATTACTGGCTACTCAAAAGCTCACTAGTCATGTGATGAGGACCAGCCAAAATCCTCAGAGCAAATGTCTCAGACCGTGGGTCTTTCCCCCTCATTGAATTAGTAGGGTGTCCAAGCCCACATTGAAAACAGTGGGGCAGTCCCTCATTGAACAAGTGGAACAAATAGAAAGCCAGCCAACATGCACCAATGGAGGCTACACGACGTGATAAAATAAACTACTTCATTCCTTCCCACCATTACCGTAATTATCACAATAAATAGCTCAATAGGAATTTTTCAAGATTTTCACGTTCATATCATGTTATTTAAATAACTCTCATATACATGTCATAATATCTCAATTCTCAATTATTATACATATATAAGTATGTATATATTCACAATGCAAGTCATAAGGCTCCACAAGACAATTTCTATTCAAATATTCATAATCATTTCACAAAATACTCACAAACAATATACCAATACACATAACAAGTGGAAAGTGGTTACCTCTCGCCAAAGCAAATATTATCGTATTGCTCCTAATCCAAGTGCTCAAACACATGTCAAAAATCAATCTACCACAATCAATTTATTAACCGTTAATAACTCTTCAAAACTCCACAAAATAAAAAATTATAACTTATAATTTCATATAATTAAAAGGGTAAATACCTTTTCTGGTCCCTAACAAAAAACACGGACCCCATTTTGGTCCTGACAAAAAAAATGTCCATTTTAGTCCATAAAAAGGACGAATAAAGGTTGATTGGTGGACATTTTGATTCTTCACAAATTTCCAAAAGGTTCTTTTTAGTCCCATAAAAAGGACGAATAAGGGTTGGTTTTTTTGTCAGTGACCAAAATGGGGTCCGTGTTTTTTGTCAAGGATCAGAAAGGGTATTTACTCTAATTAAAAATATACAAATTTTAATAATATATATTATTATAATAAAAACTGAAAATAACAGTTTGGGGTTTACATTTTAAAAAAAATGACCGTTTAGTCTACAAATTTAAAAAATGACAGTTTAGTCCATGAATTTCAGAAATGACAAATCAGTCCTTGATATTTAAAAACTAAACCGATTAAAATTTTAATAATATCTCTATTAACCCAAATAAATTATTTATACAATATTTAATCAGTAAAACCATCATGTAGGACATAAATCCTAAACTTCCCAAATACAAAATAAATTATAAAATTTCAACAACAAAAAACCAACAAATCAAAACTGATTAAAATTAACTATTAATCATCCTCTACACACACACACACACACACACATATATATCATCTATTTTCATAACTCAACTCTTTCAAAATCATAACCCCAAATTTTTCACTAACAAACACAATATTAACTTCATTAGAAAGAGAAAAATATATAAAACAACTTTTATGAAGAAAGTTTATTGAAAAGAAGCAAGTGTAGCTACCTAAATAATCTTATATGATAAATAATATACCTTAAAATACACTGAAAGACCTCCAAGATTCTCTTTCTCCTCTCCTTCTTCCTCACTCTCGCTCTCCTCTCTTGACTGTGATGTGTGTAAGTGTTTGTGTGGGGGTATTTATAACAAATCCCCCACACTCTCATTTTTTTTAATTAATTACTATCTTGTGGCCTCCCACTCTCTTGAATAGTAGGAGGTATGGCACACATTTGAAAATTTTCTTGGGCACTTTTGCCCTTTGACCCTTATTTTTAATTAATTTTAACCACTTTCTCAAACCATTTAATTCGGTTATTGGGCTCTTATAAATAAGATTGGAGAATACTTTATAAAGTTAAGGAACTGAAACAAAACTTAATGCAAATATAAAAGATCAAACACATACTTTATACACATAAGAAATGTATATGGTGTGAGTTGCACATTTGAAAATTTTCATGGGCACTTTTGCCCCTGACCCTTATCTTTAACTAATTTAACCGCTTTCTTAAATCGTGTCATTCGGTTATTGGGCTCATATAAGGCCACGTTTGGATGGAAGAAAAGGTAGGAATGTAAATGAATGGAAATGAAAAGAAGAAAATGGAATGAAAAATATTTTACATTGATACGTTTGGTTCGCACTAGAAAACAAAATCGGTTGATAGGAAAAATTTTGTTTGGTTGGAAGAAAATGAGGTAGGAAAACAAGGTAAAATACAATTTTTCCCTTAAAAAGAAATATCATTTTATCCTTCTTCCTACCCCTCTCCTTCTTCACTAAACTAGTCTTGCCTTTCTCCAACTACTAAAATACCACTAATATTTGTTTATCGATTGCACTCAAGTGTTCAAATGGCACACTCGAGTGCACTCGCCCTCTCTCATATCCCAACTTCAATGTTCATTCAATAACACACCATACTCGAGTGTGGCATTAACACACTCGAGGGTGTTGTTGTTGTCACATGTCCAACCTCAATTTTAGTCAGCTGTCCATCTCTACTCCACAATTTCAAATGCTCTCGCCTCTTCCGCTAAACCCCATGGCTTTAGAAAGAAACTTTCTCCATTGTTGCTTGTATTCGTCCTGGGAACCCCAAATTGTGGCTTTCGTCTACCACATTATCCATTTAAAACCTCGTCACTCCCACAAAATCCCTCATTCTTCTCGTCACATACCCTTTGCCTCTTCCTCTTAATCCCTCGACGAATCAAACCAAATGCATGCCTTAAAGTGATCAGGAAAACGAGAAGCTAGAGGGAAAATTGAGACAAGGTGAAGCCGTAGGTTTATCAGAGAAAATAGGGGATGAGGATCCAAAGAAGGAGAAGGTTGAGATTGAGGTTGAAAGAAGAGGGAAGAAGATGAGCAACAAGAGTGATGTTTCCAGTGGGATCCGCAATGACGTGTCGGTGGACACACCAAACATAGGGTAGGGACGATGGTATAGCCTAAGAGAGTTGGAGGATGGAACATGCGAGTTTGCGGAAGAAAGTGTGATCGGTGAAGAAGGGTATGGTATTGTGTACAAAGGAGTTCTTGAAGATGGGTTGGTGGTGGCTATGAAGAATCTTCTAAACAACAAGTATACCTTAAGTTATTCAAATTTAGCGTGATCTTGATTGTTTTAAGGTTCTATTTATCCTATTTTTTCCTGCTAATGTTTCCTGCATTACTACATGTTTGTTTGGATTTGGTGATACAAATTCATCCATTCCTTGTTTCTATAGAACTATAATGTATAGCTTAAACTATTCCTGGTGGGCTGCTTTTTCGTTTTGCATATACTTGGCTTACTATTTAATTCATCAAAACATGTTCCATGCATGTCTTAAGCTGGAAATATGGCTATTTTAGGGTTCCCTTGTATCTTTTCTTTGTCCTTTAAAGAAAGATAATTTGAGTATGTTTGTTCTAGATATGCATTATATTTGATATCTGTTTGGAACCTTCATTTGCTATATCTATTCATTTTAGTTTCTTTGGTTCAAGGGAGGTGTTGGGTTTATTTTCGTTGAGGAGTTGGGTTTTCTGGGAGTTGTTACTTTGTTTGAAGGCATTGAGCTCGTTTGAAGCATGACCACTCCAAGAGCCGCTTCTTTATGTTGGTTAATTTTGCCTATTACATGACTTTCATGCAAAGTTTCATAAGGTTGAAAACAAAAATTTTGTTTAATCGTTGCGGAAATTCGTAACTCCTTACGGTACTCATGAATTATTAACTTTAACTCATTACGTTAATTAATTATTAATTATTAATTCGTAACTCTTTACGGTGCTCATAAGAATTCATAACAATTAATAATATTCATGAGCTTCAGAATTACTTGTTAAAACAACTAATGGGGATTAGGATAACTTGATAACACGACTATTGGAGATTATGATTACCTTAGATCACTTGAAGACCTCAATGTTGTTGATGTCCTATAACATTGATCCACACGGCTATCCCCCGATTACAACGAGAACTGCTTCTCTTGAAACCTCCCACTCCTTGGATGCTTGATAGGCGAATGCAAGGTTGAGGTTTGGTTTCCTTGGGTTTTTCTCTTTTCAAGAAGGTGATGGTTTCTTGGAATTAGGTTATGGATAGGATAAACAAGGTTGGGACCTTACCCTTTTATAGATGGTGCCTTCTCCTTTCTAAACCTTTGGTAAAGAACGAAATTTAGAGAGAAAAAGGATGATTAAAAAAGTCCAACCCTCCCCCTTTTATAGCCTTGGTGGGTCGAATACTCCTATAGTCCTAATTGCCTTAGGAATTTTTAGTTTATGCACTAAGAAAGGGGTTTTAGGTAATAAGTCCACTACTTGTCAACCAAGTTAGATTAAATTCACATCTTGATTGATTGATTGAATTTAATATGATGAATCATATTCATATCTTGATTGTTGGATTGATTGATTGAATTTAAGATGATGGATCACATTTATTTCATTTTTCTTCAAAAAAACGACCATAAAAATGGCACACAAAAAATCAGAACTTTATAAGAGTCTAACCCTAATTTAAGTTCTCACAAGAAAGGCCCAATCCATATCATAATGAATTAAATTCATATCTTGATTGATTAAATAATAATTTAAGATGATGGATCACATTCATCTCTTAAACTAAAATTAAAAATCATCTTTAAATCAATCCTCATTTATTATTTCTCCTATCTTCATCCAATCATTATTGGATCTTATATATATATATATATATATATATATATATATATATATATATATATATATATATATATAGTAGATAATTTAGAATTATCTTTTATAATCTAACCTTTTAGAATTAAAATTTAGATTTTAAATTTCAAACTCAAATTCAAAATTTGAATTTTAAATTCAACTTGGTCTAAAACCCCATTGGTTCTAACATATTTAGGCCATTTTTGTGGAAAAACTGATTTCCCACTCGGGACCATATATGCAACGTCATTTTGCTTCTTATTGGGCTTGGAGTTTCACTCCAACCCAATTACACATTTACTCTTGATAAAGCCCAATAACAATTATTATCTCAAGTTTGCTAATTTTAAATAATCGGAAACAACCTTTGTGTGTGACCCATTAGGGCCAATTAGTCACTGACATAAATAAACTTGGACCAATTAAAAAATCCTTTAATGGGCCCAATTTATTTAATGACCTTATAAGACACTAGCAATACTCTGTGGCCCTAGAACTAATTGAGTTGATCAAGTGATCTACCTTTCATTTTTGGATATCGTGCAGGCATCATCCCTCACATCTTCATTCACATTTAGTCGAGAGCAAAGATAGAGTATCATCTCTCTTAATTGACTAAATGTAGCTAATTCACAGAATTAAGAATTTTCTTATATTAACTCTATAACTGATCATGACTCTTCATGATCATTTGCTGTACGCACAGACTCCCTAGTTAATTAGAAGCTATCTAAACTCTACCGATCTTGTGAATGACTAATCCCTTGTATGGGACTTTGAGTTCTCTCAACATATCCATCTATACTCATGTATTCAAGTTACACCCAAGAGTACACTGTTCTCCCCATTTTCAGGCGGATAGAGTTGTACAGTCAAAGTATAACCCTAGGACATAGTGTTCAATAACATCCTTAAGTCCAGGACGATCCGCACTACCAAACGATGAGAGACTTTACATATCCAATGATACTCTCTACAATGAATCTTTGTGGAGTCTTTCAGCGGGTCAGTTCGGTGCTATTTGTTCTCCAACAGATCCACCCACAACATCAGTTAAGACATCTCCATGCCTATATTCTATGAGGTCCCTATCTTGTATCTCTATACAAGTAGATGATGTCGTACTAGTCTTATTGAGATCATCAATGCCATTTCTTGGTGATTCAAAACTAGGAACAAGTTTTAGATAATAGATATACAAGACATGTTCTCGAGTCCTCATGATCATGATCTTTATCATTGATCCTCAAGATTAACACATTCTATTCCTAGGGCTTTTATCTTCAAACACGTATTTACTTTAAAATAAAGGCGATACATAAATATGATAAAGATAAAATATGCTCATTTATTAATAATGAAATGCTACAACGTAGAAAAATGTGCTAATCTGTCCTTACAGATTGTCTCTAGGACATCTAAATACTAACACTTTCCTCCTATTTTCAACATGCACTTGAGTGTACAAATGACACACTCGAGTGAACTCCTATTTTCAGCGTGCACTTGAGTGTGCAAATGACACACTTGAGTGTTCACTCGAGTGTGGCATATGCACACTCGAGTACACGTGACTTTGTGACAACAAAATGTGGCTTCTTTCCCATTTTAACAATGCACTCGAGTGTGCAAATTGCACGCTCAAGTGCTGCACTTATTTTTAGTGAAGATATCCTCTGTTTAACTATGTTTTTAGTGAATTGAACAAGGGATTAGGATCTCATCGAGGAAAAGAAAAATATTTAGTTAAATGATAACTTAATATGCGGTTACATTACATACATGGTGTGTCTGTAGTTGTCAATTGCGACGGACAGATATCTTAAGCAAGCCTTCGTGGTTGCTGCGATTAAATTCCCTAGTGCTTTGTTTGGGAATTTTTGTATATTCTCCATTTTGATTATTCTTGATTCCACTGTGCCATCTAGCAATACCCTCTCCATTTTCTTCGCTTGAAGTGTGGGCTTGGACTAAGATTCTCATTGTATCATTTGTCTCTACATTGTATTATCCAACTGCACTGGGCACAAGTGCCAAAACCTGTCTTCCTTTCTTACTTGCATCCATAGTGTTAGGCTACATGGTCGGTTTTAGCTAAAAGTTTTCGTTTACTTTTGTTTCTACAGGGTATTGGCCCTTAACATTGTGTCTTTGTTTGAAGGTACATATATGTCTCCCTTGAAACCATATCTTCATCATCTTTGTGCTTTGGGGTTCTATATTTAAAATTTGCTCTCGTTTTTTGTAGGTACCAATTCATCTCTAACAGCAGATATGGTTGTAGTAATTGGTCTGGTTGGAGCAATTTTTGTGTAAGCAACACTTGATAAATTCCGTTTTCATGATCCAATCGCTCGAGGAATTGCAACTGCATCTCTAGGAATTGCAACCCCTTTATTTTCTTCCTACCAAACAAATCATCTTCCCTTATCCCTCAAAATCTTCCCTTCACTTCCTTTCGCTTCTCTAAGTTCCTTTCCTTCCTCAAATCTTCCTCATACCAAACGGGCCTAGGTATATGTTGGGATCCGTACACGCAGCGGAATGAAAATTTTACGAATCCCTTAGGCGGATCGCTCAATAGCGTTTAAATCTGAATTTAGAGTTTCCGAATCGTACCTTTGCAAAACAATTTGAACTGGTGGGCTACCTTCTCGATCAGCAGAAGCCGACTCTTTAGAATCGCCTTCCTCTACCGGTATCCACACGAACAGCCTTCAGAAACACGAATGGAAGCGTGCTAGCGCCTCTGAACTGTGCGTCTCTCTATTTTCTATCTAGGGTTTCTCGCGGCTTTCTAATACGCTCGACTAAAAGTCCCGTCTGTTTTCTAAACCTGGCAGGCGTATTATATTCAAAACAAATTTTGAATCTGGATTAAAAAATATATTAATTAAATCTATCTGATAGATCTAATCAAATCTATTTATTTAATCCGAATTAAAAGCCCTCTGATTTAATTTATATTTATAAATTAAATCAAGATATGATATCGTTATATTTAATTTCAAATGAGATCCGATATCTCGCTTCAAATTAAATCGATATGCAATATCTTTATTCGAAAATTAAATCTGAGATACAATATCTCAATTTATTATAGTTATTTAATTTATCAAATAAATTAAATACTATATATAATAATATTATTGTCAATAAATAATATCATTATTATTTTCGAATTTAATGTATATATTAAATCAAGATATGATATCATTATATTTAATTTAAAATGAGATCCGATATCTCACTTTAAATTAAATCTGATATGCAATATCTTTATTCGAAAATTAAATCTGAGATACAATATCTCAATTTATTATAGTTATTTAATTTATCAAATAAATTAAATACTATATAAAATAATATTATTGTCAATAAATAATATCATTATTATTTTCGAATTTAATATATTTATATATGCATATATATATGTACACACACATCCTAGATTAAATAAGTATTCATTAAATCTTAAACACATTTAAGATTCAATGAATCTGGACACTCTTGCTCGTGTTGGGCCATTCTTGTGTGCGACCCTGCAGGCCCACATGAGATTGGCAGCGGGCCATCAGTATCACCTACAAGTCGCAAGCGGCCTCTAGCAAGACATTGCGACTACCCAATTCATATGGGGATCGTTGATAAGTACAATGACTTGCCCCTAGGGCATAATTTCCAACAGACTCCCACTTGCACTAGGTGCAATCATTAATTACCTTAATTCCCATTGCCCTAACATGACGCTCATGTTTTACTTGTGCAAGCGGCTTAGTAAGAGGATCAACGTCATTGTTTATGCGATATAACCTATCGTACAACCATGTCACGTCCCTTTTGTCACGCGATAATTTGGTCAAGGATGAGGCATGGAAAATGTCAACTTCCCTGTTCTTGACCATTACTTTCGATTCTCGAGTAGTCTAACAATTGAGATGGAAACTCATTTCCATCGTAGTATGGCCATACATTTCTAGACTCACTCATCGAGGGGCCCAGTATTATCTCTCTACAAATGTGAGGGACAAATCCCATCTTGACCACTCACATTCCTCCGCATGAGAACCACTGATCCCGATCCTAGCCTTTATCATCACCCGGTCAAAGGTGACTTTTGAGTTTTGACTAGGTCAAAGACCAGCGACTCATCATGTAGGAATCCATGATGATCTCAGGTCAAATGGCGTTGTGACGCGGTTATACATGAGAAAAGCTTATGACTTATTCCATGCTGCTTTCTCATAGTGGGTCGGTCCAGCACCTTGTACTCTTACAAGTGCCTATGACTTTGACTCGTATCCCCATACTCATCAAAGTCACACCGGTCTTATTTCATCTTTGCTCCCGCGAGATGACCGACCGAGGACATTTAGGATAATCTATTAGATATATCCAGGGATACAGTTATCACTATAAACATGCAAATGAAATGATAACTAAAGGAGAATTCTTTAAATAACATTAACGTTTAAAGTATAATGACTTGCTTTCTCCTGGTACTTTGCATAATATTTCTTTTTTTTTGTATCACCTCTATCATTGATTTCTCTGATAAGATGAAATCGCTTGAGTATATGGTTGGTCCTTTGATGTGACCTAGGCTCCTTGGTCTGCGGAATAGCACCGCTATTGTCACAGAACAAGTCTATTGGATTTGAGATGGTAGGAACCACCCCTAGTTCATTAATGAACTTACTCATCCAAAAGGCCTCCTCAGCTGCATCTGATGCTGCTATATACTCAGCTTCTATTGCAGAATCAACTACGTTGCTCGTTTAGAGCTCTTCCACCACCGCACCACCATTCAACAGAATACATATCCCGATTGCGATCTTGAATCATCTTGGTCAGTTTGGAAACTCGCATCCGTGTAACCGCCGCACAGAGCTCATCTTCCAAGCCACCATGTACCAAGAATAAGTCCTCAGTCCTTCTCAAGTACTTAAGGATATTCTTGACAGCAGTCCAGTGACCCTCACCGGGATCTTGTTGATATCTGCTGTTCATACTCAAGGCAAATGACACATTGGGTCGAGTACATAACATGGCATACATGATAGATCCAATGGCGGAGGCATATGGAATCTTACTCATGCAGTCTCTTTGATCCTGTCTATTAGGACACAGATTCTCACCGAGATGGATGCCATGAGACATGGGCATATTACCCCCTTTTGAATTCTCGCATACCGAATCTATGCGTATCTTGTCTATGTATGTGCTCGACTTAGGCCTATCGGCCTTTTAGATCTATCTCTATAGCTGTGTCATGTACACATCCTCAAGGAGCTTTCCGTTAAGGAATGTTGTTTTGACGTCCATCTGCCATATTTCATAGTCATAATATGATGCAATGGTAAGAAGGATTCTGATTGATTTGGCCATTGCAATTGGGGAAAAGGTTTCATCATAGTCCACACCATGAGTTTGAGTGAATCCTTTTGCAACCAGTCGTGCCTTGAAGATATTTACTTTGCTATCCATGTTAGTTTTCTCTTTGAAAACCCACTTGCACCCAATGGTTTTTACACCTTCAGTGGATCGACTAAGGCCCATACCTCATTGTCGTACATGGATTGCATTTCAGACTTCATGGCACTAAGCCATCTTTCGGAGTTGGGTCCCACCATGGCCTCGCGATAGGTAGTTGGCTCATTGTGCTCAATGAGCAAAACATCAAGGCTTCTAGTAATCATAAATCCATATCTCTGAGGCTGTAGCCGTGGTCTATCGGACCTTCGTGGGCCTTGTGTTACTAGCGTAGGCTCGACAACTTGTTGTGAGTCTTCTTCGGTTTCCATTTGTGGTTCTACATTGTCCTGTGACTCTTGAACTTCTTCGAGGTTCACCTTACTCCCACTGGTTCTTTTAGAGATAAACTCTTTTTCCAAAAAGACACCATTCCGAATAACAAGCATTTTGTGATCGGTGGGATTGTAGACATAGTATCCTTTAGTTTTCTTAGGATACCCCACAAATAGGCATTTTGAGGATCTGGATGATAATTTATCAGAGGCTTAGTGTTTAACGTAAACCTCATATCCCCAAATTTCAAGAAATGACAAACTGGGTTTCTTCCTAGTCCATATCTCATATGGTGTCTTTTCAACCGCCTTTGACGAACACGATTCAGTGTGAACGCATGCTGTTTCTAGGGCATTGCCCCAAAAGGAAGGTGGAAGATCTGTTTGACTCATCATAGATCGAACCATATCTAATAGAGTTCGATTCCTCGCTCGTAAACACCATTCCATTGAGGTGTTCTGGAGGAGTAAGTTGCGAGACGATCCCACAACTCCTAAGATGGTCAATGAACTCTTGGCTCAAATATTCACCACCCCGATCGATCGAAGTGTCTTAATTGTTTTGCCAAGTTGATTTTGCACTTCATTTTGGAATATGTTGAACATTTCAAAAGATTCCGACTTATGTTTCATTAAATAGATATATCTATATCTACCGAAATCGTCTATAAATGTAATGAAGTACAAATGACCTCCTCGCGAGATGTATTCATTGGTCCACACACATCGGTATGTATGAGGCCCAATAAATTGGTGGCTCTCTCACTGTGTCCAAGAAAGGTGCATTTGTCATCTTTCCCAATAAACAAGACTCGCATGTATCAATTGATTCAAAATCAAATGAGTTAAGAAATCCATCTTTATGGAGTTTCGAAATGCGTTGCTCATTTATATGGCCTAGACGACAATGCCATAGATAGGTTGGATTCAAATCATTTGACTTGAACCTTTTACTAGTTATGTCATAGATATGTCCATTCAATTTTCTACAGTCCTTGAGATCCTACATTTTTTCAAATGTAAGATCCACATGTAGTATCCAATACCCAAGTTGAGGAAGTAGAAAAACGAATATCTATGACATAGATACTTGAAGCGATAGCCCCGCTATCCTTCTTGTTCTTGTCCGCATCTTCGAGGTAGAGTTTGCAATTTCTTTTCAAATGACCAAGTTCATTGTAAAAGAAACAGACTCTATCCTTCGGAGGTTTTTCCTTCTTGGCTTTCCGTTTCATACCCCTTCCTTTCTGAATGGACAAAACAGAACTAGGCCTCTTCGTAAGGCTTAGCTCACCAGTTTTGAGCATTTCATGCAGTTCAGAAATTGATTCCTCCATGTTGTTCATGTTGTAATCCATGACAAAGTTATCATAACTTCCCGGGAGTGAGTTGAAGATCACATCGTAGCTAACTCCTGGGACATGGGAATTCAAGCCTCTCAAGCCTTGCCTCACACTGGAACATTTCCGTAGGATGAACAATCATCTCAAAAGACTCCACATGTTCTAGATCTTTATTGAGGTCTAGAAGCATAGTGGCAAGCATCAGGCATCCTGCATCCACAGAGTCATCTTTATGCTTCCTATAAGCATCGGTCGAGCTCTTGGATCGGTAGTTGAAGGCTCGTCAAGAATGGGTTGATTGATGAGATACTCTTTTCTTTCGTGTTTAGGATCAACGCTTAAGTCCCAAACATGTCAAGAGAGTTTGTCTCATCGAGTTCGTCCTTCTCAAGGACTCATCGCATTGATGGTGTTGAAGTATTACTAGACTACATGATTCTACAACTAAAGGTATGCAAAGTTTAAGTAGTAACCTCCCACTGAATTAACAACCCTCATTATAATTAGTGGGCTAAGATCCATATTTGGCTTAAATTTAAGTCCGCTTTGGCAGGACGCTTAAATTAAGTTATTTAGGTAGGCAAACCCCTTGCCAATTACATCATATGTAACTCTTAGATCTTTATGGGATTTAATCATCATATGACGTGGCATGTTTAATCCCATCTAATGCCTTGAGATCCAAAACCGTTTTGATAATCTCAATTAAGTCAGGACAATAATGAATATTGAGTATCACCATTACTCACTCTTGTCTCACCAAGATAACTCAGATGCATCCACTTTGGTGGAACATACAAATAGGCGATCTAGGTTTTGACAAGTATTCATTTATTGGTGGCATTATGACTTAAGATTTTATTTAGAGGGTATAATTAGATTAATCCTATTAATTATACTTATATGAATGCAATCACTATTGTATCTCATATAATATCTAAATTAATTATGAGTGATCTAGTCAAAATATAATTAAAACTCTAAATTGATTATGAGTGATCTAATCAAATCATAATTAAAATTCTAAATTAATTATGAGTGATCTAATCAAAAATAATTAAAATTCTAAATTAATTATGAGTGATCTAATCAAAATATAATTAAAATTCTAAATTAATTATGAGTGATCTAATCAAAATATAATTAAAATTCTAAATTAATTATGAGTGATCTAATCAAACCATAATTAAAATTCTAAATTAATTATGAGTGATCTAATCAAAACATAATTAAAATTCTAAATTAATTATGAGTGATCTAATCAAAACATAATTAAAATTCTAAATTAATTATGAGTGATCTAATCAAAACATAATTAAAATTCTAAATTAATTATGCAATGATCAAATCAAGACATAATTAAAATTGTGACACAACATGGCTCAACCTTAACCTAAAATCCTCTCAAGCCAATGAGAGGACTTCTCTAAAACAAAAGAAGTACATCAAGAGTATTTAGAGAGAGAGAGGCATGACTCACAGCCATATTTAAAATTTACAACAATTGTAAAACTCTAGAGCCATGTTGTTCACCATACCCAAACAACATTTGAAAGGTAAATCACAACATATATTAAGTCATACAATTATGAAATAAAATATTATGATTAATCTTATCATGATTTAAATTTTCTAATTTATATTATATTATAAATATAATATAATATCATGATTTAAATTCTCTAATTTAAATTATATTATATACTATATATAATATAATATCATGATTTAATTCTCTAATTTATATTATATTATATACTATATATAATATAATATCATGATTTAAATTCTCACGCTACGACAATCAGCCGGGATCCTTACGGCGGTCTTGTTAGAAATTTCAAAATAAAATATTATTTTCGAAAATAATTTCCCAAAAAACGTGATTTTTTCGAAAATAATTTCCGAAAAAAAAAATTTCCCGAAAATTTCAAACCCTAACGAATTGATCGACATCGGATCTGAACGTTTCAGATCCACGCGAATCGCCTACACACGATCCGATCTGAACAATTGAAGGCGACGCAATATACGACTAGCTATCCGTAGAAACCCTAACGCGAGTTTTGTAATTCAAACGCATACAAAGATCGGTTTTAGCATATATATCATATATATAAACACGCGTAAAACCTAATTTAAACGCACGGTTGAGTTGGCTCGATGCCACCGTTGGGATCCGTACACGCGGCGATAAAAAAAAATTTTACGAATCCCTTAGGCGGATCGCTCAATAGCGTTTAAATCAAGGTTTAGAGTTTCCGAATCGTACCTTTGCAAAACAATTTGAACCGGTGGGCTACCTTCTCGATCGCCAGGACCAGAGCTCTTTAGAATCGCCTTCCTCTACGGTATCCACACGAACGGCCTTGAAACACGAATGGAAGCGTGCTAGCGCCTCGAATCGTGCGTCTCTCTATTTTCTATCTAGGGTTTCTCGCGGCTTTCTAATACGCTCGACTAAATGTCCCGTCGTTTTCTAAACCAGGCGGGCGTATTATATTCAAAACAAATTTTGAATCTGGATTAAAAATATATTAATTAAATCTATCGATAGATCTAATCAAATCTATTTATTTAATCCGAATTAAAAACCCTCGATTTAATTTATATTTATAAATTAAATCAAGATATGATATCGTTATATTTAATTTCAAATGAGATCCGATATCTCGGTTCAAATTAAATCGATATGCAATATCTTTATTCGAAAATTAAATCTGAGATACAATATCTCAATTTATTATAGTTATTTAATTTATCAAATAAATTAAATACTATATATAATAATATTATTGTCAATAAATAATATCATTATTATTTTCGAATTTAATGTATATATTAAATCAAGATATGATATCATTATATTTAATTTAAAATGAGATCCGATATCTCAGTTTAAATTAAATCTGATATGCAATATCTTTATTCGAAAATTAAATCGGAGATACAATATCTCAATTTATTATAGTTATTTAATTTATCAAATAAATTAAATACTATATAAAATAATATTATTGTCAATAAATAATATCATTATTATTTTCGAATTTAATATATTTATATATGCATATATATATGTACACACACATCCTAGATTAAATAAGTATTCATTAAATCTTAAACACATTTAAGATTCAATGAATCTGGACACTCTTGCTCGTGTTGGGCCATTCTTGTGTGCGACCACTGTAGCCCACATGAGATTGGCAATGCAATCTGTATCGACCCACAAGTCGCAAGCGGCCTCTAGCAAGACATTGCGACTACCCAATTCATATGGGGATCGTTGATAAGTACAATGACTTGCCCCTAGGGCATAATTTCCAACAGTATATTCTTTGATCTGTTTTCCAAGGTCACATGCTCACTTTTTATATAGCAAGTTGTGCCATCTAGGGCAAAATCGACTTTCGGCCATTTTCATAAGCGCCGGAAAATGGCTTCCCACCATTTTTTGTAGGAACCCATTTTCATTTGGAAAATTTGATCCAAATGACTATCATCAGCGAATATTTGCATTTTCCTTTTCCATCGACCGATTTAAATAATCCAAATGAGGCCTAAATAAGACTGGAGGTAATATTTTATAGAGTTAAAGAACTGAAATAAAATTTAATGCAAATATAAAAGATCGAACACAAACTTTATCTTTAAAAATTATTAATTTAGGTGCTGATTTGGACCAATTAAGGAAATTATGAAAGACCTTTTAGAAATTGAGATCACGTTTTGAAGAATTGAGCTAAGTGCTTGTGTTGAAAAAAAAATGCAAGGATTTGATCTTAGCAATACCACTTTCTGGTCCACATTTATAAGTCCAGGTTTGACTACAAAATTTGGTCCTATTTATAAGTTCAGTTTGACTACAAATTTGGTCCTATTTATAAGTCCAATTTTTGACTAAATAAATGAGATTGTGACAATTTTGCCCATATTAATGATGATGAGAGAGATTGACTAGCTATGTTGGGAAGAGAAAATATGAGAACGATTCGACAATAAATTTTAAAGCTGTACTCATTCATAAACGAGCGTAAAGTTGAAATTTACTCTATAATCATCGAGATACCTAACTTTCATCAGTATGTGAGATTTGATCAAACTGAACTTATAAATAGGATCGAATCAGAAATCAAGGAGGGCGGTCATAACGGTCTCCATACCATTCAATTACCACGCTGCCTCCAAAGCACGTGCAAAGCACACCCAATAAAAGCTTTCCTTCTCCTTTGTATTCCCATCTAAGAAGCTTTTCCTAAGTCGAGAGAGCAATACCATCTAATGGACTTAAGGGCCTGTTTGGCAATACCATCTAATGAACTTATTATCCGTTCAAATGGGATAATAAGTCTATTAAGAGAAAAGTTTAAATATTGGGTGTTTAATAGACTTCAATGCTTGATGAGGTTTTTTTTTTTTTTTTTGAAGCCACAACCCTGCTTCATCCCATTAACTGGTTTCATCAATTGCATATGTGGGCCCCATTTGTAAAATTTGTAAAATGACTGTCCTCTCCTCAAGTCGTCCTTTTCTCTCCTCTCTCTCGTCTTCCATTTGAACGAGTCTGCATGAATTGGAAAGTTCTTTTTTTAGAAGTCGTTTCATTTGATAGCTTGATTAATATTCATGGTTCTATATATATAATTAGGCATCATAAAAACACAAGTGCTCCTTCTGATTTACATTCTGGATCTTATTTTAAGTCTTATGTGGTCATACATTATGGGCATATTGATATAAATGTAATGCTTTTGCTTTTGGCCTGTCACAACACACACACCTAAAGAAGGGACTTGATGAACCACAATGTGCAGCAGAATGAGATATTCCTAAAATGATGTGGAATTTAATAAAGCTGAAGAAGGGAATATGGGTGATGAAGATAATGATGATCCACTTGATGAAGCATCCTTATTAACACGAATGAATTATCTTCGTGATCAAATCAGAAATGAACTTGTAGGGACTAGCTTTATTTAAGTACTTCATTGTGTTGTAATTTATTTAATGGAATTTTACTATTTTATTTAACAAATTTATATTTATTTTTAATTTTTTATCTCAAATGATCACATTTTATACAACACATATGTGTGTGTGTGAATTTGATTCATGCCCTTTTCAGTCATTTTCAATTTCATCTATCTTTTTAAAAGCTATGTTAAACAAGTTATCTTCACAAACAAAAGCCACTTCTGCTACTGTTATCCCAAATACAAATCACATAAAAAAAAATCCATTAGAAAATAAGTTCATCAAAAAAAGTCTATTAGAAACAAAAGCTACTTCTACTAAAGCTATCCCAAACCAGTCCAAAATTTCCTTTTAGGTTTATCTTATGTGTTTGGATTAACTTGTAGAAAATAAATTTCACAATTTATAATGTAAATATATAAAGTTTTATCTTAACATAAAAATGGTTTATATAACTGTGGTTTATCTTTTACTCAGACACTATGTCGCATGTGGCGCAAAGCGCAGATGACATTTAGAGGAAATGGGTACATTTCAAACTGGGCCGTAGATTATTGGTTTAAATCAACGGACACAATTGCTTGCTATCACTCTAATTGCGTCCGACTCTGATTATATTTTAAAAAAGTGTATTTGAAGAAAATATTCTCCGCATAGGCGTCTCTGCTTGTCCCACTCCCACCCACGCCCTCCTAGGGTTTCAGACTCGCCGCGCTTCTTCTAGCATTGAATTTTTATTCAACTGCTTCTCTCTTCTCAGTATCCCCTGCTTTATTCGTTAATTAGCTGTAAGTTCTCTGGTTATGGATGTTCTGTCTAATATTCTTT